>CM023490.1:80185239-80287739 GCA_013339685.2 Hyalomma asiaticum
TGCATTCCTCGAAGTTTCGCGCGTTCACTAGCCTCATTTTGCTTCCGCAATGCAGTTCTTTATAAGAAAAACTTCGACCGTACCGAAGCTGCATACTTGTTGGTCGTGCCAACCACGTTACGGGAAGACATTCTGAGCGCCTGTCACGATGAACCATCGTCAGGACACCTAGGCTTCACTCGCACGCTCGAAAGAATTCGACGCTCCTACTATTGGCCCCGTCTTGCGAAGACTGTCAAGCAATACGTTCGCACGTGTCGTGATTGCCAACGACGTAAGACACCACCCATGCGACCAGCCGGGCTGTTGCACCCAATAACGACACCGAAAACGCCCTTTCACCAGATCGGCATGGATTTGCAGGGATCATTCCCCACATCCTCGTCCGGGAATCGATGGATTGTGGTGGCCACAGACTACTCAACGCGGTACTGCGAAACAAAGGCATTGACAAAAGCCACCGCAGCAGAAGTCGCCCATTTTTTTATTGACAACATCGTTCTCCGCCATGGAGCGCCTGCTATAGTCATTACTGATCGTGGAGCAGCTTTTACTGCAGAATTGCTACACGAAGTCTTGCGGCTGAGTGGTACGGAACACCGCAGGACCACGGCCTATCACCCGCAGACAAACGGCCTCACTGAACGTCTGAACAAGACAATCACGGATATGCTCTCTATGTATGTCGCCATCGACCACAAGGACTGGGATAACATCCTTCCCTACGTGACTTTTGCGTATAATACCGCAATTCAAGAGAGCACAGGATTTACGCCGTTCCGCTTACTTTACGGTCGGGAGGTCACCACGATGCTCGACGCCATGCTGCTTCCCGACAACCTAGGACAGTTTCATACCGATGCTGCAACGTTCGCCGAGCGCGCTGAGGACGCCCGTGAACTCGCTCGACGCCGTATCCAGTGTCGCCAAACCTTGGACTCGCGCCGCTACAATCTTCGCCATCGAGAGGTCACGTATCATCCCGGTGACCAGGTGTGGGTGTGGACCCCCGTACGACAGCGTGGCCGTTCAGAAAAACTGTTGCGTCGTTACTTTGGCCCTTACACGGTTGTAAGGCGCCTGAGCGACATTACTTACGAAGTCTTCCCAGAAGGTACCCCAAGGAACTCCCGCAGGCGTCCCCAAACCGAAGTTGTGCACGTATCCAGGCTGAAACCGTACTTTCCGCGTGGTGACGGGACTGTCGAGTGACTGCACATTCTCTGATCGCGTAGTTTTCTGTTTTTTCTTGTTTGTTTGTTTGTTTTTGTGGTGCCCCGTTTTGTCTTATTCTTTTTACACATCCAGGGATCAGTTTACTTAGCCTTCCCCATCTGTAGCATCGAGACGATGCTTCCTTGGGAGGGGGAGTAATGGCACATACCTTCATGCATGAACCGCCGACGCTGGCTCATACGCGTTGTGTGTGAAGAAGAAGAAGAGAACGTTGTTGGTCGAACTCCGGACTGCAGGCTTCAGGCTTCCTCTTATTTGGTCCTCTTATTTGGTGGACTTCAGGCTGCCGCTTATTTGGGTCCGTGACAATATCCGCTCGGAAAAACTGTTGATGTATGTCGCTACAGTCAGCGCGGAAACCTATTTCAGGTACAAATTAAAATATAATGCGGTTCGATTTCGCCGCTTTCACTGGTGTTTTGGTCATCAACAAGTCCCACACAAAGCAAAGGTATGTGACGTACGTAGCAAGCAAGAGGTGGAAGGAGAAGGCGACGAAGAAGAAGGGGCGCGTGCAGTAGAATAAAACATGGCGCATCAACCACGGCACGGCTCCCGTCTATAGCGTCACACGAGCCGACAGGATGACGACCTGGCGGCCACCGCGTCAGCTTCACGTCATCAACGACGCCGTCAGCAGAATGCCGTGACTTAACGTCGACCACAGAAGCAGATATCTGCTCTGTACAGTAACCACCTTCATAGCAGCATCATCGGCAGACCTCAGCATTCCCAAGTACGCCGGTTCAGCGGACGATGGAACCGTGGAGGACTGGTTCAACCTCTTCGAACTCCACGCTACCGCTGCATCATGGACGGAACGGGACATGGTCGCCAAGTTCAATGACTACGTAACCGGTGAGGCCTTCAAATATTATCTGACATACATCTTCCAAAACGATGAAACGTGGAAAAAGATTAAAGAGGAAATGATCACCAGATTTAAAGAACACCATCAAGATTCATCTGCAACTTATCATACAGAGACATTTCAGCTCAGTCGACACAATCCCAAGCAGTCTTCACGCGGTAGTCGGGTTTGCGGAACATGGCCTCATATTAGGAGTTTGTCGACGGTTCTGCCATGTTATAATTCGCCTGAGTATATGAAATGCATTCGAACGTCGAGCACGAATCTACAATTCCCAACAGTGAATCGAAACCCTGCCCCCACTGAAACACATCGAAGCCATATCACCAAAAGGCCCAACCTCCCACCAGCCTTCCGATCTGATGAAAAGTCGCCAACGTCTACCTCTTCGCTTCGCTGCAGGGCTGGAGTCATTAGTCAACTATCGCATGCTCTTAATTCGTCGTCTCGCACACGTGGGCCACCACATGGCTTTGCAACAAATGCCTCTTCTGTGGCTCGGAATCCCCCCCGCATGCCTAGCAGGGCTACTACGTCCACGGTAGACGGGCTTATGCGCAGGGAGAATACTAAACCATGTCATAGTCGTTTCGTGTTGGCTGACGCGCTACAGGACCTTAGCGCTGCAGTTCCGCAAAAAGCCATGCCTACTCATTCGAAGGCTGGCCAGACCATGTCTTCTGCGATAACAATCACCGCTTATCCGTATGAAGAGCGTAGCGACATGAATTCACCATCGCAAACCAGCGAAGCAATGTCTGTTGCAGTGCCACCTAGCGCCCAACCACCTGAAGTTATAACCGATGTTGGAGTAGCCGTAAATACAAGCTTCAACAACGAAAGCAAGAAGACAATGCACAGCGTCGAAGAAGCCTCTAGAGACAATTTTACAAATTTTGCTACACCATCATCACTACCCGTCAAGCCTCAAAATACTCCACCGGGTAACAGCTTTGCGCTGAGCACCAAGTCCACATGTGAAGAATATCAGACATTTGACCGAAAAAGAGCGCCACATCAACAATCTCCGGAGCAACATCAGACAGCCAAACACGGGCAAGCCGACGAGCCTCAGCAACAGCCAGAGCGACATGAGGAGGATCATCACCAAACTAAAACGTTATCAAACGCCCACCTGCGGCTTAAAGAAGGTCGTCTGGAGAAAATCAGACTAGAGCGAAGGCAAGTTCGGAATAAAGGACACTTTCACCGAAGTAAACGCCATGAAGAACGCCTTTTATCCCAGAGGTCCAGGCAGCGCCTACAGTCAACAGAGCTGGGACAACGCCACGGAACGCGACAAAGACCCAAGCCGACCCTATCCATTTCGCAAGAACATGGACGTCGCCTCAGCAGCCTCACGCAACGCACGCGCAACCTGGAAGCATCACGTGTCCACCGGCCACAACAAGCAGTTCGGCGCTCACGACATCCGATGTGCGGATGCTACAACATGCCCAAATCTCATGCACTTGTGGCAGGGCTGCGAACTGTGTGCTCATCAGTGTCGATGTCCAGCCCATACTTAAATTGTCCAGACTGGAACAGCCAGCCTCGCCCACCTGAGCAGTGACAGACATCCCCGAACTGGTACATCTTCAGCTGAAGTGTAGTGACTTCGCGGAACTTTCTTGAGGACATGGAACTTTGTGAATTTTTCATTTTTCACTCATTTGTCTCTCTTGCTGCTCTTGCTTCATTATTTTCATTTCTCACCAACGCTTCTTTCGGGGGGAGGGGGAATCATGTGACGTACGTAGCAAGCAAGAGGTGGAAGGAGAAGGCGACGAAGAAGAAGGGGCGCGTGCAGTAGAATAAAACATGGCGCATCAACCACGGCACGGCTCCCGTCTATAGCGTCACAGGTACAATGAAATCAACGTGCGCAAAATGGGTTTCAGGGCCCCTTTAAGTCGGCCTTCGACAATGCGGATCACGACCTGATTCCAAGCAACCTCGCTGAATCGCGGTGCGGCGCTCGCGTTATAACTACGTCATATATAGCCTTTCTTCGCGACCGTACCGCAACAATTGGTGTAGGCCCTCATCGCTAGAGTATCATCCACCTACCGGGCAGAGGCACCCCTCAAGGAGCGGTGATCTCGCCAGCATTTTTTAACATTGCTATGTCAAGCCTGCCCACACTACTCGAACAAGTTGAGGATCTGCACCATGCCATCTATGCCGACGATATCACGTTGTGGACGTTTCGTGGTTCTGACGGTGCCATTGAAGACCGGCTTCAACAAGCGGTTGAGATCGCGTCAGACTATGCTCGACAGGGCAGCCTCACTTGTGTCCCGCACAAGTCGCAGCTCCTGTCTTCCGCCCCCCAGTAAGAATCCCCCGCCCGATATCAAAATACTCGTCGATGGGACTCAAGTAGAGCGAGCGCGTATCCCCGCGGACATTACGTTCAAGCAGATGGAAGGGCTGGACACACCACCTCCTTACTTTCACGACAGACGTAGCTAATCATATCGCTATGTTCCGACGCGTAACCAATCGACGCTCGGGACTTGGAGATCGGACAGGCTTCGACTAGTAGAGGCATGCATTCTAAGCCGCTTTAGTTACCATCTTCCCTTCACCGGTTAACGCAAGGACAACGTGAACGGGTGGACACGCTCATTCGTAAGGCCATCAAGGTCGCTTTGGGAGTTCCGCACTGTGCTTCTACGCAGCGCTTCTTGTCGCTAGGAGTGCACAACACCCTCAGTGAAGTGCTTGAGGCACAGTGGATTAGTCAGCGCCAACGCCTTCTTCTGACTCCAACGGGCAGACAGGTTCTCACCCGCCTGGGTCACCCGGTTCCCCCTGCACCTCCAGAAATGCAGAATACTTCCGTGCCAGCCCAGGTAGGTCGAGTCCTTCGCGTGCACCCCCTACCGCGCAACATGCACCCTGAGCGCGACACCGGTCGTCGGCGGGCACGGGTGAGATACATAAGTCGCATTCTCAGCGAGCTTGAAGACCATGCAGTCTATTACACGGACGCGGCCTTCACTACAAACATACACACGACTGTGTTGTTTAGCGGCGCTCATGAGATAGTGAGCGCTGTCTCGATCTCCTCTCCATCTTCAGCCACAGGCTCGGGCGAGATCCTGGCAGTTACCCTGGCCATACAATATATCTTGAGCCTCCCCGTGGAAACATACTGCATAATCATCGATTCGCAAGCGGCATGTCGGGCATTCGATCATGACAGGTAGTGACATTTCCAAAACGTCATATTCTATTCTTCTACGCACGTCAAAAGTTTCTCCAACCGTCACCCACACCATACGGCAGCTCTGGACGACTGGCCATGCCTCACTGTCGGGTAATGAACGCGCTCATGCGGCCGCTCGAGCCCTCCGAGCAGCCCCGCGCAGTGAGACGGCCAACATAGAGCTGTGTGGCTTCCTTGCCTTCCTTCGCTACTTCATTAAAATGTGAGTTAGCCAAATCAACGACATAAATATTGCAATCTAGGGATTCTTATTACAATTAAGGAACTTGCGGAGGCTGTATCCAGGGATAAAGCGCGGTTAGGTTGGCATCCCTGGTCACGTGGAAGCCCGCGCGCCCGCAAGTGTTCTGTGCGCCCGCGGCGGCCGCGCTCCGCGTTCACTTTACCTACAGGCACTCGTGACTTTGCCTGCGCTTCGGCCACTGTTCACTCGCTGCGTTTTCCCCACGATTTCCCCCCTGTGGTAAATGTGTCGTGTGTGCATAGCGTTTCGCGTAAATCGCGCAAAAGGTGCAACTCCCCAGAATGGGCGACAGAAATTAGCGCCTCTTTCCTCTCCCTTACAATTATGGGGATGGTGCATTTGTAACTCTCCGCCGACGGGAGCGCCGATGCGGCGGCACGCTCGTCCTTGGGGAGATAGACGCTCCGGTCTCACGGCTGCGGGTAGCTTTAGAACCGAGTTATTCGCGTTTTCCTGCGTTTCTTTTTTTTCATCCAAAGGTCGTCGTACTACGGCTCGGTGTTCAGCAACAAGATTTGTTGTGCCCTCGGCCGTAACAATACTTACATCACCAGGGACAAATATTTATAGCTTCCAGAAAGCTCAATGCTGAAGGAGAAGCGCGATCGCTTGCGCGCGCGTTCCGTCGACGCTATCTACTCGGCAGACGACATGTGTAGCTAGTTTGCAATGTAACGGGCATTCTGTCCCATGCCATTCTGCGAAGAGTACGTGAAAGGTGACTGGTCAATGGGAAGGAGTTGGTGCGCGCGTTCCGGCAACGCTCTTCAATTAGCAGACGACGTGTGTTTTCAATTTGCAATGGTTCGCGCTGTTTAACGAGCCGCTTGTGTGGGATACCAGGCTGCGACACGCATAGCCATGTGGACTAAGGCGCTCCGTACATTTCGTTCGCGGCCCGTGCTGCTGCCCTTCTCCTCTTTTTTTTTTTCTTTTGTCCTAGATCCCCGTCACGCATTTGAATGGTTTGGTCTTTCCTTTCGTTGGTACTTCGACCAGAGCAATGATCGCCGTCAATCTACTGGAGTGCCTGTTGAAAAAAAAGGAAAGAAAAAAAATAATGATGAAAAGCTCGTTAAAAACGGACTAGTGCCTCTTGCATGCGCCGGCCGGCGTAGACGGCGCACGAAGGAATTGAGGCACCGAATAACAAAGGCCACTGAAAGGCGTGCTGCTGTTTTCTTTCCAGTCGTGTTTCTCTTTCTTTCTTTCTGTTCGGTTTCTAAGAAGACGTTTCAAAACGAGTCAGAACCGTATTGCTTAGTTTAGCCTTCATTATTTAGAAATAAATGAATGGACGTACATTGTCGACGCTTCCTGGCACCGGCCCCGCGTTTTCTCACTTAGTATAAGTACGATTAATGGAAATAAAGAGATCAAGTCTTGCAGTCCGTGGCTTCACGCCTTCTCTTTCCAACATGCGCACACAAGCACTGTGCTCACACGTGATGGATACAGCTACAGTCTTTCACTGCTTTATTGTGGAGCCTTTTATGGGACTAATATATTGATAACAGTGTATACATACCAATAACAAATAATTACAAATTAACAAGGATCACAATAAAAATCACTTTTGCTCTCCAGCCTGGCAATCTTAGAACTTTTGGAGTATTTTGTCTCCCGCTTTTGGGAGACACATCGACCGGTCACCACGCTTCCGTCCGCAGACACACTTTCTTTGACTTGACGCACATCTGCCTCGTATAAAAGTTTTCCTTTAGCAATATTAGAACCACGGAAAAAAATTTTTCAAACCTTCTACGGTCTTAATACCAGTAAGAAGCTGCGGCGGAACACATGCAGACGACGCCACCTCCGCACAAGCAGGTGCGCACACCGTGCGGGAGGAAGCCTTATCACCCCAACGACGTGGGAGCGTCCGCATTGGCGCTGAACGCAGGGGGCGACTAAAGGCCAAACCGGTGTTCTCTGGCCAAACTCTCTGGCCAAACCTCATACGCACGAAAATGCACGCGAAAGCGACGTGCGACGTGATGAGCGACGAAACAGGCCGTTCGCGCGACGTGTCGCGTAGTCAAAATCGCGCGAACACTCGGTTGTGGAAATCTAGAATCGGTCGCCCGTCGCCCGGAAGTGCCATGCTGATCTAGCCAATAGGAGAAACCCGGGACAGAATGTATATCAATGACGCACTGCCGGTTGCCGCCATGTGCTTGATATTCATGCACTTACGAAGGAAAAACATTATTACAAGGCTATAAAAAACATTTTGTGTACTTTGCGTAGTAAAACATGCTACTCTACTTTTCAAGCCGTGGTCAACGCACCAGTTTCGCTACAAAATCGACGCCTTCATGCCAGCAACACTGGATATCGCTCGCCGAAGTTTTCGCGTGAATGAAGTTTGGTTATGCAAACTACAGCTCGCGCGACGGTAGCCTGCTTCGCGTCGCCCGTCGCTGTTGCGTGCATTTTCGCGCAAGAAAGTAGTGTCTAGTAGTGTCCTTTTCTCCACCGCGCTCTCCTCGGCGTTTGCCCCCGCCACCTGCTGCGTCCTGACCGTTTCCGCTCCCCGATTGGCCGGTTCGTGTCACGTGGAAAAAGACGAGCACTCCTTCGTATTTTTTTCTCTATTTTTTTTCTTTCCACCGCGCGCCGGTCCCCATTTTCGGACCTGCGCGACGACGGTGCTGTGCTCGCGCGCGGATTGAGTACGTGTGTTATTGGGTTACAATGTTAGGAGGAACGTGTTAAAGGGCCCATGACAGCTATTTTTTTTTGTTGGAGACATTTATGTTCTAATGAGTAGAACAGTGTCTTGTAATCACGGCATGGAGTGGAAAATTCTCCAGCGCGAAGTCTAATTAGTCACAGCATCGTTAATTTTGTTCAGCTTTAATGAAGCTTCGAAACGCGCGCCAAAAACTGCAAGAAACTAGCGCCGCGGGGCTAGCGCGGCGGCTGTCGGAAGTGAGCGCATGCACTGATCACTTGAGCTCAAGATTCGGTGACGTTGCGGAGAGCGCGAGCGCCAGACCAGCTCGCCACACTCGCTTTGCATCATAGCGTGTGTACAATGTACACTTGAGCGACCAACACGGAGAGGAAGCAGAAAAATACGGCTTTTGGCGTGGCCTCCGCGATCGCCTGCGAGAGCCGATCTCGGAGGCTACGCTCGGAGGCCATAGCGCGGCGCGCCCGTGTCTCTCTGTGACGTCACGATATCAACTTACAAAAGTGAAACGTCACAGATGGCCCACAATCTACGTCACACTAGTGGCGATGTCGCGAGGTGCTGCAAGCTCGGATGAGCATTCCCGCTTACTTTGAAACCATATTAAAATTACTTAGAGGCGACGTTCGCCGCTAATACTTGGTCAAGATTGCCTTCGTATGCAGGAAAACCAATTAACGCAAGCATCTCGCGTTTGAAATTTTGGTGTCATGGGACCTTTAACGAGAACAGCTGTGATCTATGGCTGTGCTGCTGTGCATTCGCTTGTCGCAAGCGACGAGACACGGCCGCTCGATAAAAACGCACGTTGCTAATCGAGCGGCCGTGGACAAGGTTACGGGAAAAGCTTTTAAAGTTTTTTTTTTTGTTGTTTGCATTCCGACAAACGCGACGTACGAAAAAGAAAAGTCTAAATCGACAGGATTGGGCGCACTCACTTCAAGGAGGTTGCAAAAAGCGCAAGGTTCCGTAAAGCAAATCCCATATTTCTCGACTCTAACGTACGTTTCATGACCCTGTGCTGTGCGTGGTTCTTTAGTACGCTTCAGCTGATACACCTTCTCTCTACTTCATAGGTAGTGCTGCGCCGAAGGTGCGTGAGGCTGGCCTGGAGATGCTGCGTGTGGTTTTAACACGCTGAAGTTCACTTTTCTCAATTTTTTTATGGCGTTGTTTTGCGTCGACAGTGCTCGCATCTTGCGCTGGCCTGTGACTTAAAAGCAACTTTATTAGGGCCATGTGTTCACGTCGACCAGAAGTTAGCGTCGAATGCAGTCGTTTAGGGTCAATGTACTCCCGCAAGTATTGATTTAGTGTGTTGTGGTTAACCTTTTTAACGTCTTGAAATGATCTCGCTATTAGGGAGGTCATAATAGATGTTTGTGGGCAACAGAGGTCACCTGGGGAGCGTCTAATGTGCACTTTGAACGCTCCAGCCCTCGTGCATCATCCAAACAGCGCGAAGAAGCGACCTATTTCATAAACATTGTTCAGCCAAGACGGCTGGAATATTTCACAATCCAGCCGAGCGAGGGTATTCTGCATGTATCTTACGAATCAGCACGTTCACATAAATTCACGCACTGGAAACCTATAACCTTCGTAATCACGCGCTAAGTCGCGCTTGTTTACACCGCGTGCATGCGCTGTATACCAACATAAGCCCTGTACGAGCGGATCTTTTATGTCTTAAATAATTGTAGTTTTTTATTCTTTTTCGCTCGATTTAAACACTGCATTATTAACGCCATTTACTGACTGAAGCATGAAATTCCGGACCTAAGATCTGCTCCGCAGGGCTCCAACGAGCATTTCCGCGTATTTCCACCGATAGCGCGTCAGCCGTCGTCTGCTGTGGCAGGTCCGACATAGGCGGCGACACCATCGAGAACGCACCGGGCGGGAGAGGGAGGCGGATAATTTAGGAGGAGGAGAGAAGTGGTTGGCGCTACTTTCCTTGGAGGGGCTTTAGGGGTACCACCTGGCCTTGTGCACCATCCCCATACACGAAGGTGCCGAAGCCGAAGTACGCTATCGTTAGGGTGGTGTGCGTCGTGTGGGTGTCTCGGCGTGAAGTGGCACAGTGATATGTAACATTTGTGATCATCGTGCCAGGAATCAGCAGTCGGTGTGTTGTGTTCCCGATGGCGTAAGGTGACGTTAGACGCCTGTGCGTGTCGAGCGGCTACCGAATGGCAGAAGAGCCTTCGAGCTGCGCGGTATGCGGACTTCAGCGCGCCCCGAACGCGGTGCTGCTGCCGTTCCCGGACCGGCTCTACTCGACGCTGTACCGCGCCTGGCTAGACTTTGTGCGCGCCTGCCCCGGGAAGCGCGAGTGGGTGCCCGACAGCAGCACGGGCTTCGTATGCTCGTTGCATTTCACCCCCAAATGGCTAAGGCGCAGGAGGGGATCGTCGCACCACACCAAGCTGCTGCTCATGAACCCGTGCGCGGTGCCCACGATCTACCCGAGCGCCGAGCAGCGGCGCCGCATCGCCGAGGCGAACAGCAATAGCGCTGCAGCCGCCGCCCAGGTGGTTCGGGGTCCCAATCTGCCGGAACCCGCTTTCATAAGTTGGCCGGGATTCTCTCTTCGGCGGATCAAACACATGGGTCTCTCCCGATTCCATGAGGTGTGTCATGTTATGTGGCCGAGTGTTCAATTCGTGTGCCGTTATCCACTGTATAATTGAATCATGCAACCTGCATATTACAATTATTATAACTGAATCATGCATATCGATATGCATATCATATACATATCGTTTTAGGCATATCCGTATTTACTTGTGTTTTCCTTTTTTCAATGTTTTTACCGCTTGCGGAGTCACACAGGAAGTCACACCAGTCAGCCAAGACTGAAGTTTTGCCAAGTTTTCTGTGACGTGAAGAATAATGTGACTAAAAAAAAAAAAATTGAACAAATCACCGCCCTTTCTACTCTGCAAAGATGGTTGAACAGCAAAACTGTTAGTTATGCCAAGACACTCATCCAGAACAGGTCGTCTGTTCTTTCTCTCCTTTGGTTCTTTCAATCTTTCCTCCTATCTAAGAATGCCTGGCCCGCTACGAGCGTTTCGGATTAATTTTGAGTTGTGGTTCACTAATGTGCACCTCAATGTAGCTTCTTTCTTTCTTTGCCATTCGGATTATGGAAAGTGCAGCTACACAGATTGAATGCACGACTTTCAGTGAAACTGCACATACAGACAAGCACACACACTCCCCACAGTGCCTGATGTTTTTTGCACCTCACACAGTGCGCAGTGCTGCCTTCAGGATCAGCCCACCATCATGTGTGGAACTGCGTGACTTTGAACGGTGAAGTGTTGAACTAGAACCGAGCTTTTCTGTTAAAAGGGACCTGAGTGAGCTTGTAATGCATAGGGCCCATAACCAGCAGTCATTTACTGCAACCAAATAGGTACCAAAGCCCCGCCACAGGTGGTCTAGTGGTTATGGCACTCGGCTGCAGATCCGAAGGTCACGGGATCGAATCCCGGCCACGGCGGCTGCATTTCGACGGAGGCGAAATGTTGAGGCCCGTGTGCTGTGCGATGTCAGTGCACGTTAAAGAACCCCAGGTGGTCTAAATTTCCGGAGACTTCCACTGCGGCATCTCTCATAATCAGATTGTGGTTTTGGGATGTTAAACCCCACAAATCAATCAAATAGGTACCAAAGGATGAGCTCAGCCAAGGATGGCAGTGTTTCCTATTTTAGAGAATCAAGAAGTTTGCAGCAGTGAAATAAAATCAGATGGCACAACATTGGGCAGACTGGAGATCACTCTTGGGAGAGGGTGGATTGATTAAGTATTTTTGTCAACTCTATTGTCATCAATCTTGCAACTACACATTAGAGATAAATGAGAAACTCAGAGTCAAAGTTGCTTGTTGAATTTCATGCCAAAACTCAGAGTATGCGGCATGACACCATTTGCACCATGGGTGTCATGGCCATGAAATGACATGGTTATATATTCTCATGGCATTCGCTCAGTAAAATAATTTTCTGAAACACTCTATGTTGAGTCTCTGCCTGCTTCAAGTGCAATGTATACCTTTTTGACTGGTAAATAGTTATTTAGGCCTTAGGAAATGCCATGAAAATTCTATGGTGTGCTGCCTATTAGCGTGGAAATGGCAGAGAAGAATTGCTGTGTTCTTGTGGATTTTTTAGGTTAGCAAACATCCTTTTTCTTGTGTGGCAGTTTCGTGGCATCCGACATCGAATGAAAGCATATCAGCGCTTATTTAATTGACAACATGTAATAGAATATACAAGACACAACCAGTGAATGAACCCCACACTGTAGCATGCATGGGTAGTGGTCTAAAACGTGCAGCGCATTTATCTGCATTGTTGTTTCACCCGTTGAGTTTCAACTTGAAGCAAAATATGACAGGCTTTCATAAGTCTCGGCATGATCATGCATTGGGTTTCATGAACTGATTGTTTGCATATCATTTCCCTTGTAAATGCCACAGCCAGTCTTTTGCCATGGCCACAGATTCGATGTAGCTAAGTGATCTGGTCGCTAGCGTGCCCGCCCATATAATAATAATAATAATAATAATAATAATAATAGTACTTAATTCCACAAAGCTACCAATCACGAATTCAGCCAGTAAATGGCTTCTAATTGCGTAAATGTGACAATAGACGTAAACACAGGGCTATGAAACGGCTGCAAAATTCCACACATGCCGTGCACGTCCACGGCCACCTGCTTGACGTGGAAGGCTCGTAACCATAAGCGGTTGTATTTATTTCTTGCCACTTTGGAGTCATCCTCGTCTTCATATGTGTACTCATCGCTGGTAGAGGCACCAGAACTCGACTCCATGCTCGGAATGGTGGCATCTGCATGCTTCGAATGACCGCGGCTGGCGGGCTGTCTGTCCGACGAGGGTGCCGTGATGTCACGCCTTCCAACCAGCATGGGTCGGGCGGCGTGGTGCGCGCTCACAAAAACGCCGAAAATAAACCCATCCACTGAAAAATGAGCGAAGTGAATACTTCTTTTCAGCATAGCCGAAGACTGAAGATTCATTTTCAGCATTTTCATAAAATTTTCAGATTTTGTGTCCGTATCCTTTTAAACCCCTCAAAACAACATCGAGCACCTCATGGCTTATACCTATGAAAGTAGTACAGAACAGCAGACACTCCGCAGGTACCGAAGGCATAAACAAGGCGCCATTTTGAAAAAGGTCGCATGAGGACGATTTTGTTTGGTTCTGTGATTGGCTGGTGGAGTAACACCGATGCGGTCCATCGGCCCTTGTTGCCAACTGTTGTTTTTTAAAGTTGTATCCTACTATATTGTAAAGAATCACAGTTTCACCGAAAGGGCGAAGCAGTAGCAAGAAATTGTAATGTATACGAAGAGAGGCTGGGGGGCAGCTAACTCTTTTAGGTACGATTTCACGTAACTCTACAAAACGCTGGTGTAAGAGAATATGACTTCTCCAGGGACACTTTTCGCAGTCTCTTTGCATTGAGAGTGCAGCACATATAGAAGGGCTTAAGAGCTGCCTGCTGATGACTGCAGAGATAGCACGCATGCACGAAATCCACAGTTGCTGCTCGAGTGACAACCATGCTACCTTGGCTTTTCATGTTTGTTAAAGGCGGGCGACGCGTATCCTCTCCATTTCGATAGCAAACGTCCCGATTTGGGTGATGTTATCGCATGCGCCCTCCGAACAACAGAGATGGGCTGAGGTCATTTGATCTCTGCTTCAGCTGTGTTTGTCGTCCCCACTAGCGTGCTTTTACTTGCATGTAGAATGCATGATGGGGTTTCAACTTGGACTTTATACAGGGCGTAATGGCGATGGCAAAGACCCGTCGATACTGTCCATGTAATTCCTATCGCAAGTAAAAACCGTACAGAGAGGCGACGTCAAGTTTCTTGTGAAACTTAAGAAATCGGCCGTGGAAGCATTTCAAATGGTAGACGAGGCTTATGGAGATGAAACCTTGTCTCGTGCACGTATGTTTGAATGGCATGAAGGCTCTCGTGAGGAAGGGACAGTGTAGAAGGTGATGAATGTGCTGGGCGCCCAAGGCCAGCGTTTCACATTGTGAAAAAAATGAGGAAACAAAGGCCATAGTTCTGGAGTGATGGATGGCTGTTGCACCATGACAGTGCACCCACTCACACGGCCCTATCTGTCGAGCAGTTTTTGGCCAGCAAAAATATTACCGTGATGGGGCATCCTTCTTATTCACCAGGTTTGGCTCCATCCAACTATTAGTATTTCCTACAGTAAAATCTTGCTTAAAGGGAGCCCATTCTGCTTCACTTGAAGAGGTTCAATCAGGCAAAGACAGTTGCCTAAAGGGCCCCTAAACAACACCGAGGTCCAAAAGTTGTTTTAAAGATATAACTGCACTCCTGTGCGATGTGAACATGCTCCCGCAAGAATTTTGCGAATAGGTCCAATAATAAAGAAGTTACGCGGGTTTAAGTGGCCGCTTGCGTCGTTTTCTCAGTCGGCCTCCCCACCCTTCTCTGCAGAGGAGAGGGTAGGCGCGGCGCGCAGTCTTGACTCCGCCCACTTTTGACACGTGACATAATGTGAGCAATTCACGTCATTCACGCTTGCGCTGCAGTTCCGGTTGCTCCGGCCAGTGCTGCTCCAGCGCTCATGCGGTGGGATGGCCACAGGATCTGACATAGACCTGGTTTCGACCAATCAACGAGCTACAACTGTGCAAAGTTGTTCGCGGTAGAACGTGACGACACCTAGGACGCGAGCGCGACTGGTCAATCGCAGGAAAGAGGCGCGGGAATTTTTATTTGGAATACGGCGTCCGTGTGGCGCGCAGCGCTGTCATATTCGCAGAATGTGATCGCCGCAACCTTCTCTATGATTGAGTTAGCTTGTTTGGGCGGCTTTAAAAAAATAGTAGGAGCCTGTTTAGTGGCCCTTTAAAGGGAACCCATTCTGCTTCATTTGAAGAGGTTCTGTCAGGCAAAAACAGACAATCTACTGAAGGGCCTTCCAAAATCTTCGTTCCAGAACTGTTAGCCAGCAATGGCATCACCAAATGTGGATGTGTGTGAATGCTGAAAGGTCTGCTACATTGTCACCTTCAAAGTGACAATGTTGCGGAGAACTGATTCTGTAAGTACAGTGAGTTATTGTTCCAGTCTCGTTCTTTTCTTTTTTGTGTCACACCTTGTATTTAAATCATTGTAATGAACTACACACTTAATGCAGAGCGCTGATATTGATCTGTTTGTGAGCAGAAGGATTTGAGCTATCGGCATGGTGCATTCGTACAAAATCAGGGAGTCCCTTTTAACCCTCCATGTCTCTGAAAACTATTCCATCCACACAGATAGCTTGTTACCTGCAGTGGTGGAACAGCTCGGAGCTAACATTGTAACAAGTTACCTTCTGAGAAAAGGGCTTGCCTGGACGAATGCTTTGAATTGAAGCCCTGGAAACCTGGATGAGCCTGTATTCCAAACGTCATAGACTACCGACTTTTCCTACTGTTCTTTCGTCCACCTTGATTGCTTTCCCTTTATGTCGTAATTACTACACTACAATTAAAAAAACAACTACAGTTTATGTCCCCTATACGTTCCTTAGCTTCACTAGGTTGTGTGTAACAAAAAAGAAGAAGAAAGGACCCTTGACCCCTTCTCGTTATTCCATCACCGAACAGCTGCACAGTAGAGAAAAATGGCACTAACAGGACAGCACACATGCCTGGCTACCTTAAGAGATGTACACATCCTTTCACACTGTGCAGCTGTTTTTTTTTTAAACAAACACTTGTTCGGTCATACTTGTTGTATATTGTAATATACTTTGTTCTGTTGTATGGCGCCAGGGGTCGCCACCATTTATATATATAAACACCCTCGCTACAGACAGGGGGTTAGGTGGGTGTGGTGTGGAACTGTGTGTATGTGTCGTTCCTTCCGGAGCACCACCGGTGCTCGGTGCCTCCCATTCGCAACCACTACAATACTGTCACTATGCTGTCCACCTAAGAACTTGAAAGAGGCTCACTAAGCCAGGACAGCGTGAATACCTCGTGAGCAGCAGTGATAAACAAGCTAAGAGGAACGCCAACAAAGTTGGAGATCAACTGCCACCATCACTGCAAGGGAATGACTACAAAGATAAAAATGAAGATCTCTGTGCCTCCGTTGCAGTCACGTGGTGAAACTGAAACCATGAAAGGGCACTGACGCTGGTTGCTGCTAATCACAAGACGCATTGAAGCTGGAAGTCAGCTCTGTTAATCTGGGCAAGAAGGCAGCACAATCAAGTTTCAAATGCTTCCGAGTCCTATGAGGTCAGCACCTCCCATCGAGCAGGCATCATCATTATGGTGCGAAATTTCAAATGGGAGAGTCATAGCCGTACCCGTATGGCAAAGACCTTACAGGATGGAAAGGTGGCGCCGTACATGTATGGCAAAAACCCTCAGAGGCTTAATATATATGCTAAAGACATTGTCCAAACTGAACAACCTCCTCGCCTCCATCACCAGCAGCATGATAGAATACGGAATGCTGCACTGCTTCTCTTTGTGTTGGATATGGAATGTGGAACATGTGATACCGTCATCATTTAAATGGCAAGAACATTTCACTCTGGTTCAGTTGCAGTTTAGGTAAATTTGCAGATGCCAAGGGAGAAGAAACATAGGCAAGCTTAGCGTACAATTTCATGGCACACTGAGACATCATCAGGTGTAGTGGTGTGAAGTCACTGAAATTTGTTGGGGCATGCTGTTAACACTTTTCTTTTTATGCTGATAGCGGCTTGTCAAAGGGTTCATGAAGCATGTTCGAAAAACTTTTTTCGTTGTGCATATTTGGAATCCTGGCTCTCCTATCACCACCATGGCCTCTGAGATTGGTGTGCCCTCGGAGGCCCTTGGAAAACAAACTATGTACGCAGCCTTACTTCCATACGACAGCATGATGTGAGCACTTCATTTGTCCGACTAACTTCTAGCTTTCTATAATTACATTAGAGTAAATGAAACTTAATATGCTCATGTTCTTAAAGGGTCCCTGAAACGATTTTTTGACATTGCGTCACTGCTTAGGCAACACAATTATGAAATCATTCACACCGTAAATAAAGCGAAGCACCATGCGCTAAGGCAGCTATGGGCTTATTTCTGTCGCCTTCTTCCTTACCACTGCTGTTCCTCCTCAACTCGATCTGCTGCGGAGTGCGCGCTAGCGACGACAGCGCCTCCCGCGTCAGCCGCTCTGCCGAGCCCTCCGTAGTGACATAGCGCCCCGATATCCTCACTGAGGTCGCCCGCCTCGGCAGTGCTAGCCTCTGTAATAGAGCGCCGGTGACTCGTGTGTACGCCGCCAGATGCCGCGACGATACCGTTGGCTGAAACGAAGGAGTACGTTGTAGAAGCACGTTGTTCGCAGCTAGGTTTTGAAAATTACGTGCACGTCACTAGCTCGGGGCCAATCAGCGACCTCTCATTCGATCGGTCGATGACGGGGGCGTTTGAAAACGCCTTTTGGCGAGCCGCTGAGATCTTTTGCGATGCACGTGTTGAAAACCTTCTTGTAAATTCCACACTTTACGCACAGCGCTGAAATCTGCCCTCAAATGATCCTAATGACTCGCTCTACTGGATCACCATGTTTGCACAAAATCGTCAAAACCGTTTCAGGGTCCCTTTAAGTGTCTTCAGTTGATGGCGATTTCGGCAATGCAGAAACACTAGGATTTCAGACGGGTGCTGTTACATGTACATTGAACGCTGCGGCAAAATATTTTCGAATCATGATTTCTGGTGCTGATTGAAGCAGTCAAAATTACAACTGGGCAACACCGTATTCTTTTCATGGCCCCATTAAAAGGGGTTCCCACCAGGTCTGGCCATTTTGAGCTGACAAATGCATTGTGTACAATACCAAGAACTGCCAAGAACCACATCGCTAGGCGCCACGGAAGGTGCTCAAATTTAAAACTGAGTGCCAGTTCCTCTCTTCTTGTAAGCAGTGCGAGGCAAATGGAGGGGACGATGCACCGGCACAACCCAACGCGGCGCCAGGAAATGCCGCTGCATACTTACATGTGACACTTGTCAACGGTGCACGTCAGCAGCTTGAACCACGAGTTGTCCAATCAGGAGGCAGCGCTCCTGCAGCTTGCTCCTCGGAGGGGCCTGCCAGCTTCGGGCACGATCGCGCTCACTTCGCCGCCTTTTCTTTTAGATGCGAAGCATCTTATGGTCAGGACTTCACTGCTTCCTCTCCTTGTCTCATCTCCTCTCCTCTCGGCATTCCTCCTCTCCGAACAGTGCGCGTTGACTATGGAAACGCTCTTTCTTCGATAAACGCTTTACCAGCTCGCAAGGAACGAGAATGCGCCCTCACCCGCGAGAGACAACGCTGACGTAGGCAGCGTCTGCTAGCGTCAAACCGATGCAAACGCAGTGTGCACCCCCCGTGCTGCTTCGCATCGCCTCATGGTCCAGTTTAGCGGGAGATGGTGTAATTTTTCATCACTTCAAGCTTCCACTTTCCCCTCAGCTTTGTTGTTGTTTAGTCTTCAGATAGGTTGTCACTATTTGTCTTTTTGTTGCTTCGCTTGGAGGCATTGGTATGTGGCGAGGGTGTCATACTGACTGTGACCCTTGCCTCCCGAAATGCTTGTTTCGCGCTGCTTGAAACGTCTTTATCTCTTCTAATAATGGACCAATTAGAAAAATTCTTGCGGTATGATGCTCCCTATTGGGCACTTAATAAACTCCAGTGTTTAACCAAAATTTGCCATGTGGCCTGGTGAGTCAAGGACAAAAAAGGCTGAGTATGGTAGTGTTCTCTGTTGCAGGGTTTAGATTGTATAATACTAAAATTGTTGCTTATTGGGCACATTTTTCTATGAAAATTTAGAACTGTTGCTTCTTTTTGTTGTCTTATTGCTGTGCAGGGAAGCGAACCTTGAGGGAAACTGCAGGAAATTAAAGGAATTGGAATCATAATTGCTACTAGTCCCCAAGAGACTGCTTGCAATATACTTTACCCATCTGTGCCTCTTTATTTCCAGCCCGGCTCTGACTATCAGGAAACCCTGAGTGATGGAGACGGTCTAGACACAAAGGATCTTAGAGATGCAGGTCAGTGTTCCATAGTCCTTGTACTGGCAGTTTCTTACGAGTGGAACAGGCAGAGGGTATAAGAACAATATAGATCCTTTTCATAGTTGCAAAGCTAGCTTTCCTGCGTTGCAGCTTGCCCAACGAATGGCGGCGCGGTCAATCTTACAAAACGAATGTACAATCGCAGTTTGCTTGTGATTGGGCATGTAAAGTGTCAATCAGCCCTTCTGATGCAAACAGTGCACAAAGAAGAAGCCTCGATATGTGGAACTTGAATTTTGACAGCATTTCAGCATTTAAAGGAGTACTGCCACGAAAATTTTCAGTTGGCGTTTTTTTGCATGAAATGAAAGGCCAAGCCCTCCAGAGCCCAGAAAACGTACTGGTAAGCGTGAGCGCGCCGTGAAAATTTATTTACAGCATGATTTTAAAAGATGGTTTCGGTTCCTACTGTAGCCTGACGTCACAACACAGTATGTGCATAGTAATGAGCCTCTCGTGACGTGCTCCACAAAAAATCATGACGTTTTCGACCAGTGGTCTCTCGCGCGCAGGGCCTGTAGCACGTGTGGGGTCAACGATGTACAAAATTTTGTATAGCGACTCTGCGACGACAGCAATACTTCGGCACAGTGCAAGATGCAACGTACGTCACACATGGTGGCCGTTGGCGTGGCTCCGGAGCCTGCGATAAGCTAAGGTGGCCTCCGAGACCTCCGCGGCATTTCAGGGGCAAAATGACGGCACCATAGTGACCTGCCTTCCGATTATACGCGGGCACGCATGACGATAGAGGGTAATTCGACCTCGCTTGCTCACTGCTCGGGCACTCTCAGCTACGGCGACTGAACGGCGAGAGCAGACGCCGAGAGTGACGCGCGCGAATGGCCATTTTGCATGTTTTTTTTTACCTGACGTCATCACAACTTGCCATACTGCTGCGTGAAGTCACCAAAATTTGTACTGTAGCCTGATGTCACACTAGTATCGATGTCAGTAGGCACGCCATGTGAAAATTGACTTTGATGTCAAATTAAAATATCTTATCAGCATTTCCTGAGCTTAACATGCTCAGTGCTGTCTACGCATACAGGAGAGTTGTATGGTGGAGTAAACTCAGCCTCGAAAATTGGTGTTGAAGTTGAAGTTGAAGTTTATTTCACCACATTTTTACATATTTTCTTTTACATATTTTTACATATTTTACATTTTTTACATATATTTATAATGTTTCATGAAGTGAAGGTACAATGTGGTGCGGCATGTGGGAACTCACAACTCAGTACTCTTTTAAGGAGCAGATGAAGGCTGTATTCTGAATCAGAAGGCAGACTGTGTATTTACTTCTGGAGGACTGAAATCGCACAAAACTTGCCGATTCGGCTATCGTAAATGTGATCTTAGATTGGACACAGCTGGCATCTTGTATTGAAGGGATGAAGTTCCGATGTCTGGACATGGCCTCTGAGATTTATTTGCACATGCAATGCCTCTTTGTGTCACCAACGGGCAAGTGCATGTTGACATGTACATACATCATATATATCCTACAGGATGTTTGTTCCTTTGTGTTAGTGCAGTACTAAATGCTTCTGTGTATCCTTATCCCAGCGGTGAACATTAATGTTTTGCATTGCAGTGCTTTAGTGTTGTAGAATAACTTTTTTGGTGCGAGTTGGTGCTTGGAGTAGGTCATGATTTGGGGCCTATCATATTTATGTTATTGGTCAGAATTGCATTAGCCAGACATCTGTTCACTTTATGATGTGGAAATGAAATTGCTGAGCTTGCGCTTACAAATGCTGACTTGTGCTTGAAGACTAGTCAAGTGAAGCTGCTTTGCGAACTGTTTCTGTGAGCACGCTTTTGGTGTGAATTAAGTGATGACATCGTGTGGGTCATCACTGCGGACAGCGGTGCCGGGTCCCTTGATGGATTTCGTGGGCTATCAGCCTTGTCAGGAGTCGTCTCGGACGGGCTCGCAGTGAGCGCCTTCATTAACGCCAATGATGATGTGCAAGCGGTTTCTGAACGGATGCTGAGATTGTGGCTGATGTCGCCGGTGCCAAGGGATCGGACCCTATCAATGATGAACGTCTGCACCGTTGCAGATGACTTTGTACCGTGCTCCGAGAACATGCATTGGCATTCGCAGTCATTCGCTGCTGTTGTGGTGTAATCGAAGGCACTGGTTTACTTAGGATGGCTGAGGAACTTGATGGCCCACAAGGCGATTAAAGCCAAGCTTACATTTTGTTTACGCAAAATAAAATGCAGTTTTCACATTCGTCTCTTGCATATTGTGGGCAAATCGGTAAGCTATCGCGTGTTACAGTCTCAGGAAACAAATCTGAGATGTGTGCTGTTTAATGAGGAGCTTCACATAGGTGTATTTTGTATTTTGTGTTATCAATATATCTAACCATTTCATGATCCCGTTTGCGTTCGACATATCTGCGATCAAATGTAAACAGAATGGGCGCTATCCATTATCTCGCAAGGTCCTGTAGACGAGAGGTCCTGTTGTCTTCTTGTGTCCCATGTTATTTGCGCTAAATTTATTTCAGACTACGAAGCAGCTTGCCCAGCAAAGGATTTCACCTATATCTGTAGCTACAGTATGCTGCCCGTAGCTGTTCGTATTAGATGCGAACAGCTAAAGGCAGGGACGTTGTGTTTGTCATTTGCTACTTCTGGGGCATCACTAACCCAAGCAAGCTTTGTGTCATTTGGTTTTCAGCAGTCTGTTTGATCTCTTTCTTGTTTCCAGGCATAGAACAAACAACTCGGAGTTCACAGTGCAGCATTAGCACTGCCACCAAGTCCACTTGGCGCACAGTCAACATTAGGTCGAGGTGGACGCAGTGTGACGTCGAGACGGTGTCCAGAGGCACGCAGGCTTCTGGTCCAGTCTGTCATGATGGCAGTGTGCTGAAGACACAGCGTAGAGGTACGCTTCCTTCTTCACCTATTTCTCTTGTGCTTACTGACTGTATGTTTTCGATATGTCACCTTAACATCATTCTACATGTGCAGCATTATTTTACACAGAAGGGCTTTTATGTTGTGATTTACCTAGAACTGAGCAACATATCACAAAAATCACAAAGCTTATGAGGCAGCCATATGCACATATGTAAATGAATTAAAAGGACATCTGATTGAAAAAAAAGCCTTAGCTTTGGGAGTTGCATATCTGACTCCTCTGTCCTCAAAGTCACAAAGCTGATGGAACACCATCAACTCCACCATGTGCTCATGTATGCGATTGCAGGAAATCTTCTGATGCAAACTAAAAGAGGACACGGGAACAATCAACAGGACACTGTGGAGCTTCCATGTCATGAAATTTGAGATGTACAAACTTTTTTCTTTTCTGTTCCTAGCTTCCATTAAAATTCATGTATTTTCTTTTTTCATATGCAAATGCGTTCATGCATTTTTTTTTCAGCTTTTACCCACCTGCACAGTGTAGCACCGAACGCTGTGTGGGTGGACGTGGCCTATAGGAGTGCATTGGCGATGTCATGATCTTGGGAACCACAAGCCAGCAAAGCCAAGCCTGCGCAGAGACAATAGTTGGCCTACACATAGTGTGCGTTGTAGCTGGGATGACTGTGACGGTCTAGCTTCAAAGCAGTGTCGCTGCCAGTCTTTTCTGTTTGCACATATCCTAGCTTAGCGAGGGTCTTCTCGTATCAAGATTTGTGTTCTTGGTATTGTGAAAAGCTTATCTACGAGAAAAATTGTTTTCCACTTTAGTGTCCCTTTATGGGGCAACACCAGAGCCAGGCAATTGCAAGTCATTTAGTTTGCTTTGAAATAAGTTTTAAAAATTTTTAGGTGATTCTCATGTGGGCCACTCTTTTTTTGTGACCTTTGACCCACATACTTGAGCAGGTGGGCGAGCAGAACAATGATACATCAGCACCCCAATTGTCACTGTCAAGTTAAGAAAAGCTGGCACAACTCAATGCATTGTCAAATGACATTGCCTCTTGCTTTTTTATAACCAGTTATATGGACAGTCTCGATGTATTTTTGCCGTCGCCATCATGTCCCGTATAAAGTCCAAATTGATAACAACCCCTCACGCATCGTACCTTCTACCTACGGGTAAATGCATGCGATTGGGGGGACGAAGGTGGCTGAAGCAGAGATCAAACAATCCCAGTCCATCTCCACCGCTTGAAGTGCGCATGAGATAACATCACACCGTTCGGGAGGCTTGCGTCGAAGCGGACGCCCCACCTGTCTTTAACGAGCATCACAAGACGCAATAGGGGGTGGGCTGTCGCTCGACAGCCTCAGAAGTCATGCAGGCATTGCGGAATCAGGGCGTAGACGAGCACTACGTAAGACTACTGGAAGACATCTACAACGGCTCCACAGCCACCATAGTCCCCCATAAGGAGAGCAGCAAGATACCTATAAGGAAGGGCTTAGGACAAGTGGACACAATCTCTCCAATGTTATTCACAGCATGTTTACAAGAAGTATTTAGAATGCTGGATTGGGAACAGGTGGGTGTAAGGGTTAATGGGGAATACATCAGTAACCTCCGATTTGCTGATGACATTGCCTTGCTAAGTAACTCGGGAGATGAATTACAAAGCATGATTACTGACCTAAACAGGCAAAGTATAACAGTGGGCCTGAAAATTAATATGCAGAAAACTAAAGTAATGTTCAATAGCCTTGGGCGAGTACAGCGATTTCAGATAGCTGGCGAGGCACTGGAAGTAGTAAGTGAATATGTCTACTTAGGCCAGGTAGTGACCCCTGATCCGAATCATGAGGCTGAGGTAATTAGGAGGATTAGAATGGGGTGGAGTGCATTCGGCAAGCATTCTCAGATAATGAATGGTAGCTTACCATTGTCTCTGAAGAGGAAAGTGTATAACAGCTGCATCTTACCGGTACTCACCTACAGCGCAGAAACTTGGAGGTTAACTAAGAGGGTTCAGCTTAAATTGAGGACGACGCAGCGAGCTATGGAACGGAAAGTGGTAGGTGTAACCTTAAGGTACAAGAAGAGAGCGGTGTGGGTTAGGGAACAAATGCGTGTTAGGGTCATACTAATAGAAACTAAGAAGAAGAAATGGGCGTGGGCGGGCCATGTAATGCAAAGACAAGACAACCGTTGGTCATTAAGGGTAACGGAGTGGATTCCTAGAGAAGGCAGGCGTAGCAAGGGGCGGCAGAAAGTTAGGTGGGCAGATGAGATCAGGAAGTTTGCGGTGATAAATTGGGCCCAGTTAGCACAGGACAGGGATAATTGGAGATCCATGGGAGAGGCCTTTGCCCTGCAGTGGGCGTAGACAGGCTGATGACGATGTCGCTCGACATACAACTGTGGGCTTTGCGCAGTCGCTGTTGCTGGCGTGTGCACTATTTTGGCAGCCATCAGACGTACTGCGTAGCAGCACCTTGATCGCATGCTCCGCTCCAGCGCCAGCAATGTCCTCGCCACACAGCGCTCACGCGAATGTGTCTACGAGTACCGGAAGGAATGTGATCATTTGATGCAGCTGTGCTGGGCCAAGTTTCTCAACAGCGCAAAGTGCATGCTGGTTAGCGCGGTTCGCGCAGTGTGACACACAGGCCAGAAGAGATCAAAGCAACACGACTTAGCTCGCATCTATGCTGGGCCATTGTCTCTGCTGCTCGACCGTCACAGGGTACATTACACAGCTGCACGCTTACTTAATGAGCCCACATTCACTACAGTTCAGGTTGCCCCTAGAGATGCTACCCTTACTTCGTATATTATATAGCCATGTCCTTCGTGCATTCTGTGTCGACATAAAGACGACAATGACGATATGCCTGATTATAAACTCCGGGTAGTGGGTCAAGGGATATTGGAGAACGAAGAAGACGAAGACCCATTTTCTGATCTGGTGGCTTCAACACACTGTTTCGTTGTCTTGTTGAACGTGTTGTCTCTTGTTCGCGTTGTACCGCGACAGTATCATGCATTGCTATCGCATGCATTGCTTTGCCCTTCTGGAAAAAGTGCAATTTCATTTGGTACCAGCTCCATGTTTCTGATGGCGGGGAGACTGCGACATCATTGCATATGCTACACAAAGCAGCGGTCCGTTTCAGCTTCGGCTTGAACACTTTGTTAATTCAGTTATTTAAAATTGAGCACATTGACCACCCTGTCTGCTAAAGTACTAACAGTGCCATTACAAAACAGCGATATCAGAATATGTTGAAAAAACCGGCAGAGTTCCCCACCACCATGGTGGTGAAGCAGCTATGGCACTCGGCTGCTGACATGAAGGTTGTGGGATTGAATCCCGGCTGTGGTGGGCACATTTCGGTGGATGTGAAACACTTGAGGCCCGTTTACCATGCGACGTCAGAGCACATTAAAGATGTGGTCGAGATTTCTGGAGCCCTCCGCTACGGCGTCCCTCATAATCATATCTTGGTATTGGGACGTAAAACCCAGAAATCACCTTAAAGGGACCGACAACCAATATTTAAAGGTCCTCTATATTCATTGCAATGGAAAGTTTACCAGTCACAGTGTCGAATCATGCAGTGGCAATGAGGGAAATGGTGTGTTTTCCCACCATCTTCTATCAGAATTTTTTGCCTAAAGGGACCCTGAAACGGTTTTGACGACTTTGTGAAAATATGGTGATCCGGTAGAGCGAGTCATTAGGACCATTAGGGGACAGATTTCAGTGCTCTGCGTAAAGTGTGTAATTTACAATAAGGCTTTGAACACGCGCATCGCAAGAGATCGCAGCGGCTCGTCGAAATGCGTTTTCAAACGCCCCCGCCTATCGAACAATGGAATGGGAGGCCGCTGATTGGCCCGCTAACTAGTGACGTGCGCGTAATGTTCCCAATCTAGCTGCAAAAACATGCTCCTACAACGTGCTCCTTCGTTTCAGCCAACGGTACCGTTGTGGCATCTGGCGGCGTACACACGAGTCGCCTGC
Organism: Hyalomma asiaticum; assembly: GCA_013339685.2. Classification (NCBI taxonomy): domain Eukaryota; kingdom Metazoa; phylum Arthropoda; class Arachnida; order Ixodida; family Ixodidae; genus Hyalomma; species Hyalomma asiaticum. Next base: position 80,211,604 of record CM023490.1, read on the forward strand.
GCTCTATTACGGAGGCTAGCACTGCCGAGGGCGGTGACCTCAGTAAAGATATCGGGGCACTATGTCGCTGCGGAGGGCTCCACAGGGCGGCTGACGAGGGAGGCGCAGTCGTCACTAGCGCGCACTTCGCAGCTGATTGAGTTGAGGAGGAACAGCAGTGGCAAGGAGGAGGCTTGTAGTGCTTCGCTTTATGGCGTGAATGATTTGACAGTTGTGTTGCCTAATCAGTGATGCCATGTCAAAAAAATGTTTCAGGGACCCTTAAGGAGCCTTGCACGCAAGACGCGTTGCAAACAGCAGACAGAGCCATTGTGTGTGTTTGCAATAGGTTCTGCCGCAGCAGAGCGCATGAGCAATGCCTGAGAGACGCTGTGCACACGTGCCACGATTAAACCCAGGTTGTTGATTGCCGCGGAGGCAGCACCGCTTCTCAATGTTACATGGTGTAAAAATTCCAGCGGGAAATGACGTGAGCACAAAGAAGGAACACGTAGAACAAAAAATTTTCCAGTAAACTTTGGTTGTAAGTCCAGCCTCAGTCCTGTGTGTTCCTTCTCTTTAGTGCTCGCGTCGTTTCCTGCTGGAACTTTTGCGCCACGAATCTGTACCAACACACCCTGCAAGCTACCCTTCTCACTGTTCACCCTGTTTGCAAGTATTTGCTGGGGTGTGTTTTTATTTGCCGGCTCTAATTTTAAAACCGAGTTATGGTTACCTGAACAGCAGCACGTGATGTACAGCAATCTAGACTCCAGAACACATTACCGAGGCTTCACCAACAGGCGATGCCAAATGTTGGTTGCCGAATATTTTCAAGCTCAGTTCAAGAGTGCAGTTCCTACGCAGATCGCAATAGGGTGCTCAAATCCATCACTATAATTCAGGGTCTTCCCAAATGACAAAGCTGCATTCACACATTCTGGCCAATTGTCATTCCCGTTAAAGGGAAGCTGAACACTTGTTGCAACCTGCATGTTATTGAAACCGGGCCATTCCTGGAGCGCATATGCGACCCACAGAATACTTGTTGTTGCTGATCCCAGCCAGTGTGTAAACGACTGCAGGCGTGAACATGACCTCCGAGCGAAAACTAAGTCGCACTGCACTGTGAACTCAAACGTCTTGCACTGTGTGTTCATAGGACGCATATCGCTCGACCGCTGCCATGTTACCCAGACTTGAGAAAGTCTGTGAAGCCTTGCCATGCATAGTGTAGAACCTGATAATTTATTAATATTATTTATTATTTATTTATTATTGTATTTATTTATTCTGCCCTCAGGGTCATGAGGCAGTAAAGAGTGGAGCGGTTAAAAATACAGACACAAAAGGGTGTGGTGAATTTAAAGAATACAATGCTTCTCCAGATTATACAAATAAGTTCAAAATTAAGCAAACAGTGCAGTGTGTGCAAACAACAGACTATTCTCCTGGTTATACAATGCTAGCTAATGTTTCGCAAGAGGTTTTGTTGTTAGTGATGGTTGCGACACTTGTGGGAAGAGTTTCCAGTCCCTGAGATAAATGGGGAATAAACGACTGAAGAGAAGACTTAGTTTGACATAATGCATTTCCTACCTTATTGCAGTGATCAACACAGTTTAAATGTACTGAGGTTGCAGTACAAAGATATCGTGAAGTGTTGAATGGTGGAAAATTTTATGAAACAGGGAAGGATGGGTGATCTTGCATTGGTTAGCATTCGCGGAAACGAAGTCGCCTGCGCTCTATTACAGAGGCTAGCACTGCCGAGGGCGGCGACCTCAGTAAAGATATCAGGGCACTATGTCGCTGCGGAGGGCTCCACAGGGCGGCTGACGAGGGAGGCGCAGTCACTAGCACGCACTCCGCAGCTGATTGAGTTGAGGAGGAACAGCAGTGGCAAGGAGGAGGCTTGTAGTGCTTTGCTTTATTTATGGCGTGAATGATTTGACAATTGTGTTGCCTAATCAGTGATGCCATGTCAAAAAAATGTTTCAGGGACCTTTAAGGAGCCTTGCACGCAAGACGCGTTGCAAACAGCAGACAGAGCCATTGTGTGTGTTTGCAATAGGTTCTGCCGCAGCAGAGCGCATGAGCAATGCCCGAGAGACGCTGTGCACACGTGCCACGATTAAACCCAGGTTGTTGATTGCCGCGGAGGCAGCACCGCTTCTCAATGTTACATGGTGTAAAAATTCCAGCGGGAAATGACGTGAGCACAAAGAAGGAACACGTAGAACAAAAAATTTTCCAGTAATCTTTGGTTGTAAGTCCAGCCTCAGTCCTGTGTGTTCCTTCTCTTTAGTGCTCGGGTCGTTTCCCGCTGGAATTTTTGCGCCACGAATCTGTACCAACAGACCCTGCAAGCTACCCTCCTCAATGTTCACCCTGTGTAGCAAGTATTTGCTGGAGTGTGTTCTTATTTGCCGGCTCTAATTTTAAAACCGAGTTATGGTTACCTGAACAGCAGCACGTCAGGTACAGCAATCTAGACTCCAGAACACATTACCGAGGCTTCACCAACAGGCGATGCCAAATGTTGGTTGCGGAAATTTTCAAGCTCACTTCAAGAGTGCAGTTCCTATGCAGATCGCAATAGGGTGCTCAAATCCATCACTATAATTTAGGGTCTTCCCAAATGACAAAGCTGCATTCACACATTCTGGCCAATTGTCATTCCCGTTAAAGGGAAGCTGAACACTTGTTGCAACCTGCATGTTATTGAAACCGGGCCATTCCTAGAGCGCATATGCGACCCACAGAATACTTGTTGTTGCTGATCCCAGCCAGTGTGTAAACGACTGCAGGTGTGAACATGACCTCCAAGCGAGAACTAAGTCGCACTGCACTGTGAACTCAAGCGTCTTGCACTGTGTGTTCATAGGATGCATATCGCTCACAGCTGCCATGTTACCCAGACTTGAGAAATCTGTGAAGCCTTTGCCATGCATAGTGTAGAACCTGATAATTTATTTATTTATTTATTTATTTATTTATTTATTTATTATTCTGCCCTCAGGGTCATGAGGCAGTAAAGAGGGGAGCGGTTAAAATACAGACACAAAAGGTGTGGTGAATTTAAAGAATACAATGCTTCTCCAGATTATACAAATAAGTTCAAAATTAAGCAAACGAGTGCAGTGTGTGCAAACAACAGACTAATTCTCCTGGTTATACAATGCTAGCTAATGTTTCGCAAGAGGTTTTGTTGTTAGTGATGGTTGCGACACTTGTGGGAAGATGGTTCCAGTCCTGAGATAAATGGGGAATAAACGACTGGAAGAAAGACTTAGTTTGACATAATGCATTTCCTACCTTATTGCAGTGATCAACACAGTTTGAAATGTACTGAGGTTGCAGTACAAAGATATCGTGAAGTGTTGAATGGTGGAAAATTTTATGAAACAGGGAAGGATGGGTGATCTTGCATTGGTTAGCATTCGCGGAAACGAAGTCGCGATTGTCACACTAAGCATTTGTGGAAACGACGCATGAGGATCAGGCTACGTGTTTGGCAGGGGCTGCAAGCATTTGCCGAAACAAAGTTGCGATTGTCGCACTAAGCATTAGTGGAAACGACGCGTGAGGATCAGGCTACGTGTTTGGCAGGGGCTGCAAGCATTTGCCGAAACAAAGTTGCGATTGTCGCACTAAGCATTTGCGGAAACGACGCGTGAGGATCAGGCTACGTGTTTGGCAGGGGCTGCAAGCATTTGCCGAAACAATGTTACATGGTGTAAAAATTCCAGCGGGAAATGACGTGAGCACAAAGAAGGAACACGTAGAACAAAAAATTTTCCAGTAATCTTTGGTTGTAAGTCCAGCCTCAGTCCTGTGTGTTCCTTCTCTTTAGTGCTCGGGTCGTTTCCCGCTGGAATTTTTGCGCCACGAATCTGTACCAACAGACCCTGCAAGCTACCCTCCTCAATGTTCACCCTGTGTAGCAAGTATTTGCTGGAGTGTGTTCTTATTTGCCGGCTCTAATTTTAAAACCGAGTTATGGTTACCTGAACAGCAGCACGTCAGGTACAGCAATCTAGACTCCAGAACACATTACCGAGGCTTCACCAACAGGCGATGCCAAATGTTGGTTGCGGAAATTTTCAAGCTCACTTCAAGAGTGCAGTTCCTATGCAGATCGCAATAGGGTGCTCAAATCCATCACTATAATTTAGGGTCTTCCCAAATGACAAAGCTGCATTCACACATTCTGGCCAATTGTCATTCCCGTTAAAGGGAAGCTGAACACTTGTTGCAACCTGCATGTTATTGAAACCGGGCCATTCCTAGAGCGCATATGCGACCCACAGAATACTTGTTGTTGCTGATCCCAGCCAGTGTGTAAACGACTGCAGGTGTGAACATGACCTCCAAGCGAGAACTAAGTCGCACTGCACTGTGAACTCAAGCGTCTTGCACTGTGTGTTCATAGGATGCATATCGCTCACAGCTGCCATGTTACCCAGACTTGAGAAATCTGTGAAGCCTTTGCCATGCATAGTGTAGAACCTGATAATTTATTTATTTATTTATTTATTTATTTATTTATTTATTTATTCTGCCCTCAGGGTCATGAGGCAGTAAAGAGGGGAGCGGTTAAAATACAGACACAAAAGGTGTGGTGAATTTAAAGAATACAATGCTTCTCCAGATTATACAAATAAGTTCAAAATTAAGCAAACGAGTGCAGTGTGTGCAAACAACAGACTAATTCTCCTGGTTATACAATGCTAGCTAATGTTTCGCAAGAGGTTTTGTTGTTAGTGATGGTTGCGACACTTGTGGGAAGATGGTTCCAGTCCTGAGATAAATGGGGAATAAACGACTGGAAGAAAGACTTAGTTTGACATAATGCATTTCCTACCTTATTGCAGTGATCAACACAGTTTGAAATGTACTGAGGTTGCAGTACAAAGATATCGTGAAGTGTTGAATGGTGGAAAATTTTATGAAACAGGGAAGGATGGGTGATCTTGCATTGGTTAGCATTCGCGGAAACGAAGTCGCGATTGTCACACTAAGCATTTGTGGAAACGACGCATGAGGATCAGGCTACGTGTTTGGCAGGGGCTGCAAGCATTTGCCGAAACAAAGTTGCGATTGTCGCACTAAGCATTAGTGGAAACGACGCGTGAGGATCAGGCTACGTGTTTGGCAGGGGCTGCAAGCATTTGCCGAAACAAAGTTGCGATTGTCGCACTAAGCATTTGCGGAAACGACGCGTGAGGATCAGGTTACGTGTTTGGCAGGGGCTGCAAGCATTTGCCGAAACAAAGTTGCTATTGTCGCAAGCATCCGCTGAAACGACGCTCGAGGGTCGGGCTACGTGTTCGTCAGGGGCTGCAAGCATTCCCCGAAACACGTCGTGAGTGCCGAGCTAAGCATTCGCGGAAACGACGCGTGAGGATCAGGCTACATGTTTGGCAGGGGCTGCAAGCATTCCCCGATACATGTCGTGAGTGTCAAGCTAAGCATCTGCTGAAATGACGCTTGAGGGTCGGGCTACATGTTCGTCAGGGGCTGCAAGCATTCCCCAAAACATGTCGCGAGTGTCAAGCTAAGCATCCGCTGAAACGACGCTCGAGGGTCGGGCTACGTGTTCGTCAGGGGCTGCGAGCATTCCCTGAAACACGTCGTGAGTGCCGAGCTAAGCATTCGCGGAAACGACGCGTGAGGATCAGGCTACATGTTTGGCACGGGCTGCAAGCATTCCCTGATACATGTCGCGAGGGTCAAGCTAAGCATCCGCTGAAACGATGCTTAAGGGTCGGGCTACATGTTCGTCAGGGGCTGCAAGCATTCCGCTAAACACGTCGCGAGTGCCGAGCTAAGCATTCGCGGAAACGACGCCCGAGGATCAGGCTACGTGTTTGGCTGGGGCTGCAAGCATTTGCCGAAACAAAGTTGCGATTGTCGCACTAAGCATTTGCGGAAACGACGCGTGAGGATCAGGCTACGTGATTGGCAGGGGCCGCAAGCATTTGCCGAAACAAAGTTGCGATTGTCGCACTAAGCATTAGTGGAAACGACGCGTGAGGATCAGGTTACGTGTTTGGCAGGGGCTGCAAGCATTTGCCGAAACAAAGTTGCGATTGTCGCACTAAGCATTTGCGGAAACGACGCGTGAGGATCAGGCTACGTGTTTGGCAGGGGCTGCAAGCATTTGCCGAAACAAAGTTGCGATTGTCGCACTAAGCATTCGCGGAAACGACGCGTGAGGATCAGGCTACATGTTTGGCACGGGCTGCAAGCATTCCCCGATACATGTCGCGAGTGTCAAGCTAAGCATCCGCTGAAATGATGCTTGAGGGTCGGGCTACATGTTCGTCAGGGGCTGCAAGCATTCCCCTAAACACGTCGCGAGTGCCGAGCTAAGCATTCGCGGAAACGACGCCCGAGGATCAGGCTACGTGTTTGGCTGGGGCTGCAAGCATTTGCCGAAACAAAGTTGCGATTGTCGCACTAAGCACTTGTGGAAATGACGCTTGAGGATCGGGCTACATGTTTGGCAAGGGCTGCAAGCATTCCCCGATACATGTCGCGAGTGTCAAGCTAAGCATCCGCTGAAACGACGCTTGAGGGTCGGGCTACATGTTCGTCAGGGGCTGCAAGCATTCCCCGAAACACGTCGCGAGTGCCGAGCTAAGCATTTGCGGAAACGACGCCCGAGGATCAGGCTACGTGTTTGGCAGGGGCTGCAAGCATTTGCCGAAACAAAGTTGCGATTGTTGCACTAAGCATTTGCGGAAATGACGCTTGAGGATCGGGTTACATGTTTGGCAGGGGCTGCAAGCATTCCCCGATACATGTCGTTAGTGTCAAGCTAAGCATCCGCTGAAACGACGCTTGAGGGTCGGGCTACATGTTCGTCAGGGGCTGCAAGGATTCCCCGAAACACATCGCGAGTGCCGAGCTAAGCATTCACGGAAACGACGCCCGAGGATCGGGCTACATGTTTGGCAGGGGTGCAAGCATTCCCCGAAATGAAGTTGCAAGTGTCTAGCTAAGCATTCACGGAAACGATGCTTGAGGATCGGGCTACACGTTCGTCAGGGGCTGCAAGCATTCCCCTAAACACGTCGCGAGTGCCGAGCTAAGCATTCGCGGAAACGACGCCCGAGGATCAGGCTACGTGTTTGGCTGGGGCTGCAAGCATTTGCCGAAACAAAGTTGCGATTGTCGCACTAAGCACTTGTGGAAATGACGCTTGAGGATCGGGCTACATGTTTGGCAAGGGCTGCAAGCATTCCCCGATACATGTCGCGAGTGTCAAGCTAAGCATCCGCTGAAACGACGCTTGAGGGTCGGGCTACATGTTCGTCAGGGGCTGCAAGCATTCCCCGAAACACGTCGCGAGTGCCGAGCTAAGCATTTGCGGAAACGACGCCCGAGGATCAGGCTACGTGTTTGGCAGGGGCTGCAAGCATTTGCCGAAACAAAGTTGCGATTGTTGCACTAAGCATTTGCGGAAATGACGCTTGAGGATCGGGTTACATGTTTGGCAGGGGCTGCAAGCATTCCCCGATACATGTCGTTAGTGTCAAGCTAAGCATCCGCTGAAACGACGCTTGAGGGTCGGGCTACATGTTCGTCAGGGGCTGCAAGGATTCCCCGAAACACATCGCGAGTGCCGAGCTAAGCATTCACGGAAACGACGCCCGAGGATCGGGCTACATGTTTGGCAGGGGTGCAAGCATTCCCCGAAATGAAGTTGCAAGTGTCTAGCTAAGCATTCACGGAAACGATGCTTGAGGATCGGGCTACACGTTCGGCAGAGGCTGCAAGCATTCCCCGAAACACGTCGCTAGTGCCGAGCTAAGCATTCGCGGAAACGACACCCGAGGATCGGGCTGCATGTTCGGTAGGGGCTGCAAGCGTTCACCGAAATGAAGTCACGATTGTCGAGCTGAGCATTTGCGGTAACCATGCCCGAGGATCGGGTTACATGTTTGGCAGGGGCTGCAAGCATTCCCCACAACGATGTCGTGAGTGTCGAGCTAAGCATTCGCAGAAAAGACGCCCAAGGATCTGGCTACATGTTTGGCAGGGGCTGCAAGCATTCGCCGAAACGAAGTCGGGAGTGCCGAGGTAAGCGTTTGCGGAAATGATGCCCGAGGGTCGGGCTATATATTTGTTTGGCAGGGGCTGCAAGTGTTCACCGAAACCGACTCCCGAGTGTCGAGCTAAGCATTCACGACAACCGTGCCGGAGGATCGGGCTACATGTTTGGCAAAAGCTGCAAGTGTTCACCGAGACGGACTCCTGAGTGTCGAGCTAAGCATTCGTGGGAACAGCGCTCGAGGATCATCGGACTACATGTTTGGCAGGGGCTGCAAGCATCCACGGAAACGACGCCAGAGGATCGGGCAACATGTTTGGCTAAAGCTGCAAGTGTTTGCCGAGGCGGACTCCCGAGTGTCGGGCTAAGCATTTGCGGATGCGACGCCCGAGGATCGGGCCCTAGTTTAGCAAGGGCTGCAAGCGTTCGCTGAAGCGGGGTAGTTTGGATATGTGGTCGTGGTTTGAATATTGAGCGGCTGCACTGTGTAAACTTTGTTTTACATGATATATATCCAAGAAAAGAGATGTATTCACCCTTTACTGACATAGTATCTCCTTACAGCTTGCAATCTCTATAACTGTAGGACAGGTAATGTGTTGTAGCTGTGATAGTATGGCTGTGCGCTTTGGTATCATAAAGTGAAAGATTAGAAATCGCCTGTATTGCACGCATTTTAAAATTAGAAGGGACTTCTAGTTTTATGAGTCATTAACCACACCAAGACGAGAGTTTATCAGGGCATAGTAGATTGTAGTTTTACTTCCTTGAATCGTCATTGGAATGAGCGTGAAGCATGCGGGAATGGTAAAAGGCTAATGCTCTTTATGGCTGTGCGTTTTGCTCCACTGCACTGCCGCACATTACACAGCGCTGTTCACGCAGTTTTAGAAAAGCGTCACTGCCAAAAATGATTGCGTTGTTAATGACGAAGGGTTCGCTAGCTAGGGCAGTCTAGTTCCGTCTTTGCTGCGCGCGTGTGAACTTCGCTATCTGTGATCATGTCGATAGCCCTCTGTAGTGGTTCTGCAGCAGCTGTGGGAGACATAGCTTTCGTGTTTGCTGGATGCCTTCTGAATTGTGTACTGTCCATTCATGATGAACGGCGCTTCAGCGAGCTACATGGGCTACGTTTCTTCCGTGGCAGTTTAGTTATGGTTTGTGTACAAAGGCCTCGCGTGCTATCCGAAATGTGTGGAAGCAATTCATAATCGCGTTGCCAGTGGCCACGGTTCGGTTGGGGTTCGTGCGCAGCGCACACAGCGTCTGGTAGTTTTGTCTCATAAGGACCCATGACAGTCAATTCTTTGTTGGTGACTATTATGTTCTAAGGAGTATGGAGGGGGGTTTATTAGCTTTAAATAGCGGATGGACAGGTGGTGCGACGATGGCAGCAGCCACAGTTCTGGCCAGCGTCGTCAGCTCGAGATCAGGGCTCGTGCCTCTTACTCAGGCCGTGTCCCACTGCCACTACAATACCCCGGCAGTGAAGAGGGGCCAACCTGGCGACTCAAGGTGACACTACAATAAGTGGGTCGTGATGGGGCTTGAGACGGCTCACATGGACCACCTGGAGGCCCAGACGGCGCTTATCGGTGGAAGGGTTGATGGGTTCGATGACGTAGGTGACGGGACTGGGGTGCTCCATGACGCGGTAAGGGCCCTGGTACTTAGGAGCAAACTTGAGGCTGAGGCCAGGGGACTGGAAGGGTAACCGGAGCCAGACATGGGAGCCAACGGCGAAAGTCTCCACAGAGATATCGCGGTCATGGCGATCTTTTTGATGTGCTTGGTTGTCCGCAGTGAACGAGCGGGGCAGCTGACGACACTCTTCGGCGTAGTTGGCTATTTCAGAAACATGGCTGAATTTGGAGGCGTCCGGGCGATAAGGCGAAATAGTGTCGAGTGTGGTGCACGGTTCGTGGCCATAGAGGAGAAAGAATGGAGTGGTAGACTGTGTCGGGGTATTATAGGCGTACATCACGAAGGGAAGGATCATGTCCCAATTGGAGTGGTCATAATTTATGTACATGGTGATCAGTGGCGTAGCCAGAAATTTTTTCGGGGGGGGGCTGGGAATTTTCGACGGGCAGGCGGGAGGGAGAGTGTATGTGTGTGTGTGTGTGTGTGTGTGTATATATATATATATATATATATATATATATATATATATATATATATATATATATATATATATATATACTTTCGGAACGAAAATATGCACGTGACGTATTTGCGTGGACCGTCGCCCAATGAGTATAGATTCGGACAGCATGTGCGGCCTACTTCAGCCTTCAGTTGCCATGTCAACCGAGCACCGAGATAGCAATACTCTCGCACATTCAAAACTTTCACCGACGACAATGTATCGACGAAATCTAGTAGAAAGACTATTTCTCCACGACTGCGAAGATTCGTCACTTGCCCACGCTACTACCTTGATGACCATTTCAAAATGAACTATAATGATCGATGTACACATACGCATGAAAGAATTCGCGATAGAAGGCGCAGCCGGGAACAGCGGGCAGCATACCTGAGGTAGGTAAGCTGAAAATGACGCCATAACAAACACATTTTTTGAAACCCTTTATGAATTTATCGTGGCGTTGTCCTGATAAACTCCGGAAGACTCTTTCCAACTTAACATGCTAGTAGAGATACAGGACAGCATTTTAGTATATATTTCGTATTTATGGTTTCCTCATCCAAACTTACCCGTTCGGCGTTCGCTACATTATACAGGCGCTTCCTTCACCAAATTTTCGATACATTTGCAGGAAGAACAGAGATTTGCTTGCGATAGTGATTCTGAGCAGCTCCAGATCTATCTGTCCTGAACATATTACCACTTCTTTTTTTAAAAGAATTAAGCCTATTGCGTTACAGAAAAATGCCGTCCTCATTACCATGGTAGGCCTCCCGAAACATGGTTTTCTCTCCACTAAGCTCACAAACGTCACCGTCCCGACTCTTTCACGAATAATTACTGACACTCTTGTTAAGCTGGAAAACGTGGTAAAATATCTCTTAATATTGAAAAAGTTTTTTATGCGGTTTGCCAATTCACACTTTTGCCAGGTAAATTAAAAATCCCACGGTGCTGTTGGGACTAACACCCTACAGTTACTTCGTGGCATGCGGAATGCAAGTTGCGATGGATAAATCTGATTTGGAACTCGCTGAACTCCGGAATGGTGAGATGTCCCTACTTCGCGCAAAGGGGGAGGCGGTTCTACACCGCAACACTTCACAAGTACCACAACTACGTTACGACTCCGTTCGAAATGCTTCACGTTATACTCGCTCACCCCCTCTGTCCACACACCTCAACAACCAATTAACCGAACCGGATTCGTGCTTGGGCCGGGAAGAAAAAAGGCAACAGGCTTAATTAAGTCCACAAAACATGGAATTTAATATGTGAACATGATCAAAGTATACAATTAACAATTGGTAGCCAACGTAATGATGCGAGGCAAACAAATAGCAACGTAAACAGCATAGTGCAGCACAGGAATTAACAGGGCAAACAAACTCTTCAATGAACGGCCAATACGAGGGGTAAAACAGCTCATAAACTAATGGCGCAATGTCTCAAGTACGCTTGCTGCCGCCAACGAAAGGAACGCCTATCTGGGTGGGCTCCATCGGCACATAGCTCTCGTCGCCAGCCTGTGCACAGGTGCTTTGTTAGAAACTCGGATGTCGACCACGAAGTCGCCGTAGCTCGCGGATTCTCCCCGATCATTGCTGCTCGCATCCTGCTCTCGAAAAGACTACATCGACTCTCCGAGGTTGGAGAGCCGAACGGGCAGGCTTGCATGAGGGATCGCAAACGAAGCTTACTTCTTCACATGACGGAAGGTCACTGCATCTCTTCGAGTCTCTCGAATCTCCAAAATTCCGCCTTGTCCTCTGTCCCGAGACGAGTTTTTCTCCCTGACAGCTCCGCCTCACCAGGGCGTCTATCCAATGGTTGTCTACGGCAACGTCACCGGTAGAAAACGCACCAGTCCAACCCGCCGTGCGACTATTGTTTGGGACTCGCCTCCACAGTGTAACGCAGTACGAACTCCTCTCCAAAAATATAGAAAGCAAAATATAAACATACACAAAACTCGACATTCGGACACGACGTCGGACAGCCTAACCGGCGACACTTGTATACAGATTACCGTAATGAGCGTTAGCTAGCACCGCTTCCATTCCGAAACACTCCAGGTGCAAGCAATTTGGCGCCGTCTAGGCGCCCTCATGCTGGAAGTGCCCGGTGAAAAGACGTGCCTGTGGGGAGTCGCTCCTCTGTGGCCGGCCAGATGTGCGCGTCCGAGAAGCAGTTCTGCTTACTGCATTGCACGGTGATCGACACATACCGGGGACGCTCCGTTGGCTTTTTTCAGGCACTTATGAGCGCGCTGGGTTCGCTTTGGCGGCATTCTGTCGTCTTCAATGTCGCCGCCTAATGCACACTCTCATCTGGGACCGCCGCACAAACGTCAGCTCTTCTGTCAAAGCGCGGTTTCCTCAAAACTCGCGGCTAACGAGATTCTCTGACCGCAGTGGCAGCCGAAAAGTAGGATTGCAGAAGGCCAAAAACTCCCGCTACCCGCCTTTCCGTGTTTCACCCTGCCGACGCCCCTCGGGGCGTCACAATGGCAGAAGGATCCATATTAGGTATAAAATATTTCCTGTATCAATGACGTTCGCCATAAGCTTTCTACTTACGAAGTTCACAAATGTACTCACTTGATGCAGCACCAGCATCGACAGATACTAGATTATCAACTAGTACTAGCCGTATCTCACTGGTTTTTGCATACTGAAACTTCATTTGTTTTAACCTTACGCGATCGCTTGCTACACTGAGTTGACAATACTACATGCCTAGTGCTCGATTTAGACACATCAAGGTTAAAGAAGAAGTTTGTAAAAGAAAGCTCTCTTATGGTTCTTACACGCTAATATTTTCCCTGTGACCTTCATGGGGCTTTGTACGTTTTTTTCTTATTTCGCTCTCACTTAGGTTGCTGTTGAAAAACATGGGGGCTGATGTAAATAACTTATTTGGCTCCCTTACTAAACAAGGTCCAAGAATAGTGAGTTTCCTTCTGCCTAACGGAGAAGTAATATCCCGTTCAGTGAGTTAGAGACATGCCATATTTTCGGCTCTGATTCCGCGCACCAGGCAAGCATATAATGGTAGTGCATACAACCCTCAATTGAAACTATTCCAATGGCGAATAACTGCAGGACTTTCTCGGTGCTTTAACTTGGAATTGAATTAACAGTTGCGCGAAATTTTAGTATTTCATGCATCTAAACACTACTTTCTTCAAAATAAAGCGTCCTGATAAATCTGTTTACTTCAATGAGCAAAGGCTCGATGTGGGTAAGTTTGTTTTGCATGCTTTAAATGCCTGTCCTTTGTACCTGTTGTCACCGTTGTCTTGCGCTCTTTTTTCTTCATGGAACTCATTTGCACTTTTGCTTGACATTTAGCCTTCTCTGTTCGATTTGTTCGACCAGATACTGTAGCCAAGAAAGGTATTGGTATAAAGAGATTTTTACTCATTTTTGTTTCCCATTGGCTGCTCATTGATTGACTCATTTATTGATTGATCGTTCAATCGTCTCGGCGACCGTACTTATTTCGGCTGTTATGTTTAAAACGCTGTATATCGTATTTAAGAAATGAAATGATTTCAAATTAATTTCCTGGCTTGCTGAAATCAATAAGGCATCATATGACCACATGTGAGCAATAGCAAATGACTATTCAAACATTATCAAAGAATTCACATATAATCCATACAGCTCATCTTAGGCACATTACAAAGCCACTGTATTGTCAGAGGAATAAGGCATCATGTAAGTACAAATCAGTTGAAGAAAAGGACTTAGCATTCGAGGTCTCAGCTCGTTTGTGGGCGCTGCAAAGATGAGCTTGCCCAGAAGACGGAGAGCCGCTGCCGTCCTTGAGACATATTGCCGCGAAAGCGACGATACGAATATGGTCACCTCTTCTTGAATGAATGTCGCGACCACCACCTGCTGGTAGCGGAGCTGTTGTGCATGCCCTTGTGCACGCTCGGCGATGAACCGCAGCGCGTCTTGTTGTCGACTCGTTATTCCGTAGTGCTTGTGGATACCATTGTAAAGCAGTGCTGTCCAGTTGGTCGAAATTTCCACTCTGCCGCATCGCCCTTCTCAGAAGGGGACACGCCGTACGCGCACATTGTAACCATATGTAAGTCGTGAAGAAAAACAGCAAAAGCGAAGCTGTATTGGGCCACCCATGTAGGGGCACTACTCAAAAAGAAAAAACGCATGCACTGTACGCCATATTCCCCACGCGAGCGCATACAACGCACGAAAAGCGTCGGCGCCCCACAGAAATAGGAATAAGAGGGGAAGAAGGGTCGGGCGGCACAGGGGAAGGCATTGCACGGGGAACAGCCGCATACTTTATCTTGTGCTTGGTTCGCTAGCTCGATGACCTTAGCCCGCGAACGTTTCACCCACAGCAAAACCACGCATGATTCCAGATACGCAGACTCGCCATGTTCTTCCATCACTGCAGAGAGCTAATTGTCAACGCATTGCAAAAGCGTCTGCCTGCCGCAGCACTGTGCTTCAAAGACTGCAAGCTCCCCCTTCAGGCTCTTATCACAGCACTCTTTGCCGAAAAATGACAGATGCCCCTCGTTTGCCACCACGGTTTCCTGCAGACAAACTACAACATTCCCCGCCATAGAGTGACAAGTCAACTTCCTTTGTGAGTGGAAAGAGCCGCGTTCTTCGTTTTTAAGCCCACCGATGAGACGCGAATGCGCATAGCCGCACTTTCCAAGAATGGGCACCTTTGTTCGTATATGTGATGGGCAGCATAGATAGGCAGGGGGCACCGGCTGGAAAAATTTCGGGGGGGGCTTCAGCCCGGTCAGCCCATGCCTGCCTACGCCACTGATGGTGATCATGTCCCCCAGGGTTTGATTAAAGTACTCCATGAGGCCGTTTGTCTGAGGATGGTAGGCCGTAGACGTATCAGAAAGGGCGGCAGAGTAAACAGGAACGACGGCACTACGAGGGGGACCGTCAATGTCAGCAGCCACAACAAGTTTGTCGACACGAAGTACGCAATCATCAGTGAAAGGTGCATCGCAATATACAGATACCCAGAGGTGCTCTTCACATAGGAAGACCACAAATGGGGCTGTTAAGGGAGATATGGGATGGTCTGACCTTGAGGGAAGGGAAGCTAGAGTAAAATTATGTACGAACAGAGATTAAAGCATTACGAAATCCTGACTGGAAACTTACCGCTCTCACTAAAGCAAAAAGTATTCAATCACTGCATTCTCCTAGTACTAACGTATGGTGCAAAAACGTGGAGGATAACGAAAAACCTAGAGATGAAACTAAGGAGCATGCAACTTGCAGTGGAAACAGAAATGATAGGGGTAACGTTAAGAGATAAAAAACGAGCGGAATGGATCAGAGAACAAACAGGAGTAGCCGATATTATCTTATCAATTAAAAGAAAGAAGTGGACCTGGGCAGGACATGTCATGAGGAGGAAAGGTAACAGATGGACAGTGAGAGCGACGGAATGGATACCAAGAGAGGGAAAACGCAATAGAGGTAGGCAAAAGGTTAGATGGAGCGATGAAATTAAAAAGCTTGCAGGCGTAAAGGGGAACCAACTCGCTCAGGATAGGGTGGATTGGAAATCGTTGGGAGAGGCCTTCGTCTTGCAGTGCACCTAAACAGGCTGATGATGATGATGAGAGATTAAGGAATATGAAAGTAGATGGGCAGCAAAAGTATTCAGATATTTGTATAGGAAGAACGTTGTCTCACAATGGAGGAGGAGAACTAGTAAGTATACAGCCAGTAACGAAGCGGATGGGATGAAAAAGGGCGTTAAGAGCATGGTCAGAGTGGCGGAGAAGTTGGATTTGATAGCAGCAATTGAGAAGAAACCAGCACTGAGCAACTTCAGAAAAGGGAAAGACGAAATCAAGAGAGAAAAAGGGAAGTGCTTCACTGTTTGAAGCAAGGTCAGGTTGCCTGAGAACCCAAAGTTACAGAGCGAAATTCGATAAAGAAGGGGATACATGTAAGTGCTGTGGAAAAGCTAGCGCCTTATAGACAATCGAGAGCGTTGTCGAAGGGGGGGAGAGGGTAACCTCTTTTCTGGTGAGTTTGTTGAGGCGCCGGTAATCCACACAGAATCTAATGGAGCCGTCTTTTTTCTTGACCAGCACAACTGGCGATGACCAAGGGCTGCAAGAAGGCTTGATGATGCCACGCTGAAGCATCTCGTTAATTTGCTCGGTAGTTATACGATGCTCCGCTGGTGATACCCAGTAGGGGCGCTGGCGCAATGGGGTGTTGGTCCCAGTGTCAATTCTGTGAACAATGGCATCCATTCGACCTAATTATGCTTGCGGTAAGTCAAACGAACTTCTAAACTCGTTGAGAAGGGTAAGAAGCTGCGTACGTTGATCTAGAGCGAGGTTGCCGTCAATTGAACGGAGAAATATGTCCGAGGATATGGCTTCAGTAGCTGGGCGAAGTGTTAGCGCGTTCAGCTGAGGGCTCTGACGGGGCCCGGAGGTATCAATAGGCACGATAATACCATCGCCGATTGACTGAACATGGCCAAGCGTCTCATTACGGTGCAACGTCAGAGGGCATGATGTCGCGTTCGAAGCAACTATGCCGGAGGCATCGTGGTGAAGCTGTAGGACGGCAAATGGGAGTGACACGTTGTGGCGGCGACTAAAAACATCTGACGGCGTGAACAGAACTGTAGTGTCAGAAAGGGCGGCAGAGTAAACAGGAATGACGGCACTACGAGGGGGAACGTCAATGTCAGCAGCCACAACAAGCTTGTTGACACTAAGTACGCAATCATCAGCGAAAGGCGCATCGCAATATACCCAGAGGTGCTCTTCACATAGGAAGACCACAAATGGGGCTGTTAAGGGAGGTATGGGATGGTCTGACCTTGAGGGAAGGGAAGCTAGAGTAAAATTAGGTACGAACAGAGATTAAAGCATTACGAAATCATGACTGTAAACTTACCGCTCTCACTAAAGGAAAAAGTATTCAATCACTGCATTCTCCCAGTACTAACGTACGGTGCAGAAACGTGGAGGATAACGAAAAACCTAGAGATGAAACTAAGGAGCACGCAACATGCAGTGGAAACAAAAATGATAGGGGTAACGCTAAGAGATAAAAAACGAGCAGAATGGACCAGAGAACAAACAGGAGTAGCCAATATTATCTTATCAATTAAAAGAAAGAAGTGGACTTCGGCAGGACATGTCATGAGGAGGAAAGGTAACAGATGGACAGTAAGGGCAACGGAATGGATACCAAGAGAGGGAAAACGCAATAGAGGTAGGCAAAAGGTTAGATGGAGCGATGAAATTAAAAAGTTTGCGGGGCGTAAAGTGGAACCAACTCGCTCGGGATAGGGTGCATTGGAAATCGTTGGGAGAGGCCTTCGTCCTGCAGTGGACCTAAACAGGCTGATGATGATGCTTTTTGGCTGTGTAGTTCACAGTGGCGGTGGAGCTGCTACAATTTCTCCTATGCTACTAATCAGAAAAAAAAAAAACTATGCCAGCTTGTCTTGGTTCACGGCTTCATGACATCACGCATTCTTCGAAATATCGAGCGAGGTACAACACAGCATGCAGAATTTCTGCTACAGGCTATACAGTAGTATAAGTGGCAGCGCTGCTAGGAAGTCTGCATAATATATGCGTAAATTAGTCTCCACGCATCCTTTGTATGTGTTCACTTGCCAGAACCACAGTTTCTTGGATAGTTAACGTTGCAACGTATGGGAGCGTCGCAGACGCCTGCTTAGATCCTCAGATATGCACGTTTGCCTGGTACACAAGTTTTGCACATGTGCAGCCTTTGAATAATCTTTTGGTTAACACTGCAGTACCATTCAAAATACAGACATTTACGGCTCCAGCAACCTACTGTACAAGTGATCTGTGCTACCTTCTTAACTACTGTATTTACTCACATAATGATCGCACTTTCTTCTAGAAAATTGACGCAAATTTCGGGGTGCGATCATTACGCGGGGTAAATTTTCCACGAAATAATATTTTGAGCACCGACAACGCAAACAAGTTGTGTACCAGAATTCTTACAATAGCTATCATGAACATAACCAAAGCTAAAAGTAGAGTAAGGCTTGCCTTTGTAATAAACGCACTGCATTGCATGCATTGCATTGCATGCAACGCACTGCATTGCATGCAAACTACATGCATTGCATATTGCCCTTTAATTCTTTTCATTCACTGACCCCCTAACTTTCATTCAGAGTCTGAAGCGTCACTGGCGTCAGTGTCGTCGTCGCCCGATTCCCTGTCGGAACTGGCAGTGGCGTCGCAGTCCCACAGAAGGTTATCTTCCGTTCCGTCGAGCGCGTTAGATATGCCTGTCTTCTTTAAGCTGTTTGCGTGGTGAAAACTACAACATTTGTCTTTACTGCTGTCCTAATACGGCACATTTCTGCCAATGGTGGGCAAAAATTAGGCATCTGCTTGGTGCGTGCAGTTCACATGGTGAGTCTTGAAGAGTTATTTACGTAATGTTCGAGGGATGGTAAACATGATGATCGTCAGCTAGACTTGGCACACGACATATCGCTGCGGCAAGTTCGGGGTGCGATCATTACGTGGGGGAAAAAAAAAAATCGAATTTTGACGACAAAATTTAGGGGTGTGATCATTACGCGAGTGCGATCATTATGCAAGTAAATACGGTACACATCCTAATCTGTGAGATTCCTTTAGGTTGACGACGAAGTCGTTGTTTCTCGCACTTTCGATAATTTGACATGCTGTTGACACTTTACTATTTGACATTTAACCGGTGCTGCTTTTCTTTCTTAATCTTTCAGTGTCAACTCGACGCCAACGTGGCTCGTCGTCATCAGGAACATCAGCGGTGAGGCCCTCGCGGCAGAATATGCACTACGAATGCGCCATATGTGCGTACAGGTGCATAGACAAAGAGCATTTGGTTGTGCACATGAGTCGGCACACCGCGTGTAGGAAATCATTCAAGTGCGAAAAGTGCAGCTGCACGTTTTCGAGCGAGGCACGTCTGACGCTGCACATGCCCAGCCACCAGAAGCAACCTGAGAAGGCAGACACGGCCAAGCAGGACTTCAACTGCGACTTGTGTCCGGACACCTTTGCCACCCTCGGGCAGCTACTGGAGCACGTTAATATGCACGAAAAGACGGCCAAGTGTGAGCTGTGTTCGTGCACGTTTGCCAGCGAACTCCTCATGCGGGCTCACTTGCGTCAGCACACGGACGAGGAGTCATACGTGTGCGATGCCTGCTCGTCGAGGTTTACTACGCGCGTCGCCCTCGAACAGCACAGGACCTCCCACAAGGTGTTCAAATGCCTACACTGCTGTCGCACATTTAAAAACAGGCGCAAACTGGAGCTTCACATGCGACAGGAAATCAGGGCGCGCTCGCGTCGTTCGGAAAACCATCAGAATTCAAAAGTAAACGCTGAAGGCTCTTGAAGGGGAGATGAGATTTTTTTTTTTTCCTCAGTCTTGAGAAATGCTGGCCGAGGTTATACTTGATCAGCCAGCAAACTCGTCATTCTTAGAAGCCAGTGTGTGTGCATGCACATGCGCCACTTAGTATGTCACTTTCACGCACTCGGAACTGCAGCGTGAACATATGGCAATATCGGCGCTCAGTGGTGGCGCCTGTCCAGTGTTGTCTCTGCCAATTTCAAGGCTTGTCCTGTCATTAGTTTCACTTCCATACGTGCAGCTCTGGTTTAAGTCTCCCGCTTTATTTATCTCAATTTACCTATCGGTGTAAAAAGGGGGGGTGGGGTGTGCAAGACACGGACCCAAGGTAAAAGGAGTGGGCAATACAAAGGCCGTATTCTGTATTCGGTGTTCGTGTTGACCACTCCTCCTACCTTAATTGTGTCCATGTCTCGCACGCATTTTCTTTGGACTATGAACCGTTACCAACTCACCCAGCTTCCTTTCCTTTAAGAGTAAAAACTGAAACGTACCTGAAGTTGTTAGCTGGCTTAGCTGGAATGTAAATTCGCAATGCAATACTAGCGCTAACAAAGGACAAAGGAATGTAGAAGACAGGACAAGAGACAGGTAGAACTCTGGGCCAGTGTTCCGCCTATCTGTTGTCCTGTCTTCTCTCCCCGTTCCTTTTCTTTCGTTAATGTTGGAAATGCATTGCAAGTTTAAGACATACTGCCCGTCCATAGACATGCACAGTCTATTGCGGTTATGATGTGACGCACTTAAGGTGAACCAACGAAC
Source organism: Hyalomma asiaticum (assembly GCA_013339685.2). NCBI lineage: Eukaryota > Metazoa > Arthropoda > Arachnida > Ixodida > Ixodidae > Hyalomma > Hyalomma asiaticum. Next base: position 80,232,011 of record CM023490.1, read on the forward strand.
GATGCAGCATGGCGTCGTTTGCCCCAACGAGAGACAAGGCACCATGAGCTGCCAATTCGACCATAGCCTCTTCAATAATTCTGTGCCTGTTCAAACGACGCTCGAGCGGCTGTCACTCTTCCCACTCCTTTTTGATCGTTACCAATGAGCAATGGCGCCACCGACGTCGACTAGCTAGTGCGGCGCGCGAGCACGCGTCTGTGTTGCTTCCATTGACATTGCAGTGCAGCATGGTCCTCATGTGCATTGTAGCTAGCTTTCCGTTTTTTGTTGACATGGATCATCCAGCTAGCAGTTCCGTCTAATGTTCTGGAGGTTCTGAGAATGTGCGCGCATATCTGCTTTATGAGAATATCCAACGGGGGACAAACACTTTGAGGCTCATTTGAATGTAGCAGTAATTAAACCAGCCCTTCTTCAGTCAAAACAGAGAAGAAAACCAGCAAAACACGTACACACACAGTAAAAAGAACACGACAGGACAGGCTGGTACTTACAACTGAACAAAATAGCTTGAAAGCTTAACTGGCGTCTTTTACTGGCGGATCGGGAACGGTCACTGATATCCATGAACGAGCGCTCAGGATTTTACGAACCCAAATCTGCCAGAGGAAAGCGAGAATGTTGAACAAGTCATAAAAATCAGCGCTAGCATATACCCAACTTCACATTTCGCCTTCACATGTCGACTGCGGTAGTCGCAGAGTTGTGTATGTTCAGTTGACGCATTTTTGCACCAGGTTTGTTGCTCATAGGAGGCATTAAACGCTAAACATACCACATGATTTTGCGTCCGCTGTAGTAAGCTCCAGCATGAGGCATGCGATGGATGGGTCAAGGAGCGAGGAGTACGTACGCTCCGCGCACATGCAGCGCTATGGCATAAGCGCTCGTATGAGTTCGTGTCCTCGTCATTGATTAGAAAAGAAATGATGTTGCACTGCTGCTCCAAATTTCAATATTGTTGAAGAGCACTGTCGATGAAGCTATGCCTTCACAAGTGCAAACACATACCAACAGCTCATCGTCTACATTGCAACAGGCAACAGGTAAGGACAGCATATGCCACTTGTCTCATATAACTGGTGGTGAATGTGTCGCACATGCGTATTACAGAGCCGTGGTTCACTTTAGAAAGATCAGTGGTGGCCTCTACATCACTCGCATCCCAGAACAGTTGGCCAAATCGGGCTCTCTGCAATGACGAATTGTAGTGGAAGCGTCTGTGAGTGCACTCACATTCAAGCAAATTTGACCAACTTGTTTGATCTCTGATATGTTAAAGGACAGAAGTGGTGCTTTGTTGCCAGGTTAAAGCAAGGTGGCCATGCTTGCTGTTAGGGTGGAGTCCAGTACATTGATGGCTGCCCCTGTGTTTACCAGTGCTTGGGCCGCCTTGTCGAAGAATCGTACTGCGATGAAAACTTGGGGTATGTTAGCAACAGTCTGCATTTTCGCTGGAAAGTTCCTTGGAGATGTGGACGTTCAGACTGTCCATCCCACCGCTGCCATCAAAAATCTCGCGGAGAAATACACGTAAAATACACACACTTGTTTACTCTGATGGCCATTGCCACTTGGCCTGGCTGTGCTCTGCTCTTCGTCCTCCTCTACCTCTGACTATGTCCCAGTCTTTGCCCCACTGGCGTGCCTTCTTTTTGACCGGTAATTATATATATATATATATATATATATATATATATATATATATATATATATATATATATATATATATATATAATGTAAAAGTCTGTTTGCAGCTTTTGTTTAAAAGAGACAAAAATAGAGTCGGCCCCTCCCGTTTGTGTGCTCCTGCTTATTTGTGCCCGAGCCTCCGTCATTTTTCTGTGTCATGTTTTCGTTCTCGTTATCGTGTTTCCTCCATTTATTCTCTGCTTATGACAGCTCCATTAACGTGAAAACTGGTAAGGTACAGAGCTTGCGGTGACACGGCGGTACGGTAAAGGGCTTGCTTTACCGTACTGCGGCGACGACGTTAGACGGCGACAGCCCGGGCGCATTCAGCAGAAACTCGTTAGAAGAATCGCTTCTGACACGACAACGCTACACATACACCGTCTCTGTGCACTTCCTCCAGGACTGGCCCACACGTGCACTAACTGCACAGCCTCCAGAATGGGCCGCAACCGAATTTAACAAATCGCCATTATTAACACAAAACAATTAAACCCCGACTATTCCTTTATTTTAAATTAGTTTAAATCATGTTAGTTCATTCCGAACCGGTTCTGTCCATTACGAGCTTGTTTTTCTAGACGCAGACAGCCAGAGACCCTAACGTGCTTCGACCCTGAAAGATACAAATTGTGTCACTGTCAAGAGCCCGACTAACGAGTAATGCAACCCCGCTCCACAGTAGTCGCTTCCGGTCACTGCGTTTCTGTCCCTAAACTCCCTGAAAACTAACTGTCCCCGCTCTGTGGCGCCGCAGCGACCGCAAGTGCAATCAGGTACATTGACGCACGACCCCCGAGGTAGTTAGTGTGCACGCCCGCCGGCGCCCAGCATCACGGAGGCCATGACTCACGCACGGCCGGGCTAGACCGCGCGCGTGCGCTCGTTTGCCTTCTCACCAGTCGCGAAAGAAGTGGAAGAGTTTCAGGAGGGTTTAAATCTGGGCTTGTTGGTGAATCATCTGGAAGTGGACCGTTGCGCACAAAAAAAGGGGACGCAAGAAAGAACACAAAAAGACTGTCTTTTTGTGTTCGTTCTTGTATCCCTGTTTTCTTGTGCGCAACGTACGTGGTGTCATTTTGTGTTGGTGTCTTTTTGTGTTCCTTGCGACTGCATGCCCAGCTCCCTATATATTTTTTTATGTTTTAATTTTAGGCCAGGCTGAAAACATGTCACAGTACGTACCGGTCTCACGGCATAGTCAAAGAAACAGAGGTGTTTGTGCGCGTTCGTGAAATCACGTTCGTGCTTTCATAACTGTTACGGTAACAAGAAAAATGACAGGGAAATAGGGGACAAAGTGCGCGTTGAAAAAACAAGACCTTTGCAGTAACGCGTCTGTCGTACGCAACACAGAAATAGAACATCTTGGGCAGCAAAGCTTTTAGGAAACATTCCTTTATATTGCGCGTAACCAGGCCGCGCGCGGTCTGGACCGGCAGTGCCTACGCATTTTCCTTTGTGTTCTGTCAGTGTTGTTCAGTCTGCAGTGATTTGTCGGCTCGATAAGACGGTCGTACCACCTCCAGTACACGCGGTCACAGCCAGATTTGGCACCGTTCTTTGCATATATAATAGCCGTGTGATTGTCTATTGTATAGGCCGGTTCGGGAAAAGCAACCGGTGTTTATTTTTACCAGTTTCCAAGCAATGCTGAACTGTGCACTAATGGCAGAAGAACGTTGCAAAGACAACCTAGTCATCAACGACAAGTGTCATCAGCCGTCGTATGCAGTAGGAACTTCCGCTGTAAAGACTTCATACCTGCGTGCCGCATCAGAAAACTTCTTCCTGACGCCGTGCCTACTCTTTCCGAGGGCTATCCTTCCTATCTGAATCCAAGTGTAAGAAGCCTCGCAAGAGCCCTGCTCCACGAGCTTCATTGCTGCCTCAAACATCGAGGAAGCGGAAGATTAAGGAAGCGAAAAGAGCTGGATGTTGCGGCTTCACAAGATGTTTTCAGCGAACAAGCAGCAGTAAGTGTTTGCGCGTAAACAATGAACAGTGACGCTCATCGCGCTAGCCGATATCTGTATATTGTTACACGTATGCGCGAAGAGGAGGACGATTGATGGTCGTGCATGTGGTGCCGTGGTGAGACAAAGAGAACGACGTTAGCGTTAACCACAAGCTCGCTGCTGTTGAACTCGCTTTCGCGCCCTCAATAAAAAGACCACTTCATTGTTCAGTGCTTCGAGTGCCCCGTTTACTAGTCTCAACATGATAGGAATATTGCGCTCCCAAGTATCGTACCACCGTTCATAGTGTAACAAAGTGCAGAAGTTGTTTATAAGGAAGAGGAAAAGGTGTCCGCGTAACATCGCGCGAGCAACGCAGCAGACGCCCAGACAGGAGATAAGGAAGACTGTTTCTGCTGCGTCAAACAAAATGCTATGGAAAGAAGGATGCAGCGTACCGGGAAGTTTTTAGTGTGTGATATGGCGCTTTCTGTTCCCAAGGGGGTCCTGCTCGCACTTCGGGGCTTCTGACACTGCCAGCAAAGTGTACTCCAGAGATACGTAGGTCCAAGCCCAACAACATCTGGAATGAGAAATTCCATGAAGGAACGCCTGGTTCAAGAGGCCTCGCTGCTCAGCAGAAAGCATATGTGTTCCGCATAGGGATGGCCGACACCGCAGCATGTGACCACTGCGGTCACGAAGAGTCAATTGGGCACATTTTGTGTGACTGCCCACGGTATAGTGCAGAGAGGCAATTCCTTCAGCATGCACTAAACAAGCTGGACGACCAACCACTGTCGGACGAAGGGGTCCTATGCCATCGTCTAGATCTCACGTCGCAGAAGAAGGCCGTGCAAGCGCTACTGCGCTTCTTGACATCTACCGGCCTTCGCGAACGTCTAAGTGGAACGTTCTTTGTGTGTGTGTATTTTATTTGTTGTGCTTGTCTGTAATAATGTACCCTCTCTCGCTGTCATCTTTCTAACCTTCTCCCCAGTGCAGGGCAGCAAACCGGAGTCTAGTATCTGGTTAACATCCCTGCCTTTCTCTTCATTTCTCTCTCTCTCTCTCTTCCTATTTGAATCCAAGTGTAAAGAAGCCTCGCAAAAGCCCTGCTCCACGAGCTTCGTTGCCGCCTCAAACATCGAGGAAGCGAAAAGCGGAGGATTAAGGAAGCGAAAAGAGCTGGATGTTGCGGCTTCACGAGATGTTTTCAGCGAACAAGCAGCAGTAAGTGTTTGCGCGTAAACAATGAACAGTGACGCTCATCGCGCTAGCCGATATCTGTATAATGTATGCGCGAAGAGGAGGACGATTGGTGGTCGTGCATGTGGTGCCGTGGTGAGAGAAAGAGAACGACGTTAGCGTTAACCACCAGACGGCTGCTGTTGAACTCGCTTTCGCGACCTCAATAAAAGGACCCCTTCATTGTTCAGTGCTTCGGGTGCCCCGTTTATTCGTAACATGATAGGGAGATTGCGCTCCCAAGTATCGTACCACCGTTCATAGTGTAACAAAGTGCAGAAGTTGCTTATAAGGAAGAGGAAATGGTGTCCGCGTAACATCGCGAGAGCAACGCAGCAGACGCTCAGAAAGGAGATAAGGAAGACTGTTTCTGCTGCGTCAGACAGAATGCTACGGAAAGAAGGATACAGCGTACCGGGAAGTTTTCAGTGTGTGATATGGCGCTTTCTGTCCCCAAGGGGTTCATGCTCGCACTTCGGGGCTTCTGACACTGCCAGCAAAGTGTTCACTCCAGAGATACAATATAGGTCCAAGCCCAACAACATCGGGAATGAGAAATTCCATGAAGGAACGCCTGGTTCAAGAGGCCTCGCTGCTCAGCAGGAAACAGCATATGGCTTCATTAGTGTGAGGAAATGACAGAATATTTGCGTGTAAACCATATGAAACTCAAGAAACCGAAAGTGAAGAAGACGAGCGGAAGGCAGGTGGCACGGAGGCAGCAACAAAACAAGAAATGAAAAAGACAAGGAACGGCCTACGGCGCGTGCAGGGAGCTCGCGCAAGGAAGCCAGCAGACAGCCCAAGCGGTGTTCCGCTCGAGAAGAAGAGCTCCGGTCGTCGTCCCTGAGGCGGGCGTTGTACCAGGACGCGCCTGCGAGTTCCGGCTCCGGCAGCCTGTTCCAGGTCCCAGGACGAGGCCTTCGAAGCGGCTCCTGCCAGGGCGCAGTTTGCCGAGGCAGGTTCGGGAACGAGGCCTACCGGTGCTGTGGACGTGTGTGGAGACTGGCCCTGGACCCCGAGAGTTGCGGCAAGTCGTTGGCTGCGACGTGTCGCTCAACAGCGCCGCACACGGTAGCAAATCCATGTGCCGACGACCGCTCTACTGTCCGACGACCAACCGTGCCACCACTGCCCTCGCTTGCTCTGACCAGCGCGTCATGCCGGGAGGACGTTGAACACAAGTGTGAGGCACTGTTTCGTTTTTATACGGAAACGCTTCGCGTAAAGAACGCGGCATGTTAGTGTAACCGGACTTTGGACAGTATCTTGTTCAGGGCGGACTTAGCGTCTGTCACATTAAGGTTGCCGACTAGCTCTGTGTTTATAGTTTTGTTTTCCTTTTCCCTTGACTCTTTACTCTCCCCGCCCCGCCACGGTGGTCTAGTGGCTAAGGTACTCGGCTGCTGATCCGAGGGTCGCGGGATCGAATCCCGGCCGCGGCGGCTGCATTTCGATGGAGGCGAAATGTTGAGGCCCGTGTGCTGTGCGATGTCAGTGCACGTTAAAGAACCCCAGGTGGTCGAAATTTCCGGAGCCCTCCACTACGGCGTCTCTCGTAATCAGAATTGGTTTTGGGACGTAAAACCCCAGAAAACAACAAACAAACAACATCTTTACTCTCCTCTTTTGGTGTGACTCATAAAGTTTGTTTGTTCTCTTCCCCTCTCACACGTTCGCTTCGATCCTCAGTCTGCAGTGATTTGTCGGCTCGATAAGACTGTCGTACCACCTCCAGTACACGCGGTCGCAGCCAGATTTGGCACCGTTCTTTGCATATATAATAGCCGTGTGATGGTCTATTGTATAGGCCGGTTCGGGAAAGCAACCGGTGTTTATTTTACCAGTTTCCAAGCAATGCTGAACTGTGCACTAATGGCAGAATAACATTGCAAAGACAACCTAGTCATCAACGACAAGTGTCATCAGCCGTCGTATGCAGTAGGAACTTCCGCTGTAAAGACTTCATACCTGGGTGCCGCATCAGAAAACTTCTTCCTGACGCCGTGCCTACTCTTCCGAGGCTATCCTCCTATCTGAATCCAAGTGTAAAGCCTGCTCCACGAGCTTCATTGCTGCCTCAAACATCGAGGAAGCGGAAAGCGGAGGATTAAGGAAGCGAAAAGAGCTGGATGTCGCGGCTTCACAAGATGTTTTCAGCGAACAAGCAGCAGTAAGTGTTTGCGCGTAAACAATGAACAGTGATGCTCATCGCGCTAGCCGATATCTGTATATTGTTACACGTATGCGCGAAGAGGAGGACGATTGATGGTCGTGCATGTGGTGCCGTGGTGAGAGAAAGAGAACGACGTTAGCGTTAACCACCAGCTCGCTCCTGTTGCACTTGCTTTCGCGCCCTCAATAAAAAGACCCCTTCATTGTTCAGTGCTTCGAGCGCCCCGTTTACTAGTAACAACATGATAGGAAGATTGCGCTCCCAAGTATCGTACCACCGTTCATAGTGTAACAAAGTGCAGAAGTTGCCTATAAGGAAGAGGAAAAGGTGTCCGCGTAACATCGCGAGAGCAACGCAGCAGACGCTCAGACAGGAGATAAGGAAGACTGTTTCTGCTGCGTCAAACAAAATGCCATGGAAAGAAGGATGCAGTGTACCGGGAAGTTTTTAGTGTGTGATATGGCGCTTTCTGTCCCCAAGGGGGTCATGCTCGCACTTCGGGGCTTCTGACACTGCGTCCTCAGTCCTTTACAATTAGTAATAGATGAGGCCAGCATAGAACCGAAAGTGCATCTATGATAGGAAGGCTGATGCAGTCTTCTCCCCCAAGGACAAGCCAAAGAGTAGCATGACGAACCCACCGAAAGAAGCCCTTACCGACAGAGTCCTCTGCTTTGTTCTGCATGGTACTACTAGTCAGTACAAGATTCGGTGCTCGTACTATTTCACTAAGCAGCTAAATGGTAGAGACCTCTTCACATGGACGAAGGAGGTGATTGCTGCTGTGGAAACATGCGGCTTTATTATCGTTCGCATTGACAGTTATTCAGCGAACGTGACGATGTTTAAGCTCATGGCCATCGGCACTCTGAACACGGTTGTACGTCACCCACACGACACCAGCCTTTTTATCTTTCTGAGCTTTGACCTGTGCCGCGTGCTCAGGAATGCTCGAAACCAGTTCTTCGACCGTGGGATTACTGATGGCACAGATGTCATTAGTGTGTTCGTGAAGAATTATGAGAGCATAAAAAGTGCACGACTGTGAGCTGGCCCGAAATTTGACGAGGAAGCGTGTCTGCCCTTCCAACTTGGAAAAAATGAATGTGCTGCGAGCAGTTCGAATTTTTTCCCCCAAGTTTCTGCAGCCTTATCGCACCTTCAGCAAAATTCCACGGGTGGTGCCAGAGTGTAGCAACTTGGGCTAGTTGGTTTGCGTTCATGATGGCGAGTTTCACAGCGCGCGAAGATAGGAAAAAATGCGACAGAGAAGAAAGAGCGCTGTCCTTTTTTTTGCCATTTTTTTAAACTGATTTTTATTTTGCAGAGTGGCAAGATGTATACATACACAGAATTGAAAAAACAAAAAGAAAGACAAAAAAGAACAAAGAACCAAAAAGCAAGCCTAATCAATGTACTGCACATGTGACACGTGTTCGCGATTGCCCCTCAGCCCGGCCAGATAATCACGCTCAAACCGTGATAGTGTAACAGATGGGGTGCTTACGCAGTTGTCGCCTAATTTATGTATCAGTTCCGCTTCCGTTATCTCGCGGGTTAGTTGAGACCAATGCCTTGCCACTATCGCACACTGATCAAAGAGGGGCCTGCAACCGCAGTCCCGGCAATGAATGCGAAGGTGCCCTTGCACCACATTGTGCACGTTATTTCGGTGCTCGCGCAGGCGGTCGCAGCGCTCTTCTCTGTCGCGTTTTTTCCTATCTTCGCGCGCTGTGAAACTCGCCATCATGGTGCCAGAGATTTCAAGGAAGCAGGTTCCATCATTTGCTTCATGAAGTTCATTAAGAATTGGTTTGGTATCCATGACACTTCGTTCAATGAAAGCGGCCACAAAGCTCCGGGCCCATTTTTAGGAGGGATGACAATTAGCTACTGTGGCTGAAGAATGACTTCTGTATTTTCTCCTATACGTGGAGAAAATTGCAGAATTCCATCGGATCAGCACGTGAATGGTGGCTTCACCAACTAGACGTATTTTCCAGCTTAGTACAGCAAGGCCGACCGTGGAAAAAAACGTAGTTCCTTCAGGAGCAATGTGTCAGTTACGTCCTGACAAAGAAATTGAACAGCGACCTAATCGAAGCGATCTTCGGAAGGGTGCGGTCAATGTGCGGCGGAAATGACACGTTGGATGCTAGAGCCGTCACCGCTGCTCTGGACCATATCATGAAGTTCAAGATCCCAAAGATGTGGAAGTTGATGAACAGGCCAGGAGGCTATATCACAGATATTTGAAGACCTGAGGTCTTTCTTTGTTGGAATACGAGGCTTGTCCGTCTCCATCCGTCACCCCCGACCTGGCATACCTCGGTGGTTACATCGCCAAGCTCATTGCAGATCTCGGATGTGATTCTTGTGCTGCACTGTTGAAGATAAACAACAGAGATCACCCGCTGCACGAGATACTGCGAGCACAAGACAGGAACGAGCTACACTACCCAAGGCCCGAGTTTCTAGCCATTTTGGACAAGATAGTGGTTTTTTTTTTTCGATAAGACCTCTGAACACCTGCGACGTAGGAATGTGCCCGAAGTACTAGAAACAACAAAGCCCTGCTTGCAACGCGCTCCAATCTTGAGCATTCCTGAAGGTGTTGGCGCAGCCACTCCAGGCGATCCTCAGACCTTATAGCCGAGAAGTTCCCAAGGACACTCCTCGTCAGTCACACAACCGACTGACTTGCGAAGACGACAAGCCTTCCGCCAACGCTCACAAGCCGACTAGGAAGCAGTTTAGGTTGTGGATAAGATATTTGTGAGGTCCGCAGAAGTTTTCTCCTGAAAGTGTTGCAACTGTTGCCAGTGCTTACGAGCAGTAAATATTTATTTTTAGTCCTCAAAATGGCTACACGTTTGATGGCGGTGACCTATACTCTCGGCCGGCGCATGAACTTTTACGTTTTCCCGTGAACTTAAGTTATATGTTTAATTGCAGGCATTTAAAAGATCGAAATGAAACAATCATCCCTAACGACAGGCAACTTGTTCGTCAACGCACGGTGAGGGAAGAAGCGCGCCCGAACTCGTGTGCCGACGTCGCGCGCGCTTCACGGCCGGCGGAGCAGGGGGTCAGAGTCGCAGCGCCGCCAAGACCCGATGCCAAGACCCGATGTGAAGGCAGTAAGAAGCGAGAGCGCGCGCAGCCTAGCCCGGCCGTGATTCACGCGCTCTCCCGCAGGACACCTCATCCCGCGGCAACGCGAACTGCAACGAGGCGGTCAACGAGGCAGCGCGAGGTTTCCCATACCGCGCCGCCCAACCGGCCGACTCGATGGAGGGGTGGTGGTGCGAGGCCAAAGACAGCATGACAGAATACAGTGAAAGGCTAAAATGGCACAGACTAGGGCGCAGGACTATGCCCCCGTTCGTTCGTTGTCGAAACGAACGAGCGAGCGAGCGAATGACTCACAAATGCACTATCTGACTGCGCTGCCTCCACGATGGGCCCACCGTCACGACAGCAGCAGCACACGCCGACAAGTACAGCCCCTAAGGTGCTCCGTACCTAAACGTGAAGTGATTGTGATGTTAACCACCGGGACCGGGACGGTTTGGTTGGATGTGGAAAGGGTGTTGTGTATCTTATTCCCTTGTCTTGCGGAAAGTTTTATATCGACCAAAGCGGGAGGTGTTTCAATAATCGTTTATGGATCACAGGGCATCATTGCATGCTGACCCTACATCAAATCTGTGCTTACATTGTAAACATTGCAAATGTCACCCGTGTGGCGCCAAACGAAGGTGCTGTTCCGGCATAAAGATTGGAAAACGCGAGATGCAGTTGAGGCGTGATTTTATTCACAAGTATGGCAATACCTGCGTCGCTAGGCCATCGGTTACGTTGTTCTAAATAGAGATTGATTGAACCGCCAACCACTAGTACACGTGGTTTTTCTATCTTGATTTTTATGTATGTGTTCTTTTCAATAAACTCATTTGCTAGTCCGCGCTTGTGCATGTGTATTCCTTGTCTCTGTTTATTCCGCACAGTTCATTGTCATGGATTACCAACGTCGCAGTGGAAGTTCAACACGAGCTTTCGTAACGGACGAGAGTCCAAAGAAGCCGCATCATCCGCGATAATATTACAGGCCGGTAAGCCATCGCGGGTCAAGCACATACTATATTACATACGCAACGTGCGTGACGCGTGTTGTGCTGCATCGTGTTGATTGGTGTGCAGTATTTATTACTTGCTGGAATGTGCCCCGCCACGGTGGTCTAGTGGCTATGGCACTCGGCTGCAGATCCGAAGGTCGCGGGATCGAATCCCGGCCGCGGCGGCTGCATTTCGATGGAGGCGAAATGTCGAGGCCCGTGTGCTGTGCGATGTCAGTGCACGTTAAAGAACCCCAGGTGGTCGAAATTTCCGGAGACCTCCACTACGGCGTCTCTCATAATCAGAACTGGTTTTGGGACGTTAAACCCCACAAATCAAATCAAAGGAATGTGGCATGTTTGCCGACCACTACAAAACCATATAAAGCTAACGTACGTGGAGGCGCGTGTTTGTACCTTATGTCCATAACACCGTATGTGCTGCGAAAATTTTTCCACTCCCATTCACATTACACTCAATTTGGTGCACTGAGCTCAACCACTGCACGGCTGTAAATGAACAGTTGACCAATACATTATCAACTATTGGAAACTATATATACATATATGAGCGGTACTTGAGTTGTGTACGTTGAGGGAACTGAATGATTCTTGAAATGTAGTTGGAAGTCTATTGATTGTACGATTGTTCAGCCATTTTTGAACAATAACTCAATACTCATTTTTGTAAGAGTACAGAAGCATGTGATCTGTGACTGCCCAAACGTAGGCCGTATTTTAATTTCCATGAACAAAAGGATGTCAGGCGCTGTGTGTTTGTAATGATGTGCGAGATTTAATGCACTGTATGATACTTCTGATGTGGAAGTGCTGGGCAGAGTTAGGTGCAGTTATCACAGGATGGTGAGATCTCGAATTGGGCTAGACTTGAGGAGGGACCGCAATAAGCTAGTACGTAAGGAACAGATCAATGAACTAACAGTAATACGAAAAGTCGAAGAATTCAGGATAGCGCTGCAAAACAGATATTCAGCTCTAACAGAGCAAGCAGACATTTGCGTTCAGGAAGTCGGCGATAATCTCACACCCATTGTCAGGGAGTGTGCAATAGAAGTAGGAGGTAAGATCGGTAGACAGATTACTAGCAAACTTTCCCAGGAAACGAAAGACTTGATTAGGAAACGCCAAGGTATGATAGTATCTAATGCAACTGACAGAATAGAACTAGCGGAGCTTTCGAAATTAATAAGCGTAAGACAGCCTACATACGAAAGCATAATATGGAGCGGATTGAGCGTGCTCTAAAGAACGGAAGGAGCCTGAAAGCGGTGAAGCGACGTCTAGGCATAGGCAAAAATCAGATGCATGCATTACGAGACAGGCAAGGCATTGTGATCACGAATAGGGATGAGATAGTTACAATAGCCTAGGAGTTTTACAGAGATCTCTGCAGTAGCCGCGATAACCAGGATAACAGTGAACGCGGAAGCAGTTTGGAAGAGGTTGACATCCCACCAGTACTGACATACAAAGTAATGAAAACTTTGAAAGATGCAAGCGGGAAAGGCGCCCGGTGAGGATCAGATAACAGCAGACCTCTTAATGGATGGTGGGCAGATTATACTGGAAAAAACTGGCAGGCCTGTATACGCAATGCTTAATGACTGAGAACATACCAGAATCTAGGAAGAATGCGAACATCGTCCTAATCCATAAGAAAGGCGACACAAAGGACTTGAAAAATTACAGGCCGATTAGCTTACTGTCAGTCGTCTACAAGGTATTTACCAAGGTAAGCGCTAACTGCATTCGTACCACCATAGTCCCTCAATACCCTTCGTCCCTCAATACCCTTTACTGGTCACGAAACTTCGGGCCAAGTTAGGTATAGCGACGGGACCTCCCGCCAGTGGCGCCACTGCAGTCAAGAAGGCCAAGTAGGCTTTCATCGCAGCCGCTTAAACGGCGCCTTTTTCGTGCGTTACGAGGTTTCCCTGGCGGAGACTCGCTCTGGTGGCTTCACGGACGTCTTTCAGGGGATTTTCATAGCCTGGTCACCCTTTGCTTGCAGGCAGCGCACTCGTACCTGCGTAGCGACGGTGTTCCTTTGCTTTCGGTCGTGGCGAAATCGGCTTGCAGCCACGCGCGCTACACCGATTTAGCAAACACTGATTGACTCTGTTTGGCAATGCCTTTTTTTTTTTTTTTTTTGACGCTCTTAATTTTCTTCGAGACTGTTGCCGACGCAAGCGGAAGAACTGGGACCGGGACCAACACTGCCAGTGCACAGCCGTATGTACCGTCGGAGACGGGCGTGCTTCACGCCTCTTTTGCCGAGAAATATGTATTGACGCGCGCAACTTGCGTGACGGTGCTTTCCCGTGACGATGCATCCATGCTTTGGAAAAAATACTGCGCCTAAATTGTTCACAATGTATACATGACTGAGTCAAAAATTACTTTCCGGTACATTACCGTGTGGCACCGACGCTCGACGTAGGAAATACTGCGTTAGACGAAACAAAAAATATAGGTTGCCCGCACGTCGCTGGCTTCTCTGTCTCGGAGCGACTGCATATACAAAACGCTTAAGCAAATGTAACAAGGTTACTGTAGTAATACCTGCACACAAGCGAACACACTGATGCTGGCCCGCCACGGTGGCCTAGCGGTTATGGCACTCGGCTACAGATCCAAAGGTCGCGGGATTGAATCCGGGCCGCGGCGGCTGCATTTCAATGGAGGCGAAATGTTGAGGTCCGTGTACTTAGAGCTAGGTGCACGTGAAAGAACCCCAGGTGATCGAAGTTACCCCGGAGCCCTCCACTACGCCGCGACTCTCATAATCACAGCTGCTTTGGGACGTAAAACCCCATCAGTCAATCATTACTCGCCCCGGTAGCTTAGAAGCTAAAGTGTACTGCTAAACATACCTGGCGACAACGCTCGCATTTCGAAGGGAACGAAGCGCAAAAACACTTGTGTATACTCAGGTTTACGGGCGCGTTGAAGAACCACATGTGGTATTTTTTATTTTTTTGCAAGATGTCTAAGCGCCCCCACACGCTGTAAAGTGCCAAGAGATTGTTCAAGGTATTTCACAGTCATGCTGTTCAACAGCTCCTTGCACTTGGACGAATATCAAAGAAATGTCTTGTGCGGCTGATTGATCTACGAACCATTAAAACGTTTTAGAACTTCAGTAAAAACCAGCAGGCTCCAAATAGTTTATATTTTCATAACAAACAACTCGCTGTATGATATAAGCATTTTATTTTCAAAACGGTAACTGAAGAAGGTATACATACAGGTGCAGAAATATAAAAGACTATGCATGATTACATGCTCACAACTCATTTTAGAAACAGGGAAGAACAATTATCGCAATACTAAATATAGATGAGGTATAGATAAATAGACGCCCTGTATAACGTGCTCGTCTTTACGAATGATGTCCTCCTTATCGAAATGTTTTTCGCAGAAGCGAAGATTCGGTGAACTAAACGAGAACGCATCCGTTTCCCGACGCGGTAACGCTCGTTTCCACTTCTCTCGACTTTGGGGGTCACTGGACAACGCGAACGACGACACTTTTTCGACCGTTTCTCTGTAGCCAGAGCGTCAATTCGGCACACAGCACGTCGTCGTCATTGTTTGCCGAGCTGCCGCTAACAATTCATAATATACTAAAGCGGTAAAGGCACAGACAGCACTGCACATTCGTGATAAAACACGTCGCCAACGGAGCCAACACACCACGCCGTCGCCTCGCAGGCCCCGCCGAGCGCCTTCTTAGCACCGGTGGCGCCGTCCCGCGGTCAAAGTTGGCAGCACACAAAGCTCTCCCATAGAGACGGAGAAGTTTCGCGACCAGTAAAAGTTATTGAGGGACTATGGTACCACCTTAGATTTCACTTAACCTAACGAACAAGCAGGGTTTCGTAGAGGCTACTCAACTGTAGACTATCAGGCGATAGAGAAATGCGCGGAGCATTGGCCTCGAGATCTTGGAGTGGCGCCCTCTCGCGTGTGACGTCAGAGCGGGGACTCCGATTTCAACCGCGCTGCAGCAGCCGCTGCTCCTGTACGCGTATCGTCTGCTTCACGTGAGAACTTTGTCGAACGAACAGCCTCGCGACGGTCAACTAACGCCTGCAACGATTGTTTTCGAGTGTAATCTTGAACTTGTTTTAGTTGCGGCCCAATCGACAGGGCCAAGAAATCCCCCGGATGGCCGACGAGTGCGCCTATGCCACCGACCGCATTGCTCGTAAGAAAGTGAAACTATGTGTGAGTGTTCGCGCTCGTTATCTTGTTTCCGCCGTACGATACTAATTAGTTTGGGTGTTTCTTTCGATATTACAGTAAGCGTGCCGTTCTCGAGCATCTACAAGTATGTAGATAAAGCTTGGGAAACGTCGCGGTGTCTCATCGAGGGCGAGGCGGTGTACGACGCAGGCCACGTTGTTGAATGCGCGGTCGAGGCCGTCAACGGAGGTCGCATCACCGTCGCCGCTCTCGTCCTCCAAACAAGTGGACTCACCAACCCACCGCACAACGTCTCTGTCGTGATCGACAGCAGTGAAGTGGCCAATGCTCGCTGCTCATGCAAAGCAGAGTGAGGCAATGTCAACGTGTAACATAACATAGAATTTATGTTCACTGCTGGCCTGCAGTTGGTGTCGAGCTCATATCGCCTTTTGCATTGTGTTAATGTTTCTAAATTAAGAGGCAAGTTCACTATTGAGACTAGTTTGAATGTTTAATGTTGGCACCATGAAATATTTAATTGCGGCACCATTTCTATTATTTCTATAAATGAAAAGAGACTTCGTAGGTGACTTCGTGGCTTCGTAGCTAAAATACGTATGTACACCATCCAGACGCAGCCGTAGTCTCATACATCCTGCGCCGCTCAGCTGAGCTCACGAGGCGCGCTTACCCGCGAGGCGATTCGGAGGCCGCGTCGTCGGCTCCTTGTCTAGGGGCCTTCGCGGCAGCTTGTGGGACGGCACCGCACCTGGTGTAAGTCGCCTATGCTTATAGCCTGCGTGCAATAAACGGCTTAAGTATTGGCGAGACGCTTAAACACGGTCACAAACTTACCGAAGAGTGGCGCGTACGGTGGGTAGCAGAATAGTCACTGTCCGCGAAGTGTTTGCTGCACACTGTCGATGAAGGCGTGGGGCGCTTTCCCATTCTGAGCTTGACCATCCACTTCTTCTTCAGCTTTGGGTCCTTAGGATAGTTGTGAAAGCTAACGCCTCTTTCACGAGCGGACGAGTACACTGAGGCACAGAGCAGTACTTCACCATTGCGCAGCACTCGCCGCGGAGACAAGCGGCCGCAGTTCTAAAAAACAAAGAGCCGTAGTTCTAAATGAACGTTAAAAGCAGACCCACGGTTGTTCGAACAGCGTCAGTAGCCACCATACGCGAGATAACCAACTGAACTGCTTTTTTGTTGAGATTTACCGCAACGGTGGCTTCAACACGGCGCTGGGCCTACGTAGCAGACGAAAGCGCGCGAATCCCCGCTCTGACGTCATACAGGCGCCGTTCGCAGCGCCACCATCGGTCGCACACCAGGCGAATAGCCTTCATAGATTACGAGAAAGCATTTGACTCGGTATATACCTCAGCAGGCATAAATGCATCGCGAAATCAGGGCGTAGACGACCACTATGTCAGACTACTGGAAGACACCTGCAACGGCTCCACAGCGACCATAGTTCTTCATAAGGAGTGCAGAAAAGCACCCATAAGAAAGGGCGTAAGACAAGGCGACACAATCTCTCTAATGTTATTTGCAGCATGTTTACAAGAAGTATTTAGAACACTTTATTGGGAACAGGTGGGTGTAAGGGTTAATGGGGAATACCTGAGTAACCTCAGATTTGCTGATGACATTGCCTTGCTAAGTAACTCGGGAGATGAATTGCAAAGCATGATTACTGACCTAAACAGGCAAAATAGATCAGTGGGCCTTAAAATTAATATGCAGAAAACAAATGTTCAATAGCCTTGGGCGAGCACAGCAGTTTGAGATAGTTGGCGAGGCATTGGAAGTGGTAAGTGAATATGTCTACTTAGGACAGGTAGTGACCCCTCATCGGAATCGCTGAGATAATTAGGAGGATAACGATGAGGTGGAGTGCATTCGGCAAGCATTGTCAGATAATGAATGGTAGCTTACCATTGTCTCTGAAGAGGCATAGCTCGGCGCACTCACTCGCACTCACTCGCACTCATGTCATAGACCTGAGTGCGAGTGAGTGCAAGTGAGTGTGAGTGGAAGTGAGTGCGAGTGCGAGTGTGTGCAAGTGAGTGTGAGTGGAGGTGAGTGCGAGTGCGAGTGAGTGCCAGTGAGTGTGAGTGGAAGTGAGTGCGAGTGCGAGTGAGTGCCGTGAGTGTGAGTGAGTGCGAGTGAGTGCAAGTGAGTGTGAGTGGAGGTGAGTGCGAGTGAGTGCCAGTGAGTGTGAGTGGAAGTGAGTGCGAGTGCGAGTGAGTGCAAGTGAGTGTGAGTGGAGGTGACTGCGAGTGCGAGTGAGTGCCAGTGAGTGTGAGTGGAAGTGAGTGCGAGTGCGAGTGAGTGCCGTGAGTGTGAGTGGAAGTGAGTGCGAGTGAGTGCAAGTGAGTGTGAGTGGAGGTGAGTGCGAGTGCGAGTGAGTGCCAGTGAGTGTGAGTGGAAATGAGTGCGAGTGCGAGTGAGTGCCGTGAGTGTGAGTGGAAGTGAGTGCGAGTGAGTGCAAGTGAGTGTGAGTGGAGGTGAGTGCGAGTGCGAGCGAGTGCCAGTGAGTGTGAGTGGAAATGAGTGCGAGTGAGTGCAAGTGAGTATTAGTGGAGGTGAGTGCAAGTGAGTGCCAGTGAGTGTGAGTGAGTGCATGGAATTCCTTGAAACAAACAAAATTTTGAGCACTTCCCAGCACGGTTTCAGACGGGGTCTTAGCACCATTACTCAACTAACAGAATTCGTCCATGACATCAGCAGCTCTTTAGACATAGGTGACCAGGTTGATACGATATTCATTGATTTTGCCAAGGCTTTCGACACTGTATCACACCCTAAACTATTGCACAAATTGTTTGTTATACTAAAGAATGCATCATTGGTTGGCTGGATATCCGACTTTCTTTTGCAGCGCTCGCAATATGTGCGCTTCAACTCTACTAACTCGCCTTCGATGCCGGTTTCATCAGGAGTTCCTCAGGGTTCTGTGCTAGGACCCCTCTTATTCCTGCTTTATATTAATGACCTCCCCTTGCACACTTCTGTGAAAATACGCCTTTTCTCAGATGACTGCGTCCTCTATCATACTGTTAAATCTCCACTGGATCATGCCATTCTTAACAATTCATTTTCTCATTTTTGTAGCTGGGCCAAATCATGGCAAATGAATATTAACTTCTCCAAGACGGTCATTATGTCATTTACCAGACGTTCATGCCCGTTGACTTTTGACTACGGTTTTAACAATGTCAGTTTGTGCAGGGTGTCCGAATTTAAGTACCTTGGTATCCTTATGACGCATAATTTATCATGGTCTAAACATATTGATCTCACTTGCAACAAAGCCCTTAAAAGTTTAGGTTATTTACATCGTACGCTTCGTCTTGCTCCTCAGGAAACCAAACTGCTTACCTACAAAACTCTTATTCGTCCCATTCTCGAATATGGTACTGTGGTTTGGAACCCCCATAAGAAATGTGATATCAAGAAACTAGAATCCGTTCAAAAAAGAGCTGTGCGCTTTGTATGAAAGAGATATGGCAGGGATTTTTCTCCAACGAATTTCCTTCCACAGCTAGGTCTCACTACACTTGCGAAGCGTCGCCATGTTGAATGCCTAAAATTTCTGCACAATTTAATCAATTCTTCTCGCTTCGGCACTTTAGAATCATATCTGAAGTTTTCCAGATCTTTGTCCACGAGGAGTGACCATGCCCTTAACATTGCAACTTTTTTCACCCACACTGACATGTTCAAATACAGCTTTTTCCCTTCAACTATAGAAGCCTGGAATTTGCTGCCCGGAAGTGTTCGTTCTCTACCACTTCAAGAATTTCTGGAAGCCTGTTCATGAATGTTGATTTGATGTTGTTGTTGTTTTCTTCTTTTCCCGCTCCTGCAATAGCCTCATTGAGGCTGCAGTATGTAAAAATAAAAAAAAATAAAAAAAGTGAGTGTGAGTGGAGGTGAGTGTGAGTGCGAGTGCAAGTGAGTGTGAGCTGAGGTGAGTGCGAGTGAGCGTGAGTAAGTGGAGCTGAGTGCGAATGAGTGCCAGTGAGTGGAGGTGAGTGTGAGTGGAAGAGCGAGAGAGTGCGAGTCCTGGAAAATTTGGGTGAGTGAGTTCCCTCGCACTGCTGACCTACGCCGCTCAGTGCATTTGTTCTGAGAATGCAGTTACGGCTCCCATGTGTGGGCCTCCGCGTCAATGGCATTTTAAATGCGAAGCATTTCTTAGCGCACTTCGGCGGCTTTGAGCGTATCTATCTATCTATCTATCTATCTATCTATCTATCTATCTATCTATCTATCTATCTATCTATCTATCTATCTATCTATCTATCTATCTATCTATCTATCTATCTATCTATCTATCTAGCCCTGGCCGTTTCGTTAATGGGATATATACGAAAATCGGTATGCCACATGACTGCATGACAAACATAAATGACAGGTCATAATATGAAAATCATGACATGCATGATTTCCATGAAACGGTCTTGGTGCTCTTCTGGGCCGTTTCGTTAATGGGATGTATACGAAAATTGGTATGGCACAACATGACTGCATGACGAACATAAATGACCGATCATAACATGAAAATCATGACATGCATGTCATGATTTACGCTGAGCGGCATGGTTTACGTGCCGTGGTTTTGGTGTTCTTACGGCCGTTTCGTTAACTTGATATATACCAAAATTGGTTTGGCGACACAACAAAGTCTGACGACCACGGTTGACACGTTCTAAATACATGAAAATCGTGACATGCACGTTATGAGCGGCATGATTTACGTACCACGCGTTTCGTCAACGGGATGCATAACAAAATTGCTATGGCAGAACACGACTGCATGAAGAACGTAAATGGGAGGTCATAACATTAGAATCATGACATGCGTGTCATGAACGGTATGGTTTATATGCCACAGTCTTGGTGCTCTCGCGGCCGTTTCGTAAGCTTCATACGTACCAAAATCGGTATAGCTTGACAATGCAGATCCATTTTACGTTCCTGATGCGTGCTTCGCATTTCCTTGATTCCCACTGCACGTAGGAACTGCCAATTTTTTTTTAGGCAGGAGACCGCTCGGCAAAGCAGACGAGCAGCGGCAAATGTTACACTACGGAGGATATAGTTAACCTTCTTGCGAAGTCAAGGTCACGTGACGTGGTTAGCTGGCAGGCAAGGTCTCGATCAACATAGCTGTGCGCGGGCTAGCTACACGTAGCAGCCGGAAACGTAAACCACGAGTGTTTGGAGAAGAAAACTACAGGGCCAGCGAGCACGACCGAGTCGGCTGGGGCCTGTTAACAAAAGGGCGGCGCGGTCTTAAATAGCGATTCGGTCTGACATCGTCTGCTGTGTTCCCACGGACGCTCCCGGCTCGCGTGGGTGGGGGATTGCAAGATTCTCCGAAAGTCGTGGAACAAGCGACCGTTCCGACGCGGCGCCTTCTGCTCGACACGTTGCCGGCCTCCGCTAATGGGACGACAAGGTCCGCCGAAAACGGGAAGACGTGGCCCTCCCGCTGAAACGAAAGGGGTCGACGAAAGGGCTGTAATTATGGCGAAACAACTCCCAGGCGCCGGCAGGGGCGCAGGAAAGCACGCGGGACGAGGGGAAGAGTAACAGTCTTTCGCTTTGTCTGAGTTAGTCTGGAAAGCAAGCAATGGTCGTTCTGACGGCTGGACACACTGTGGAGATCGTTCAGTTGACATTCAAAAATCACGGAACACCTGTTCCTCCTGTGCCATCTAGATTCTGTTGCAATGAGTGCCGATCTTAAATTATAGATTTCTTCGTGGCTATTGATACCAGATTCAAGGAACGGTGGGCTGTACCCACCCCTAGGGCATACGGTTGCACGCAGTCATTGAGCTACACAGTGCCTAAACTATTCAATCTACTTTTAAATGATGACTTCGATCCTTCAGTAGCATCTAATAAAGATATCAAGCGTTACTGTATGGGCAAGATCACCACAGAAGTACATAGCACGCAGGATTGAACTTACGCTCTATTTTTTTTTGTGATGTGTTAAACGATGTGTTTCTTATTTTTGCAATGTACCGATATATGTATTCTTTCAGTTTCATGTTTGCGTCGAGTGTGTAATAATTCGCTGTTATTTTGTTAGCTAAAGTGTAGCTACTACTTCTTTTAACTATTGTATAAATGTCCACTTTGATTATCTATTGTATTCTAAGTGTTCGATTGCATTTATTTTTATGAATGTCCACTGCACTGCCATGTAATAGGGAGTCGGGACCCTTGTCAAGCCACCTGTGTGGCTTTTAGTCCCGTCCCCTCCTTTTTTTGACAAAGGAAAATAAAGACTCATTGTTCATTCTATTGCTGCCCCCGATGTTTAAACCGACTGAATATTGGGCGCGAGGGCCACCACTGGAGAGGCTGGCGCTGCGGTCGTTCTGACGTGCAAAGTTGGATCACGTGACCCCACGATCCCACCTCGCGCCGAGCCTCCGCCGAAGCGGACGGTTCACGCAGTTCACGCGCGCTTTCAAGGGCCATTCGCCAGCGTTTTTATCTACAAACATCGTCGCTTCGCGTTTATTTCACGTTCGCGGACACCTAGCGACCACAAAAGCTGAAAAGTGCGCTCGGAGTTATTGGAAACTTGTTATTTTCTAAAAGACGTCGTCTGCAAAATGAACCCAGCCAGTATCACTTCTTCCCCTTTTACACCCAGGCCATTAACCAGGCTAACATCTCCGGCTTCATCAATAAAATATTCTCTCTCTCTCTCTCCCCTTTTACACTGCAGACGACGACGTGGCCAGCTTCAAACACAGATTCTCCTTCTATCAGCAGTCGCGGAGTGTCATACGGCTTATCGATGAAGGTGCAGATGCTGGACACTGATAGTTTCACTGAGTCATTTAGACCACAATAAGTTACACCTTGCAGCGACTAGTGCAAAGGGACTCCGGAACGTTTTTCGGAGTGTGTGTGTGTGGGGGGGGGGGGGGGGGGGGGGCACTTATTGTCGTCTTTGCATGTTGCATTGATTATTTTTGTTCTCAGTATTTGTCGATTCTAATTTATTTAAAATGCATATTATGTATTATTATTTACTATAATATTAATGAAATCAATTATTGTTTTAATTCATTTTAGCCGTTTAATATTTTACAAATTTGCATCATCGCTTATTTCACATTGGTATACATTTCAAAATGTTTGGAACTTTCGGAAGTACTGAAAACCTGCGGCACACCGCGCAACCCACGTGGTTGTGTGGTCCAGTGTTTTGGAAAGCACTGCACCACAGAACCACCACCTTGATTGATTGACTGATTTGTGACGTTTAACGTACGTCCCAAAACCAGCTTTGATTATGAGAGACGCCGTGGTGGAGCGCTCCGGAAATTTCGACCACCTGGGGTTTTTTTTAACTACCACCAGCTTGAAAATTCTTCTAAAAGAATTTTGATTTCAGCGTAAACGGTTGGAAAGTGGGAGGGGGGGGGGCGAGCCCCCTCTAGAAAAATGGTAGGGGCGGGGGGGGGGACCGCCCCCCCCCCCCCGTTCCGGAGTCTCTGCTAGTGCATTCAAATGAGTAAACTAATACGTCCGGTCTTACGCTGTATTTTCGATCGCTATTGGCCCCTTCGTGCAAAATACGGACGGGAGTCATTCGTCGAAAAATGCAGCCATGAACTGGCTCGACCGCGATCGAAAATCGCCGTGTGACGACCGTCTTGAATACGCGGGAAAAATAAGCCACAGAAAGAGAAGCAACGAACAATTGTGCTCCAGGCTAGTGTCCTTGGGGTCATACTGGCGAGAATTTAAATTGTGATCAAGCCACAACGTCCTAAGGTGAACCCCATGTTCGAAAATAACAAGGTTTAATGAGGCGCGCATGTGCGTATGTCGTGTGTACACCTTAAATCATGTGAGAAAGGTCGCGATTGAATGCAGCTCTATGCCTGCTGCTTTCCGCAAAATGAAGGAACCACTCGCATCGCGCTGCATAGAGGTATGCGTGTTCAGCATGAATACAAATTTGCTAATTCGATTTCTTCTTGTCAACGGCGGCCCCTTTGTTGATGCAAACATACAATGAATGAATTGCACGAGAAACACGTCGCACGCCTTTCTTGCGGCCAAAAGCTATGTGTATTTACCGCAACCGCGCGCTAAAACCATCTTGATGCTTACTTTTCATTCATTTTCATTCATCAAATGCTATCTCACCGAAAAAAACCAGCGGACTGCGCACGCGCGGTATCCTCGCCGGTGACCATAGCAGCGACAACAGCAGCCGACGCGGTGTCTAAACTGCATTGTAATGAACCTATATTCTTTTTCCGGAAGAGTTAGTTACCTTGTTGAAGAATCAATAACGTAGCCACAACAGTATTTTACAGATATCGTCTAGCTGGAATAAACGGCAACAACAGTAAAAAGGCGACGCGCAAAGCAGCTCCGGGCTGAGCAAGGCAGTGCTGTCGGAGCAATCCAACTTTGCGCGTCACACCGGTTCTCCCGCGTGGCGGCGCCACGGTATGTCCTCGCTCCCAATAAGGTAAACTGAACATCGCACACCTGTGTTTAGTGCAATGTATGACTTATGCTCCATCAAACAATACAGTTGGAGTGTCGAAAAATCGGGGCGAAACTTGAAGAAGCACGTGCAGGTATGGTTCACTTATTGATGTTTCTTATTCGCATAACGAAAGGGAGCTTTGAATTCTAAGGGTTCATTTGTTACCTTCTTGTTCACATTAGATATCATTGCTACTATTTATTGATTTTTTTACGAACTAGAGCCACGCTCAGTAGCACGTGCGCACGTTTTTGCTATTTGGGTCGTGCTGCTGTGCTGCTGCGGCATTTCATGTGTGACATACGTCATTTTTGCTTGCAGACATCATTTCTTGGTTGGTGTCCGATGAAATGATGCATGTGAGGCATTTTATTTATTTATTTATTTATTTATTTATTTATTTATTTATTTATTCCTTCATTCATTCGCCACACATCAATGCCATTTCGCCATTGCATGAAAGTGGGGCTGCTGTACAAATTGAACAGAAAAAGCATACTCCTTAAGACGCCATAAGAAAAAGAAATACTCCCACGTTATATAATTCGTCGATAAGCTCATCAGCTGATCATAGTTCGAATTCTCCACACCGACACGCGCTGCGCAACACCATGAATAACAAGAAAAGAAGAGCATCACAAATGCTTTTAAATTTTGAGAACTAAGCAAATCTAATATTGTTACGGTGAGATGTGTTTATTAGGGGATGACGATCAATGAGAGAGGCCTAGGGACCGAAGGGACCACAGTGGTTACTAGCGTCTTCTTTCTCTGCTTCTAACCATCCACCGCGTACCGTAGCATTTCCCCCCTGGCAGACGATGCCCACCGGGCGAGTCACGTCGTGTCCCGATGGTGGAAACGTTTAAGGCGGGCGACATGGACGACGTCGGTTTTGCTTGAGCGACGGCCAGCAGACAGGAGTCGAGATATCACGTAAGTGACATCACTGAGGCGTGCGATGACGACGAAGGGGCCGGTGTAGTGGGCCAGGAACTTTTGGTATAGGCCACGCTTGCGAAGTGGTGTCCATAGCACACCAAGTCGCCTTTCTCATACGACACGGGCTGATGACGCTTGTCATAGCGGATCTTTGAGCGGTCTTGAGAAGCGAAGGTTCGAAGGCGTGCGATGCGTCGGGCCTCTTCTGCACGGCAAAGCGTTTCGGCCAGTGAAGGCTCGTCGGTTTCAGAATATGGCAGAATCGAATCAAGAGCTGTGCGGGGCTTTCGTACATATAGGAGATAGAAGGGGCTGTATCCGGTGGTTTCATGTCGTGCAGTATTGTAGGCGAATGCTATAAAAGGCAAAACAGTGTCCCAAGTTTTGTGAGCTGAATCGACATACATTGAAAGCATGTTAATGAGAGTTCTGTTGGTGCGTTCAGTTAGACCGTTAGTCTGCGGGTGGTACGGGGTGGCGTGACGAAAACGGGACATAGAAAGGCGCAGCAGTTCTTCAACCACATCAGCAACAAATTGCCGGCCACGATCACTGATAATGACACGAGGAGATCCGTGTCGTAATATAATGGATGACAGCACGAAGCGGGAGACCTCAGCGGCTGTTGCAGCAGGAATCGCCGCACTTTCGGCATAGCGGGTTAGGTGATCGACGCACACTATAATCCAGCGGTTGCCCGACGTTGATCGCGGAAAAGGGCCCAGCAGGTCAATACCGACGACTTCAAACGGTGAAGCAGGGGGTGAGATGGGATGGAGAAGTCCTGAAGGGCCGCTAGTTGGACGCTTGTGGCGCTGGCATAGCTCGCAGCTGGCAACGTACGCGGTTACACTCTGGCGCATTTTCGGCCAGAAGAATCGTTCCTGTGTGCGCTGAAAGGTCCTGGCAAAACCCATATGCCCAGAAGTAGGGTCGTCGTGCATTGCTTGGAGCACGTCACGTCGCAATGTTCTTGGCACAACTAGAAGCAAGCGGGCGCCATTGCTAGAGTAATTCCGCTTGTACAGAATGCCATCCTTTACAAGGAAACGACGTTGACCATGCGCTTCCGATAGAAAGTAATGAGCTAAGCTGCTGTCGCTGCGTTGCTCCCTGCGAAAAGTGGCAAGGTCGGGAAATGGAGGGTCAACAACCGCCAAGTATTCGTCGAAATTGTCTGCGTCGCAGTCGGTCGTCGGTAGAGGAAACCTTGACAGACAGTCAGCATCGGCATGACGGCGACCACTCTTGTAAGAAATCTCAAAGTCATATTCTTGCAATCGTAGGGCCCAACGAGCAAGACGGCCGGATGGGTCACGTAATCCGGTGAGCCAGCATAAAGAATGATGGTCGGTGACAATTGAGAATCGGCGTCCATACAGATACGGACGAAACTTGTGGACGGCGAACACGACCGCGAGGCATTCTTGCTCCGTTACAGTGTTGTTGCGTTCAGGCTTACTCAGACAGCGACTGGCATAGGCAACCACGTGTTCTAGGTCGTCATGGCGTTGTACCAAAACAGCCCCGAGGCCTATACCACTGGCGTCGGTGTGTACTTCAGCGGAAGCAGTTTAGAAGAGGCTGACATCCCACCAGTACTGACAGACGAAGTAATGAAAACTTTGAAAGATGCAAGCGGGAAAGGTACCCGGTGAGGATCAGATAACAGCAGACATCTTAATGGATGGTGGGCAGATTATACTGGAAAAACTGGCTGGCCTGTATACGCAATGCTTAACGACTGCGAACATACCAGAATCTTGGAAGAATGCGAACATCGTCGTAATCCATAAAGGCGACACAAAGGACTTGAAAAATTACAGGCCGATTAAGCTTACTGTCAGTCGTCTACAAGGTATTTACCAAGGTAATCGCTAACTGCATTCGTACCACCTTAGATTTCACTTAACCTAACGAACAAGCAGGGTTTCGTAGAGGCTATTCAACTGTAGACTATCAGTCAGGCGATAGAGAAATGCGCGGAGCATAACCAACCCCTATATATAGCCTTCATAGATTACGAGAAAGCATTTGAATCGGTCGATACCTCAGCAGGCATACACGCATTGCGAAATCAGGGCGTAGACGACCACTATGTCAGACTACTGGAAGACACCTGCAACGGCTCCAAAGCCACCATAGTTCTTCATAAGGAGTGCAAAAAAGCACCCATAAGAAAGGGCGTAAGACAAGGCGACACAATCTCTCTAATGTTATTTGCAGCATGTTTACAAGAAGTATTTAGAACACTGGATTGGGAACAGGTGGGTGTAAGGGTTAATGGGCAATGCCTGAGTAACCTCAGATTTGCTGATGACATTGCCTTGCTAAGTAACTCGAGAGATGAATTACAAAGCATGATTACTGACCTAAACAGGCAAAATAGATCAGTGGGCCTTAAAATTAATACGCAGAAAACTAATGTTCAATAGCCTTGGGCGAGCACAGCAGTTTGAGATAGCTGGCGAGGCATTGGAAGTGGTAAGTGAATATGTCTACTTAGGACAGGTAGTGACCCCTCATCGGAATCATGAGGCTGAGATAATTAGGAGGATAAGGATGAGGTGGAGTCCATTCGGCAAGCATTGTGAGATAATGAATGGTAGCTTACCATTGTCTCTGAAGAGGAAAGTGTATAACACCTGCACCGTACCGGTACTCACCTACGGGGCAGAAGCTTGGAGGCTAACTAAGAAGCTTCAGCTTAAATTGAGGACGACGCAGCGAGCTATGGAACAAGAAATGGTAGGTGTAAAATTAAGGGACAGGAATAGAGCGGATTGGGTTAGGGAACGAACGCATGTTAGGGACATATTACTAGAAATTAATAAGAAGAAATGGACGTGGGCGAGCCATGTAATGCGAAGACAAGACAAGCGTTGGTGATTAATGGTAACAGAGTGGATTCCCAGAGAAGGCAACCATGGCAGGGGGCGGCAGAAATTTAGGTGGGCAGATGAGATCAGAAATCTTGCGGGGATAAATTGGGCCCAGTTAGCACAGGACAGGGAAAATTGGAGATTTATGGGAGAGGCCTTTGCCCTGCAGTGGGCGTAGACAGGCTCATGGTGATACTTTTAAAGGATTGAAAACTGGGCGAGTTGGTACGAATGGGTACGAAAGCCTGTGTGGGCTATCGCCGATATCTTGTTTAGTAATAAAAATAAACTCCGATATGGAACCGAGGCGTTTCATACCGGAAGATGAGCAGATAATTGTGTTAGTGAACCCTCATTTATATTGACTGATAGTGAATTCGCTTTTTCGAATGCCAGCTTATCTCTAGCGTTTTTCTTTAAAGATTTTTTGTTGTTTCTTGTCGAGGAGTATTTAAAAAAATGTTTAGATAATGTTTGAGTCATCCTACCGCACATAAGCATGCGTTGTTTAGCCAGTCTGGGGGTATATATAATAATAATAATAATAATAATAATAATAATAATAATAATAATAATAATAATAATAATAATAATAATAATAATAATACTCTTTATTCTGGCATGCGTAAAATAGTTACATGCCACCGAGATCAGGCAAAAGGAAACAGACGTTGCTGTTTCCTGACTAGGCCTACATCCCGGCACGTATGTACGTATATGTATGTACAATTCCTTTTCAATAAACTGAGTCGTGAGTCAGCGCTTGAGTATTCTTCCCTGTACCCGTGTCATTTTTGTGTGCGCTGAAGTAAGCCTTCATTTCGATACTTTTATTTCTGAACACAAAAGGGCGGATGGTGGCCATCTTGTAGGCCCTCTGTCAAATGTCAGTATCTGAAAGAAAAGCAAGATTGATTAGTGCAAGAAACCTTCCATGACAGTGTTATATGTGTATGTGTGTTTTGCAAAATGACAACTACGAACAGACACTAAGCTGTTCTGTCAACACCTGTGTGCTATTCATGATGAAATTGCGCATGTTGTGGCACACTCCGTCGCCTCTGGCAGGTTACATAGCTAGAATCGAGTTCTGTGCCTTTATTTCACATGAATTTCATAGAACTCACACTTGGGATTAAATCCCAGTACGAATATACTGATTATGGAGAGCGCATGCGAAAAGAAGCGACTGCGACGCCGTTTTGTGAAGGCCTGCCGTTATTTTCCCATGACCTCGGGCGAGGGCCCGAGCAGGTGCGGCGGAGCGATGCGAGCAGGAAAGACGTACCACGTGGGGGAAGAGTGAGAAGGGGGGACCACGCGGGAGTTTGCGCACAAAGGCCAGTGGGGGCCATCGTCCGTTGATTGCATCGGCCTTAACAGATTCCGTCGGACTCTGTGACGTCACGCGTACTAGTGTGACAATCGCACAGTGGCCTTCCTATCTGCGGTTTATTCCTGCCCGTTTTCTAGCCTACCAAGCATCATCATTGTCAACCTGATTACGCCCGCTGCAGGGCAAATGCCTCTCAGATCTCCAATTGTCATGTCTACCAAGCATGATGTCCTCGCAATAGTGGCACTTTTGCTATTTTCTACAGGTCATTTATTACTACGAGAAAAAAAAATTGCTCTGTATTTTAGAGTCATTTTAAACAACAACAACAACAACAACAACAACAAAAAAAGAAAATGCAGAGTGAATGCGCTCAGCTGACACGTGGAGCTTCGCAGAAAACATTAAATAGCCCCAGCTGCACCGATGGGCCGCTTAATTCTTCGCGTTTTCGCCTTTCGGGGTCCCATGGTCGAATCTCGTCAACGGCGTCTGCATATCGACGGGGGCTATATTCAGAAAGCACCCGAGTACTTGTTTAGGTGCACCTTAATTAAGAACTACAGCTGACCAAAATCATTCCGGAGCCATCCTATCGGGGGCATGCTTCATGACCATGTCGAGATTCCATCACGTAAAGCCTCAACAATTATGATTAATTCGCCGCGTTTAATGTTTCTTTCGTAGACAAGAAACAGGTCCAAAGAATCTCCCTTTCTGTTTTTGTCATTGGGGCTGCTGCAAGAAGCGTCGATGTGGCTGCGTCCGAGTTTGGCGTTTATGATGAACGAAAAGGTCGAATTTGCGGTTTTAGCGCGCACAGCATGGAGGAAGGAGCAAAAGAAGTGGTTGATCCTTGTGTTATAGGAATCGGTATAACAAGAAAGTAAAACCTGTGTTTTCGAAGCTGTGGAATGCATAAGCGGCAATCTGGCGAATCGAGGGGCGGGATATGGTTGGGTAACCTGGACATGTCAAAACGTTACTTGACATCAGCGGCACCTCGATCTACACGACACTGGGATTCTCGACGGTTGTACACTAGCGAAAGTTCTTGAACGATTCACATTGCTCCGCCGGAGACACTGAACTGCCCTGAGCAAGCCTGCCATCAAACACTCTAAACCAGAATTGGGAAAAAGTGGACTAACTGCATACATTTAGACCACCGGTCGAACGGTTCATCCGAAAGGATGAACCGTTCAACCGGTGCGTGTCGTGCGCAAACGCCCGCCACGAAAAGTACCAATGGGGGGTCTAAAAAGCACCCGTTGGTCTGCGCTCGTTCGTCTGCGTCCGCGCTGCCTGGCCGCGCCATGTAGTTTGAGTGGTTCAGGGAAAATTTAGACGCTTCTCGTCTGCTCCGCCGAGTCCGTCTGCCGATCGTCGTTCGCATGCTTCTGCCCCGCTGCGCCATTCTTTAGGCCCCCCTTCCTGTCAGAGGCTCAAGCACGTGAGTTGTCAAAAGAGCAACAAAATACAAAAGCAAGCAAACATGCATCCCTCAACAACTGGAGGACACCACTCGCTCGGCTGCCGTCTCAGGCCTGCGGAGGCTGGCGTAGTGTTACGGCGAGTTTGCTGGCGTAGTGTGTGTGTGTGTGCCAGTGCGAGCTTCAGCCTACACGCTGTGGATACATTGCTTGAACGCGCCGAATTACAAAGGATATTTACATCGCTAACAAAAGTAAGTTGTTGTGATCGTCAGTGGTTGCTTGCCGAGTGCCCGAAGAGTAAATGGCTGCAATTTGTACGCGCAAAGAAACTTCGCATGCCGTCGGCATCGAGCCCGGCGGCGGCCGTCGTGAGCTATCGCCGGCGCAAGGAAAAGAAACGTACATTTTCTTTTCCGGGAAATACTGTCTGTATCGTAGAATAAAGTGTAATTAAAATTGTGTATTTCGCCTCGTGTGACGACCACTGTGAAGCAGCTATCGCGAAGGCGAGCGCCGATACGTGGCAGACCGAACCAACGTGCTGCCGCCGGCGCGCTGCGACTACGCTGCATATCGTGACTGCGAGCCGTCTCGTTCGTTGTGAGTAAGGTAAGTATGTACATCACATCTCAGCCGCGACAGTGACGATGAGACTTGTTCTTCATTTGTGTGCGGAATAACGACCGTAGAAATAGCACAGGACTGGGTATTTTGTGAGCGCCGGTGATCGTTTGTTCTACAGCCGTGCTCTACGGAAAAGGCCTAGGGACGACTTCGGCAAGAAGGTACACCGGCGGGGCAACTGAGCATCGTGTTTTTTCGCCGCCGCGGCAGAATGCTTGCCGTTACTGTGTTTGTGTGTGCTCAGGGGTGTTTTATGAGCTCGCGCGCGGCATTGCGAACGCTCGTTCGCTTCAATCGACGAGGTGCTAGCTACTAATTGGAATTTGTTAATTAAAAACGCGCTCACGATATGGCGGGTTTAGATTAACAGATCCATGCGGTGATGGGTTATCTAAGAGCCGACGCTAACCGCACGGCTCTTCTGTGAATATATATTCTGTAATTGCGCTGAACAGCAACTTACCACCGGCACTACATGTGGGGCAATATCTGTGAGTATATATACCCGACCGTCGGTGTGCGGTTTGAGTGGTCTATGTGGTGCATTACTTTGATATGCTTGCGTGTAAGCTTGAGTGTCTACGTGTGTGTGATGTTCCTTTGAATGCATTGGAGTCTGTGTATGCGATATTAAATGCTGATAAAGTATGCATGTGTGATTATAAATGCTGATAGATCGAGTGAAAATGTGATCGCTATCGGAAGCCTCCATTTTTCTTTTTTGCGTTTGGTCTGAACTGGTCCAACAGTTCGTCTGCCTAGAATGGTCCACCGAGGGCAACCGTTAAGCCATCGAGTGGCAACTGCAGGGGACGAAAAACTTGAACCGCTGCTGTTAGTCTTGCAGTTACTCCAAAATTGGTTCAAAATCTGTGGCAGCCCACTTAGTCCCCGAAAGGACGAACAGCATACCCCATTTTCATCCATTTTGTCTTAGAGTGAAGAGGAGCTTTCGCAAACGGTGAAACGTTGCAAGTGAAACCGAACGGATTGTCAGCGGATCGTTTTGCGAACACAAAGTTCGCATAAGCGAAATGAGCATCATTTGCTTGCAGACGGCCGTCTTTGCGCTTTTGGGGCAGAGTGCGTCGGAGCTCAACTGGCCACACAAGACAAAATTATGTAGCGGCCGTGGTTGTATTACATTGCCCGAGAAACGCGCCGGCGGGATGCCACCACGCACAATTCTGTTGTTCCTAGATGGCGGTATCGCCGCAGCGAACCTAAGCGAACCAAGAGTGCAGTGAAAAGAAGGCGATGCTAATTTAGGAGTAATTTTGCTTGTAAACACCCTTGCTTTAAATGGACATCAGTTGATGCAAATTGTAAAGTGGTCCCTTCCGTCATCAGTGTGTCGGTGGTGTATCGGTAGAGCTTCCAGCTCCTACCTTCGCATCCAGGATAGATGTGGGTTCGAGATTTATTTATTTATTTATTTATTTATTTATTTATTTATTTATTTATTTATACATACTGCAGCCCGTTAGGGCTATGGCAGGAGTGGGCGGGCATGAAAAATATATGCATACATACAGAAATATGCGAACATTGAAACTAAGTAGAAACAAGATATGAACAGGTAAAATGAACTATACATCACAAACGGCATTCAAAAATTCAACAACGAACTTCGGCAGGCAACAAATTCCATTGTTCAATCGTGCGTGGAAAAAAACTGTATTTAAACGTATTAGTGCGTGGATGGAATGGTCTAATGTTTGAGACATGATAAGCTCTAGTGGATGTAGGGCAAGCAGGCATCAAAAGGGAGGGGTCGGAGAGGAAACAAAGGAAGTTTTGATAGGAGTACAAAAGCTGCAAGGATTCTACGCTACGTCGTTTTGAAAGAGGCTGCAGGTTTATTTCCAAAAGAGCAGCTGACGGTGAGAAGTGTCGTTCAAAGCGGCGAAAAATGAAGCGAATAGCCTTCCGCTGGACAGATTCGACAAGATTAATTTCGCACTGCTTATACGGGTTCCACACCGGGGAAGCATATTCTAGGATTGGACGAATCAATGTTTTGTACGCCACTAATTTAGTGTCCTTCGGAGCATATCAGACAAAGACCTGCGGATGTAACCCAGTTTTTTTAACGCTTTACCACAGATGTAATCTATGATTCGACCAAGACAATCTGGGTGTAAATATGATGCCCAAATATTTGTACTGAAAAAACTCTTGTTAGATGTGCACCATTGCAAGCATAATAAAAAATTATGGGAGATCGCCGGTTAGTAAAAGACATTATAACAGTTTTATTGAAATTGATATTCATTTTCCAGGTAGCACACCAATCGCAAAATGAGACAAAAGCTTCGTGTAGGCACTGACGATCGGTGATGGAACCAACTGGATGATATATAACACCGTCATCCGCGTAGAGGCGTATCTTAGAAGTAACGTGATCAGGGAGGTCATTAATAAACAATAAGAATAGAACTGGATCAAGCACGGATCCCTGAGGCACCCCTGAGGAGACGTCAACTACAGATGATTCTGCAGAATCATAGCACACGAATTGGGACCGCAGAGATAGAAAATTGGAATTCGATGACACCAACTGGGGTTTTTTTTAAATATTACGGAGTTTAACAAGTAATTTAGAATGGAGTACAGTGTCAAAAGCCTTGCTAAAGTCAATAAAAATGGAGTCAATCTGATTACCTAGGTCGAACTGAAGCAAAAGGTCATGGGTGAATCCTGAAAGTTGGGTTACAGTACTGAAACCTTTCCTGAAGCCGTGTTGGAACCTGGTCAAGAGGTCGTTGTTTTCAAGGAACATTATAATATGCTTATAGATTATGTGTTCTATATAGCATCTTACATGAGGTTGGCGTTAAAGAAGTAGACCTATAATTTGATTTAAGTTGTCTGTCACCCGATTTATACAACGGCAGTACTTTAGCACTTTCCCAGGAAGATGGAACGATGCTGCAATTAAGGGAACATTGAAATATAGTGAACAGGTACCTAGATGTCCACAGCGCATATCTGACCAGAAAAGAATTAGGAATTTCATCTGGTCCGGCAGGTTTTTTGGTATCTAATTTTAGTACCAGGTTCAAAACACCCTCTAGGCTAATGTTGATATCATCGATTCCATCAGAATTTTAGTTGTAACTGCTGCAACACTCGAATCATCCGAAGTGAACACTGACTGAAAATATGTATTAAATGCTTGATAAATTACCACTGGATCGTTAATTACACTGTTCTTGACTTTAAAAGATGTGGAGGACGAAGATCCAGGAGAGATGAAATACCAGAACTTATGGGGGTTAGACTTGAGCAGTTGCGGTAGCTGAACCGCATAGAAGAAATTTTTCGCCCGTATAGTTTTTTGCTGGAGTTCTTTTACCTTAGCGTACAGAACCTTTGCTTGAGGATTGGTTGAGCGTTTGGAGCGAAGTCTGCTGGCACGGGGCGATAAGTGCAGCAGTTCTCGGTTCATCCAGGGAAGATTATTATTTTTTTTCTTGGTTTTTAAAGGAACGAATTGCTCGATGCATGACTTTACAATGCTTTCGAAACGAGCCACAAGCGCGTCGACGTCACTAAGACGACCAAGTGCAAAAAATTCCTCATAATTGCTAGACAACTGCTCGAGGATACGGACGTCATCAGCGTTCGAAAAATCGCGAAACGTGGACAGCGTGAAGCTTTGATTATGAATCGGCCGGTTTAAAGATAGAAAAACAGCACTGTGATCCGAGATACCATCAAGTATTTCTTGTTTATAACCGGTCTTGGCTAAATCAGTGCTCAGAAATATCAAGTCCAGCACGGCGTCACCACGGGTGGGACAGTGAACAACCTGCTTTAAGCCAAGAGACATTGCAAGTTGTACAAGATTCTTGTTTAGTGCAGAGGCATGATTGAAAAACGAAAGTGCGGACCAGTTGATTCCAGGAGCACTAAAATCACCAAGTTGGACGAAGTTTGAGGAAGATAAATTTTGCTGCTGTAGAAACTGGTCCACGTCCTCAAGAATGTCCCATAAGTTGTTAGGGGGCCGGTAGAAAACAGGTGTTCTTTACCGTAGGTGTTCTTTACCGGTGTTAGGTGTTCTTTACCGTAGTAAAGTCTACAACAGAGTGATTCTATGTCTACTGGAGACAAGACTACCTTGAACTGGAAATGATTCAAAAAAGAGCAGTCCGCTTTATATAATCGCTATGACCGTACATCAGTAACAGACCTGTTGACCAGAGCTCATCTGCAACCTCTATCCACTAGAAACCTTCATTCACGTTTGAAGTTTCTTTACCAAATATTAATGGGACATGTTAAGGTCGACGAATACTCTGTTATGCCACTCGCCACCAGGTATAGCACAAGACAACGGCATGATAGAACACTAACACCGCATCAAACGCGAAATAATTCATTTAAATTTTCATTTTTTCCCAGAACCGTGAACGACTGGAATTTATTAACAAATGAGCAAGTGTTGCAGCCTTCGTTGGCAAGTTTTATTTCTAGTTTGTGTTCATGAACCTGCTTTTCATGTATATTTTGCGTACACGCATATATGTGTATTTAATTCGAGTATACCTTGAAGCGCCTATGTGTCTATTCTGCTTTGTTATTTTGTTATAGCTAGTTTATCTACCTACATTCGGTATTTCGTTGCTATGTGCACGTAATTGCATTGGAGATTCCATATATATGCGTGTGTGTACATATATGTGTGTATATATTTAGTGCATGCATGTATATATATGTATATATATATATATATATTTTGTTGTTGTTCATATGTACGTGCATGTTTTACTGCGTTTCTTTTGTTATTAAACCATTATTTCGTTTTCGGTCGCGCAAATTATATAACCCAGTTGCGCCTACCACTTGTTCTACAAATTTCGTTGTATTATGTCATGTATTGTTCATCCTTCCCACCCTACCAAAATCCCAAACAAAGGATTGTAGTATTCATAAATAAATAAATAAACTTAAAATCCGAACGGAAAAGCAATGCAACACCACCACCTCTTTGATTAAGATGGTCATTTGGCACGGTGACGTAGCCTGGCGGTGTAAACTCCGAGTCATGAATATCCCCATGTAACCAAGTTTCGGTAATACCGATAATGTCGGGTGAACAGGGCAACACAAGGGCAAGCAAAAGAGGAAATTTATTAACTATACTTCTGGCACTGACGTTCATGATGGTCAGATCTCTTGGGGGTGTAGAAGAGGGTCAGTCTGTTGCTGAATGTGCTCAAGCTGTCGCTTTAGGAAAGTGGTGAGCATTAGAAGCCTTAACAAGAGAGCTAGAGGCATCACACCAGTTGTACCGAGTGTTGTCAATGAAAAGGTGGTCAATTCTAAGCTTAACGGAAGAGCCGCTGTTCCGATGCAGATTTGAGCGGGTGGTACATTTCCAGTGTACATGTGTCTTCATTTGTTCAGACATCCACTTCTGTTACGGAAGTACGTCAGTGATTTCATAATGGACCTTAGCATGGAACACTTTCGTGTTAAAAAAAGAAAAGAACGCGAAGCGCGCGCTCGCAGCTGGTAGTTTCCTCCAAGGAGCGAGCCGCCAGAGCGCCGCCTCCTAATTCGGCAATTCGTGGTTTGACCTGCGGATGGCCACTCTCGATGAGCATTTCGTGTCACTGTTTTTAGCGACGCAGCGTGCCATGATGGTACGGGCCACCATCTTGGCGCGCAATGCTTGCACCACGTTTTAAACTTGACCAACGACTAAGTAAAAGCGTTGGATGTATCCACCAACTAAGTCAATTATTACCACTTTGGCTCAAGAAAGCGCTGTATTATACACTGTTTTATTCCCGGCTGAGTTATTGTGTTTTAATCTGGGGCACAACAACAGCTCAAGATTATAAGGCATTTATACTCACATTGCAGAAGAAGGTACAAAGAATATTCGAGGGATATTACGGTCACCCGCAAGGTCTTAGGACGCGTCCGTTATTCGCTAAACATCTAGTATTGCAAGCCAAGGAAATTTATTATTTTAAGCTACTCTTATATATTCAAAACAAGAAATTCTACCCCATGTGCAGTTCTTGGTGTGTTGAGTAATACTGCCTCCGTACACACAGCATGAAAACGCCGAAAATTAGAACTACGTATGGTCAGCGACACATTGGCTATCAGAAACCGAATATCCTCAATAAAGTGGGTCACATTCTTGATCTGAATAAGAAAACTTCGAAAAATAAGCTTAATTTTTTTTAGCTTTTGAAGCAGTTGCCCACAGCAAACGCGGACGAAGAAGAGAACGAGACGGCACACAGCGATAGATGGATGGATGGATGGATGGAAAAACTTTATTGAGGTCCATTAGGTCGCGCTGGTTGTCTAGCGCGAAGCGGGCCGCTCCCACGTTGGGACAGAAAGGGATAGCCTTTCGGCCGCTTCGCGGACCCGTTGGACTGCCCATAGCTGCTTTTCTAAAGTGGGACTGCGTAGAGCTGCGTCCCACCGCTCTTCAGTATTGTCCTTGTCGCTGTGTAACGCGGAGCAGCGCCAGAGCATGTGACTGAGATCGATGGAAGCGTTGCATTTATCGCATTGCAATTGATTTTTATTTCGCGTGGTCACATATGTACGTATGCACACTGCGCAAAGTAAAATCGGAGGAGATGGAGGACACACACGACCCTCTCCCTCTCCTCCGATTTTACTTTGCGCAGTATGCATATGTGTATATGTAACCACGTGTAATAAAAACCACTGAGTTGCTAGTAGCGCTGTGTTTTTTCCTCAGATCTGGCACTGTGTGCCGTCTCGTTCTCTTCATCGTCCGTGTTTGCTGTGCGCTATTACTTAAAAAGTTATGCTTTACCAACTAGCCCACCTTTTAAAGAAATTCTCCTGAATAATTTCCTTGAATATGGATGATACTTGTGCTTTAGATGAATCAGTATTCTTGTGTGTTTCTTGTCGTGTAGTTCGTGTATTTAGTGTGTTGAAATTGTTTTTATTGCAGTTTTATGCTTTCTGTTATTTTTTCATCTTTTGTTCTCGCTACCTGGGAACATCGTTACAGATTCGTTCCTTACATCACCGTGCGCTCTAATGACCCCTTTGTGTTCCATTACTGCTCTCTGTCTGTATTTTATATATCTGTGATGGCATTCATGTATAGTTGCAACTTGGCTGATTGAGTCATAGTACAAAGTGTTCTTCGTTAACTCTGTGTAAATATTGGATGAAGTGTATTTGTTGCCAAACTGTATTTCGGAGCAAAAGCCTCTGTCAGGCTCTGTAGACTTTTTCTTTTGCTTCGATTTCTGTAAATACAGAAAGAAATAAATCAAATCAATTCAAATCAATTCAAAAGGTTTCAAAATTCAGGAAACCTACCAGAAAGACAGGCCAACGTTGATGTTTTGCGTGTGCGCTGTACTCCCAACGCTGTAGCCAAACTTCTTCATGTCTTTGGTGACAATGTTGAATGTCACAGTCACCGACCCGTTGGATGTCGTTCTCGTAACTGCGCAGAGAAGACAAACATTTTATGTAAATATACGCACAGTAAAAGTCGCCAACAGCAATTTGCTTGCGTGTTCGTAAGCATCCAAGCCAGAGCCAACGTCCACTATCACTGCCCAACGAGACCAGCCTCGAAGATGTGGCGGATATCAGAAACAGCGAGCAGGCATGTAGCGAACACATGTAAGGAGTGAGCGGTCGACGCAGTTGGCAACGTAGCTTTTAACCCGAAAGCGTTAATTCCGGGTACCACTAAGAAATTACTGACGCAATTCTGCGACGGAAGTGGATGTCTGAAAAGGTCAACACGCGTTAAAGGGCAACGCAGGCGATTTTTCAGTGTCCACAGATCTCAATGAAATATTCAGTATATGTTCTCATTGTCACTGTAATAATATATGCCGAGCCAGGCAGTCGCAAGCCATTTAGTTTTCCTGAAAACGAATTTTAAAACTTTTTGGCGGATTCTCATATGGGCCACCCTGTGTTTTTGACGTCATTAGTGTCTACGCTGCCTACTGGAGCAGGCGGGCTGTCAAAAGCAAGTGCTTAAGTCCTTAAACACATTGTTCATTCGGTTATTTAAAAAAAAAATGTCACATCCCACGTGCAGTGGAAATCAAGGAAATGCGAACCACGCGTCAGGAACGTAAAATGGGTCTGCATTGGGGGTCTCGCTATACCGATATTGGTACATATGAAGTTAACGAAACGGCTGCAAGAGAATACTGTGGCATGTAAACCGCGCCGCTCATGATATGCATATCGTGATTTTCATGTTATGACCAGTCACTTATGTTCGTCATGCAGTCATGTTGTGGCATGCCAATTTTCGTATACATCCCTTTAACGAAATGGCCAGGAGAGCACAAAAGTCCTAGGCGGCTAGGTGGATAGATACGCTCAAAATAGCCGAAGTTCGCTAAGAAATGCTTCGCATGCAATTATTGGTGGTTGTCTGGGCAAATTGAACCACTCTCCCTGCAATAGCGCTATCAGTGCAATTGGAAAACAGCGGTATCAGAATGTGGTAAAAAAAAAAAAAAACCGCTGGAGTTCCTCTTCAAGTCGTTTCCCATGACACAGAAACACAGCGATTTTGGCTCCGCGACTAGAGCGATCGCGATTTTTTTTCAAATAATATCGCGATCGCGCTCGTCGCAACGGACTGCGGCGAGCGACCAACATGTTGGAATTTAGTCGCTCTGATCGCCGCGATCCGAACGAATTCCCGTCGAAATTGCGCCGAGCAGCTCCCGAACTATTTGGCTGTTTATTTTGGCCACGGAGGTGGATTGTGTGTTTTATGATCGCAGTAATAGGCACTGTGGGTTACCGACTGGCATATAGTACTATTAATAGCAACACGTACAGAAAAAAGAATAAAGCATCGTGCTTCGGCATTCCTCCACATATGTTTTTATTGATTACGTGTCAGCAGGGGGTTGTGTTTTAGTTTGGTTGTGCTCGAGCTTTCGCTTCGACGTAGTACAACAGACGAACGCATTTTGTTCCGTGCGCAAAGAAAGTTTCCCGCTGGTTGATGTACTGCAGCCGTGACTCGAGTTGACTCGATGCCATCGAATGTGTGCAACAATGGCCTTGCATACACAAGCATTCTTTTTGTCTTCTTTTCGAGATCACCTGTGGTTGCAGCACAGCCAAGGTGTTGGCACAGCACGTACTTGTCTTTGTGTGCACTCACACGCGCATAGCGGATTGTAAATGCTATAAGCCTACGATAACGATTCAGCACGATGCGGTCGCGAGACATACGACAGTGGGCTGCTTTTTTGTGCGCCAATTCTGCGAATGCTCTTTCTTTTCGTCCCCATCGAAATGAGGCCGCCGTGGCCGGAAATCGAACTCGCTTTCTAGCAGCGCGATAGGTCGTGAGCGCGACACACGAAATTACAATTAAGGTGCTTTATCAAGAAGCCAAGACCTTCGTATGTCGCGAGAACTTTCTCAACTCTTAGTGCATGCAGTTTGTGTGTATACGGGACGCGCGCTGATTAACCAGAAATACTTCATTAACCAGAAATACTTCACCTTATACCGATGCCGTAAAGGTACCGTTGGCGTCGCCTCCCCATTCTGGTCACCATATCTTGATTTGCGTTGGCTAATTTATTTATGAGTTCCTTCCCAACCAGACAGACATCCCTCAAATGTTTAGCTTCGTGGTTTCGAGCTGCATTTGAAACGTAATTGCAAATTCCATATAGGGCGTGAACTTGAATAATATTTGCCTGACATGTTCACAGGAGCCTAAACGACTGATTGGTACAATTTTCTGTGTACGTCCAAAACCGTAGCAGAGCCCTCATAAAGAATGACACATGCTACAATATCTGCATGAAACAACTTAATGAGCAAACAGACAATGAAGTCTGGGAAAGCATAGGGGAAGTTATTTGTGGTATTGTAATTGTGAAGGAAGTAGAAAGGAATTAAAGTGGACGAAAATACAAACCTTGCCTTCGGTGGGAACCGAACCCACGACCTTCGGGTGTCGCGTCCGATGCTCTACCAACTGAGCTACGAATGCGGTCGTCCCCACGTCCACTTTGTTGTGTATTTATGTACGTATTATCCTGGGAGTGTTAGGCAGCGCCACTCATGGCCAAGGCGGCGTGCGTGGGACGCACTTTCTTGCCAGGAGGCGTCACGTAGAACGTGAACTTAGATGAGATGGCTGCTGCCCAATAAGCCCTCGCATGCTACCTAAGGCACCAAGTCTGCCGCAACAAGGCCCAACCCGAAGGCAAGGTTTGTCTTTTCGTCCACTTTAATTCCTTTCTACTTTCTTCACAATTACAATACCACAAGTAAATTCCCCTATGCTTTCCTAGGCTTCATTGTCTGTCTGCTCATTAAGTTGTTTCTAACAAATAAAGAACGAGCCCTTGACCCCTTCCCTTTCGTTATTTCATAGCTTGGGCCTCGTTGCGGCAGACTTGGTGCCTTAGGTAGCATGCTAGGGCTTATTGGGCAGCAGCCATCTCATCTAAGTTCACGTTCTACGTGACGCCTCCTGGCAAGAAAGTGTGTTCTACACACGCCGCCTTGGCCTCGAGTGGCGCTGCCTAACACTCCCAGGATGATACCTACATAAATACACAATAAAGTGGACGGGCGGACGACCGCCCTTGTAGCTCAGTTGGTAGAGCATCGGACGCGATATCCGAAGGTCGTGGGTTCGGTTCCCACCGAGGGCAAGGTTTGTCTTTTCGTCCACTTTAATTCCTTTCTACTTTCTTCACAATTACAATACCACAAGTAACTTCCCCTATGCT
The DNA here is from genome assembly GCA_013339685.2 of Hyalomma asiaticum. Lineage (NCBI taxonomy): Eukaryota > Metazoa > Arthropoda > Arachnida > Ixodida > Ixodidae > Hyalomma > Hyalomma asiaticum. Next base: position 80,273,961 of record CM023490.1, read on the forward strand.
TTCCTAGACTTCATTGTCTGTTTGCTCATTAAGTTGTTTCTAACAAATAAAGAACGAGCCCTTGACCCCTTCCCTTTCGTTAATATCTGCATGCGCAATTTTCATCTGGTGGTGAAAATAACGATGGCATGGTACAGTCCTATCATACGTGATGAAAGATATGCCCCCGACGTTTGGTTATCTTTCTGCGATTTCACATCAATAAAAGCACCAGAACGGAAGGCGATAGTTGGGTGCACCCCTGCATTCACTGTCTATTTTGTCGAGTGTAGAGAGAGAAAACACGGGGAGAAGTCAACGTTATACCTTCTCGACCTTCACCGCGGGCCACCACTTTGGGGTCGACGAACTCGGGGCGTCGTCCCGTCAACCAGCTGGTCATCTTGTGCATGGTCGACGAGGAGTCTGGTACGAACAATGCGACGCTCTTGCAATGCCTGCAACAAAGAAGGCGGCAATGAAGGATTGACACACAATGAACAGAGGGTTCGTGACAGTCGGTACGCCGCGGTGGTCTCGTGGTTGTGGTGCACGACTGTGGACTCGAAAGATGCGGGTTGAAACCCGGCCGCGGCAGTGGCATGTTTGATGGAGGCAAAAATACCAGTGGCCCGAGTAGAGTGCTTGCCAATGCACGCAGAGGAACACTAAGTGGTAAGTATTTTCGGAGCCCTCCACTGCTGCTTCGTTCTTTCTCCTACCCCCACAAGTCACTGAGCTCACGCTTAGTCGACGAGAGTTGCGATGTGGGCAAAATCAGACAAAAGCGACGCAGGCTACTTTGCTCTCCAAACAAGAAGGCGACAGTGCGGATTGCTGGGATGTTCTTGGATCTCGCCGGGGTAGCTGTCTGCCTGCAAGTAAGCGTTTTCATGCGCCTATAGTGCGAGCGTTGTTGACTCTCAACGCAGATTGGTGCACGAAAGAAGAAACAACATTTATATGTGTTTTCCTTAGCTGTTCTTGCGGACGTGGCGTGACGTCACATCGTGGAGTGTGCGGACGCCATGCAAGCTCGTTGACAGCTTAGACGACAGCTTCGCACGCTCGGACGGCAGTGGCGAGAAGCTGCTGCCCCTAAGCTGTTCACGTAGGCAACTACACAGCTCTATTCAGAATTGGGACACAGCTTCCATCGAAGTAATATGGCTAATTCCAGCGGTGGATCTATAGAGCAAGTTTTCTAGCTGAGGAATTGAATTCCTCTGGTAAATCCGGAGCGAGTTCGCGTTTTCCACTGGTCGATGTTGAGCTTAACAAACGAGTAAGTCTAGCTATTTGGTGCAGATCCGTAAAAGTAAACGACCAAGAGACACACGTCCCGTGTTTCTTGTGTCTGTCGAGTGCTTAGTTTTGCGCTTGCTATAATGATCGATTGGGAGAAACCTGCTCCGCAACGGAGCGCGCGCGCTGCACGTTGCTCCGCATTAGGGTGCCTACATGTTGCTGGCATCGAGGCATCCTATGCTCCTCCTCGTACGACCGCATTTCGTTTCAACTCCGGCGACGTGGCAGCGTCATTTCCGGAGCAGTTGGGCACCTCAGTTGTTAACGGCATTTTTTGAGGCGCTGTCCGATGATTGTCCAGTCGCGCACGTTGCCAAAATGGTGGTGTTCGACGTTGCCGGGCTGCTTCTCGCTCTGAGTGACAGCACTACCACTGAATGTAGTGGCAGCAGAAACAGTGACGAGTTGTTTCTGTCCTATTATTAAATACCATTTAAATTAAATGTTCTCGGAGCAACTGTACAAATGGCCGAAAATCGCAGGATATATACGTCGAGGAAAAGCAGAGTGCAGTGGTACTCGGAATAAAAGAGGCATTTATACTTTTACGCCGTTCAGAACAGCACCGGAGAATGCATAGCATGGTTACAGAGACAGAAGTCTCATGCGTGAGGCTGTCAACAAGGTTGTCAACATGTGTAACCGTATGCGTGTGACAACTCCCGCTGTGCTCCCCGCGGGAGCGAGTTAATTATCTTTCGCTTGTGGATCTGGACGGGGTCGCTCCGCGCCGGATTTCGTTGCTCCTTCGCGGATCCGGAACACCGCTCTGGATCGAGCAGTGGGATTCACCGTAAAATGCACATATTAAGGAATTGTTTTTGATGGGAGTGTTACGCCAGGCTATGCGTCTAAATGAGCTGCCCTGGCAGATGACGCCCGTAGCGCCGACCGCCAGAGTCTCGCTTCGCTCTAATTTCGCATTATGGATTGTCGTCATCGTTTTCTAACGCATGGGCAAACTTCATTTTAGAAGCTTCCGAAAGTTGGGCTAGGATTGTCCTATAGTTATCGGAGCAATGTCGAGATTCCTTTATCGAAGTCGAAAAACGAACGGTTTCTGTACGCTTGAGAGAAATAGCGATAGTAGTAAGCCATTTTAGTCTAGTAGTATACTGATCGCGTCAGCACTCACGTTCCGGCAATAGGAGGCACGTGCACCGCGCCGTAACCACGGACGACGTCGTTGGCGAACGCGTCCAAGCCGTACACTGCCAGGACAAGCTGAGGCCCTGCACAACACAAGAGATGCCCTGCATCAGTTGCACTTCAGACACGTGTAACAGCGATAAGAAAGTGAACTTATAACAAGCCAACTACAACCTGCAGCGCAAAAAAGAAGACAAGGACGACGACATGAACCACACGGGACAAGCGCTGAACTGCCAACAAGTGTTTATTAGCACGGGGATCACGTATATATAGGTACAAATCAGTTCATACAACATTGCCGCACATGCGTAAAAACGCCATCTCTTTATCGGAAAGAGCTATCGACGGTGTGTCAGCACACCGTCCATAGCTGTGTCACTTCTCGTGTTGCAACAAAGGCGTGCGCTGTCCAGGATTTCCATCACTGCCGTTTTCGGGGCGGAAATGTGTTATGCCAAACCTTAACATTGGCTCATTCTGCAACGTGAAGCTGATTACTTTCAAAATTCCCAGTGACTTGGTGAAATTGGAGGTATGCCCTCGTGCAACACCAAGGAAAGACCAAGAGCTCATGTCCCGTGAGTATGTTTGCGAGAAGCATGTCTCGGACAGTCGCATAACGCGGCGATGTAAAGCGAGCTTGGCGGCGAAGTCTTCGACAAACCGACACGGCCTGTCTTGCAACTAGACGCCGTGTCGTCAGTATTTCCGCGCTGTCTCAGCCATAGATTGATACACCCCCTCCCCCCTGCCGCTAACACCTCCCCCCCCCCCACCCCCCCTCTAAAAATTCTCCAGATAACCAGTATCCACACACCCCGCTACTGGATACGCCATGGGTGACACACCCAACGCCTCCCTTCCGCTCCCCTCGCCCCGAAAGTATATACATGGAATGCGAAATGAATGCGCGCTGCAGGCGATATTTGACAGTTACATAGCTACATGATGCATCTCGAAACACGCTTACGCTTATCTCGCTGCCATTTAAGTCGTGACACATTTCGAACCTCCTTGCGTGGCGAAGACATGTACGCTGCGACGACAAACGCATGTAGCCCTGCATTTGCGAAATCATCACTCGGGACGCTTGAGCAACGGTGCGCAAGCACGCGTATTTATAACACGTATTTCGCGATTTTTTTTTTCCTTTTCGAAATGCTTGATGTCCGGGTTGTCTGAGGCGGACTACTACTTTGCACGGACTTGTTAGCGATTAAAGCAGTACTTATGAAATCTACTAATTACAAGGAATATTAATTGACACTTAGTCAAAAAATGTAGCCGTTGTAAGTACACACGTACGACTACTGCAAGTATGAATTTAGCTGAGAAATTTTTTCTAGAACTTCTGCCTTTCTCAGAAATTTAGTGGATGATGGGACGCCCTATTAATTATGCACTTTCGGGAACACAAAACACCTGCACGACTGTAAATAAAGAATGGGTATGTCATGAAAACATGTCTTTCTTGTACTTCCCTTTTATAGAACACGCAAGTGGCTATTTGTTACTCACCAACGCTTTGGTTTCTCCGGAGGGTAGAAAGTTATATGTTAAAGCCGCTCAGTAGCTCTCTGCAGCCAGGGAACCGCGCTATTAATCAATGACAGCACCGGACTTTGGAATTAGCTAGAAGGTCGCACCACCAGGTCTGTCCTTTGCGAACCCGGAAACATCATAGGATGCATCGAATGATAAAAATGGTCTATCCGGAAAAAGCTACGAGTTAGGTCTGCCAACCTAACACCTATTTTTGGCGGACTTCTGGGTGGCCGAAAAGTTGTGCAAAGTTACATATAATCTGGGAATAATCGTTCACGCGAAATTTTCACTTTTTCAACATCGACTTCTCGCGTACGGAATGATGCACGAAACTTATTAGTATATGGATGCAGCGGTTTCTCCTTTGTATGCCCAGTAAAATTTTCATGTGCTGACCCCGGCAAGACCGCGCTGAACTGCCAACAAGTGTTTATTAGCACGGGGATCACGTATATATAGGTACAAATCAGTTCATACAACATTGCCGCACATGCGTAAAAACGCCATCTCTTTATCGGAAAGAGCTATCGACGGTGTGTCAGCACACCGTCCATAGCTGTGTCACTTCTCGTGTTGCAACAAAGGCGTGCGCTGTCCAGGATTTCCATCACTGCCGTTTTCGGGGCGGAAATGTGTTATGCCAAACCTTAACATTGGCTCATTCTGCAACGTGAAGCTGATTACTTTCAAAATTCCCAGTGACTTGGTGAAATTGGAGGTATGCCCTCGTGCAACACCAAGGAAAGACCAAGAGCTCATGTCCCGTGAGTATGTTTGCGAGAAGCATGTCTCGGACAGTCGCATAACGCGGCGATGTAAAGCGAGCTTGGCGGCGAAGTCTTCGACAAACCGACACGGCCTGTCTTGCAACTAGACGCCGTGTCGTCAGTATTTCCGCGCTGTCTCAGCCATAGATTGATACACCCCCTCCCCCCTGCCCGCTAACACCTCCCCCCCCCCACCCCCCTCTAAAAATTCTCCAGATAACCAGTATCCACACACCCCGCTACTGGATACGCCATGGGTGACACACCCAACGCCTCCCTTCCGCTCCCCTCGCCCCCGAAAAAGATCTAAATTTTGGATAAACCCCCGGCTCAGCTACCAGCTTTCTGTTCGCCAAAAGAAAGAAAAAAGAAGACACCGCCCACTGGACCTGCCGTGAAGTGCAGAGAACGTGCAAAGACGGCGACTTGGGTTGTTAAGACACAAATATGCTCGCTGCTTGCCACGATGAGGAAAATGAGATGGTGTGTCGTCACACGTCCCTTTGCCACGAGTCCATTGGATGGAACAACAAGAAAGCAAATAACGATGTATGTGTAGTTGAAAGAAAAGAAACGGCGCTGTACCGATAGTTATGGTGCCAAACTAACCAATCGAGCTCGCGTTATAAAAGAATCATACATTTCGCGTTCGAGAAAAGGTACTGTGCAGGTAATTCTTCTGTACGAGACACTGTCTCTTCGTTAGTCTTTCAGATAATTTGCAGCCACCGAAGACGCGCAAAAAGCGCACCCATTACGGTGAATCGGCGCCGGTTCGTGTGGAAACGTTTAACCGCCTAGCTTCCGCGGAGAGCGCGACTCGCGCGTTTCTCTTTCTCCGCGAGCTCTCTCGTACGACAGAGGGCGCGTCGGCGCGGTGCCCTACGGCGTGACTTTACCGGGCCGCCCGAGCGAGCGCTGTTTCCCCTCCTCAAGAATTCTTGCTCCGTGCCCCCACCACTCTGCGACGCATTTACTCGAGTTCCCCCCGTGGGAAGATGCGGGCGGAATTTTTTTTCTTGCCTGACGCCTGACCATTCATATTGCTCAGTTTGCTGAAGTATGGAAGCGTATGCAGGAGAGGAAACACCACGCTGTCCTCGTCGCCGTGGTCGCGCACCACCGCGACTTTGGAAACTGCCACCTTTCTCAACATAGTGAAGTCTTTCGTTTACAAGGTGCGGGTAGAACTGATGTGTTCTGGTGGTCACGTGGCATTTGCGGCGAAAAATAAAAAGCCCTGTCAGCGGTGAGACATCGTCAGAACCCGTGACTATCTCCGGCGGATGGAGGAAATCGTGGGTGACGACCCAGGAAAGTCAATGCGGGCGATGGCAAAGAAGGACCAAGTCGCAGAGTCAGGCTCGCTGTGCACGCGCGCTTGAGGTACCATATATCACGAGGAGGGGGTAATGCTCAATTTCAAACATAAACAGCGCAAAGATTTAGACACGGACGCACAACGCACAGAGGCTACACAGGACGGACACTGTACTCAAACTACGTTTATTGAAAGTTCACGCGTTATGCCGGACAGGACTTAAGAATATCTAAGCGCATGCGCATTGGTGAGTACAGATGACTGAGAATGCCTGACACCTCTTTTTTAACAATATGTCACTGGCACGCAGGGCGGTTATTAAACAGGAGATATTAGACACATTTAGTTATAGTTATCTGCACTCACGAATGCGAGTTTCAATAAACCTAGTTGGTTGGATAACAGCGCCCGTCCTGTGTATAGCCTGTCTGCATCCGTGTCTAAATCGTTGCGCTGCTTATGTTTGAAATTGAACAATACATGAACAACTATCCCCACAACGTGTTCTGCTAAGGACGGGGTAGCCCGTATCCGATGAAAGTCTGGCGAATGGCCGGCTCCAGTAGAAGCGCTCCCTAAGCAAGCTGAAGTGACTGAGGATCGAGGAACTTTGACCAGGACCAAAAGTTAACCGCCGTAACGACTGGTGGCTTTGCGCAAGTGCTGATGGGGTGCCTAGAGTGATGCATACAAAATTTACGCCGTCTGTGGTGGTGTTAGCCGTGTTCAGCAACGATTGTGGCGTCAGACTAACTCCCCCTTCCCTCTCCCCTATGACTTTTTTAGGAGAACCCCGTGTTAACGCGGCAGCGTACGTGGATGTTCTTGCCACCATTGCAGAGCCCTGGATCAGACGACCTCGATGAGTAGACTTTACTCGTATTAAGCGTAGGTCTTTGAGCAAGGTTCTGCTCCTGCCCATATTGTCTGCGTTACCCGGGAGTGGCCGGCTGACAACTCCTATGACGCCGGCACTCCCGACTTGGGACCTCCTAATTCCCCAAATTTGAATCCACTCTATTACAATGTCTCGGCGACTCACGTAAGACGCACGTAATACGACAGAATCGCTGAAGGCCGTCATTGCTGACTTACGGGCCCACATCTCTTAAGGATCACCAATTTGAATCAGTTATTACTGTGGGTGGCGTATTCCTTGCGTTGTTGCCGAAACAAGCCATAAGAGAAGTATTTTTGAGAGAGTTAACGTCTTGTTCTTCCTGCGCTCACCCCGCTGGCAGCAAAGCGGTTGATTGCTGACAACCAGGGAGTCGGAGGCGGACTCCTTTGCCTTCTGGCACGTTGAAGATACGACAGCTCCGACATCATCTTGATGAAAAGTATGTTAGATGCATAACTCCCTCGTTACAACATATTTCGCCTTGTTTTATATGGTTATATCGCATAAAAAGCAGACACACACACTAGGCCTCCAATAGGGTGGCAGAAAATGTCTCGCCCTTTAAAGTCTGATGGGCTTCCGTCGAGATGCCCGGCCTTGCTCTCTTTGGGCCAATCCTTCGATGCGCGTCGGCCTCCCTCACGTCGATCGCCAGCACACTTCTCCTGACCACTTCCCTCCTCGGCGTCAGGTGCTGGCGAGTCGTGGGAGCCGTCCCGAGCCTGGATGCCAGAGCTGAGCCGGCGGGTCATTATCGCTAATTGCCCGTCCGTCAATGCCGCCGTTGGCGCTGGTCTCTGCCAAGGCATGCCGTAGGTACGCCTTCCGGACCACGAAACCCGCAAAGCGCCGTCTTCAGCTTCCCCCCGAGACGTTTTCTTTTTCCAACCGTGCTGCCCATGCCACAGTTCTTTTTCCACTGACACCTGCAGCTCGCCGAAAGCGTAATCGGTCGTCGCGCCGCCTTGTTATATGTGCGTCGCGGCTGTCGCGATGTATAGGCGGGTGACGATGGGGAGTCTGTCGGGCGGGCATACCTCTTGCTCGAACCCGAAACAAAGTTTGTTGAATATATTTATATATCTGCTGGAATAATTGTTCTATCCCTGAAGCCAGCATTGCATTCTCGAGTACATCGCGCAGCCGGTACTCGAAGCGTATTCTCACTCGTGAAGCAACAGGACATGTACGCACGGCTTTCAATAACATCACATGATTTCAATAGCACAATGACAGCGACAGTTTACGATTGCGGAGTAATCTGAGCGTGTCAAGGCGCACATATGGAGCTTGACGATAAAGATAGATCGCAGTGTAAAAAAAGGGAAACGGATGTGCTTTGCAAGGGCTCCTCAGTTGTGTGTCCGCGCCGTTAATGTTATTACCTATAGCTCAAAATAGACAGTGGCAACTCTATGCGCGTCAGCTTGCCTCTCTTCCGTTATCTGCCAAAGGACCGCTTTTATGCTCACAGCTGGTAACAAGAGCCTCACAATGCGCACGTGTAGACATCATAATGAGAGTTTTCATGTTCTCCTTATCCTCTATACCTGTATTGACGCACATATTGGGAGAATCTGGAATTAAATGTTATTTGGAAATAGGTGCCTGTGCATTTCGTGTCTCGCTGTGGCTGGCTGATGTGCACGGAGAGGAGTACGGATACAAAGCACATCTTGCATTTTTTTTTTGCTTTAATAATGCGAAATCCTGACGAGACCGTGCAGCTTATCTGTGCGTGCAAGCGTAAAGCTCAACGTAGCGCTTATGCGTAAGAAGCTTATGCATGGAAAGATTGTTACAGAATTTCACAACCGCCGGACATTACTTATGCGGTGCGTCAAGAAAGCTCTGCTCTAGGTGCACCAGAATGCACCATATCAGCGAATAGTAGCGAACAAGTAACAAACATTCGGACATTAGGTTATGAAAAAGGATGTCGACGTATTTCAGGTACTATTTGATTCACGTACAGTAAAGGGTGTGTTCGCGACACGCACGCAAGAAATTTTTCCGTCAGGGAGAGACTAAATGATGCCATTTATTTCTCGCGAACGGCGATAGATTAGGAAACACGGCATCTGTTTTCTTCAAGCGTAGCTAGTAATTCACTTAATGCACATTGATCACTAGAAAAAATAAAACTCGAGCAGCTCTACTTACATCCCGAAACGTTCGAACTCCTGTAGGTGATTTCGAGGGGAAAGTTCCACACAAAGCGATGGCGTGCATCACGGCTTTTTCTGGCCACTTGTGAGATGCCCTCTTCGACACCCTGGACGAAAAAGTGACGAGTACTTTACGAGGCACTGCGTGTATGTTTAAAAATCGTTGATAACCACTGTTCATTAATCGTCTCGTACACTAACAGGACGCCCCATATTACCACACTTAAGAGGGCGCTCACTGTACGCATTAAAGAATGTGGGCAGCTTGCACTAGTGGACTAATGGACTAACAGCAGACCTGGTGGCTTACCTTCGCCATTCCGGCTTCTAGAAGCTCGACGAAGTCACGCGATTTGTCACGTGAAGAGCTCTACAAAGTTTTGGCAGGAACATGTCGCGTGACTACCTGTCACATGGCTAGGGAGGGAGCATGTCGCGTGACTAGCAATTACATAGTTTTGGGACGAATATGTCACATGACTACGTGTGACATCTTGATTTGGGCCATGTGTGTAGGTTCAAATTGGCTTTTTGGGGAATGTCCGGCTGTGACGTCTTTCGTGGTTCTTGGCGGGATCATGTCACGTGGCTAGCTGTGACGGCATGTTACGTGATGGGACAGCTACGCACTACTGGAGCGAAGTCTGAGGAGCAAACGGAACTGGTGGTGTTCCCCTCCTCCTCACCCTCAATTTCCTCTTGCATCCCTTGCTTGCTATATACTAAAGCGCAGAAGACTATGCCATGATCTATCCTTTCTCCTCCTTTCCCTCCTCGTCACCCTCATATCGCTCCCCCTCACGCTATATAGGGCCAAGCTATGCTTTGCTCTCTCCTCACCCTTACTTCTATTCACCCCCCCCCCCCCCCCATCGTAATTGTATGACGGTTCGGGACATAAAACCCCAGAAATTACCCTCTCCCCTTCACCTTCCCTTCCTCCTCACCCTCAATCACTCCTCTTCGCTTCACCAGCCCCTTGCTATATGACACTGCTCATGGCTATGCTATGTTGAAGGCTATTGGCGCATACCCGCTTGATGTGCCGCCGTTATGTCATGCTTTACCCTCTCCCATCCTCCTCAACCTCATATCATTCATACCCACTCTCAATTGCCATTCCCGCCCCTTGTTAGATACTGTACTGAATACGTGCCTATGCTAGGCATCAACCGCTCCCCTACTTCTCCCCACCTTCACTTCCCTTTCCCATCCCTTGCGACACTATACTCGCCGTTATGCAGGATCAGAGCATGAACGCAATAGAAGACGTGCGCGCGCAATACACAGAAATGCACGTGCGAAGATATCATGATGATGATAGTTTGAGCGGACGCTCCACGGTCGTCTGCCGAGGTTAAACAGCTACGCTACTAAAATTCACCTAATCCACTCTGTAAAGATGGAGGACCAGCAGAGAGGCGGAAAGCAAGGAAACAGGGGTGCGCGTAGACGAGACATAGGCACAGAAGACCCGGACGAGCGCGAACTTTCACCTAATTATTTTTCGTCGCTGTCAGTATATATGCAAGTATATGCACATTCACTCACGTGGTAACAACGGTAACCAAATTGTCACACCCTGTAGATTACAACAGTCCGCGCAGCAACATCATTTCACAGTCCATTAAGGAAACTGACGTTTGCCTTATAAGCCCCTCTTAACGAGATATGAAAAGCTTCTATCAGTTCACGGGCGGTGTTATCATGGCTTTTGTCCGAAATCTTAATACCTTGGAGATACTTTCGAATGTTCAGAACACACGTCAAGTGCCCGACGAACGGATGCGCATTCCCTTTACTGATGATCGCCAACGTTCGCTTGCACGAGCGTTGGCGCACCTTCCGGTTTGCCCTAGCAGAGATTTTCTACACGATAGCGGGAGTTCGTACACACCGCCAACCGCGCAGCTTACATAAAGGCAGCTCATGCGTTTTGCCTCTCTCCCCAGGTGCCCCGCCACGGTGGTCTAGTGGCTACGGTACTCGGCTACAGATCCGAGGGTCGCGGGATCGAATCCCGGCCGCGGCGGCTGCATTTCGATGGAGGCGAAATGTTGAGGCCCGTGTGCTGTGCGATGTCAGTGCACGTTAAAGAACCCCAGGTGGTCAAAATTTCCGGAGTCCTCCACTACGGCGTCTCTCATAATCAGAGCTGGTTTCGGGATGTTAAACCCCACATAACAACAACTCTCCCCAGGTTTCTTCTTACCAGAGGACATTTTCGGGCAGTGCCAGGCCGGCTTGCACTGGGCTCGAAAAACAACTGACACATCATGCCTGCTCGCCGCCTTCTTCCAATTATGAGAAGTGAGATGTACTATCGTGAGCAATATGAAAGGGAACACAGGAACGCGTGGCAAACAGCCTCGAAACCGAGTCGGAGCGATACGCGGATGGCGCTGTGAAAAACCAAGTGGAAAGGAGGGCGCTGTCCCACTAAAGGTTGTTGCACTCCCACCACGCTGTCTTTTCTACAAAGCAGAAACTTACGCCATTTCACCGATAACACGGTATCATCCGATATTCGATAAGACGCTGCAATTGTCGCATGCGGTGACGTGCAGCAGTTCGTTTTATTTTCTTTCATTCTTTTTTTCTTCACAGTGCCAAGTCCTGCACTTTCTACAAACAAACGCATGGCAGGAGTGCCAACAGTTGTTAGAACAGCTTCCCCTTCTCCACTATGTTTCCGACGGCTGCCGCCACGTATCACCGGTACCTGGGTTTCAGGCTGTTTGCCACGCGTTCCTGTGTTCCCTTTCGTATTGCTGACGATAGTACATGTTTCGGCTCCTCACATGCTTCGAGATGCGCACACAGTTCTTGGTCTACGTGCGGCAACCCGCTAGAAGCTAGCGTGTAACTGCTGCACTATTAGGGAGTGACATTTCTCTGTAAAAAGGAAAAGAAGCACAGCCATTTCTTTGGCGACACATAGAGGCAACAATAACAACAACGACGACGACGACGACATATACCATGTACCCCGTCACCAATATTATATTGTGGGAAACTTCCTTTGGTTCAGTTCCAGCAGTGAAAGTTGACAATGCGATTGTCAAAGGATAATCGCGTTCGACACTGCTGCTGATTGATTCCATGTAGTTTTACGTCCCGATACCACAACATCACTATGAGACACAGCGTCTTGGAGGCTCCAGAAATGTTGGCCACCTGGGCTTCTTTTAACGTGCACTGTCATCGCACAGTACACGGGCCCCTGGCATTTTCGCCCTCACCGAAATGCAGTCGCCGAGGGCGGTATTTGATCACGCCACCTTCGGATCAGCAGCCGAGTGCCATCGCCACTAGATCACCGTTGTGGGGCGTCTGACTGCTGATGTAGTACAGTGCTCAGCGATTGAAGCGAGATACCTGTACCGCGTGACGGTCGTCACATTTTGTGTTTCTGGAGCATGCTGAGTGACCAGAGGGGCCAAACTGAATCATAATGCTTCATAATGAATCTCCTTTACACTGAGCACTGCAAAGAATAAGCCCGGAGTCCCAAGCACAAAGCGCCGAGGCAGAAATCGTCGGCAGCCGTGCGCTCCGAGTGTCCCGTTTAATCTCCTGAGCATTGTATGCACATTTAGTTTGCTTGTAATAGGGACTCGTTGTGCAGCAATAAATGTCAAGCGCTCGTTTAACGATGTGAAACTTGCCAACACTGTTGTATGAGGAAGTTTAAGGTTGAAAGTGAATTTGTATATAAGAGATAACAACACATGCAATTGATGACATTGTTTAGACGTCAGTCAGTCTACTTGCGAAGTTATTCATGGCGAACGTGAAGTGTAATGGGAAACCTATATTGCAGGTGGGTGAGCTACACAGAAGAGCAGCTTTTCTGCGGAAGCAGCAGTTGATAAAATTAGATTACTGTTGTCGTATAGAACTGTACGTTTCAGTGTTGCACCTAGGCATTGCTGATGGGATGCACTAAAAAGCTTACAGGCGTAGCCTCCTCCGAGAAAACGCCAAACAAGCGTACAACACAAGAAAGACCCGTCCGGAGAATGCGCTACTGTCAACTGACATCGCGTCATACACCTCTTATAGAAAACAAAAGACTATTGCCAGCGAGAAAAATGCGCTGAAGCCGCCCCGGCGCGTGGTCAGCATTGCACACACACTTCCCTAACAGAAGCTGAAAACTAAACAGATACAACAAAAGGCCACGTTGCAAAACACCAGCACGTCATGACGCTTGATTGACACAGCATCTCACTCAATTGGGTCGATAGCGATTTCGAATTCGCGTGTTGGTGGTAATTTTTCTATGCAGCTTTTCATTGCAAAATGTTTACGTGCAGTGGTCAACTCTCATGTCTAGAACGACGGAACGTCGTGCTTGGAACTGCACGAGCGATATCTACAGTCGGAAACGGGTCACATCAGAGCATGCGCAGCGTCAATGGCGGACTTGCCTTGCAGTTTTAGCCCTTGTTTATCTCAGCTGCCGCGACAACTGCTTTGGCCGGCAGAAGCGCTGTTAACCGTGTAGCGCCGAAAAGCAAAAATAAATAAAGAGGGCAATCACCTGAATCGGCGCGTTTTATACTGCGTACTTATTCTCGGTTCGCGGCGTCATGTCACAGCGGCAATGCGCCGCGTAACGTATGTTGCGCATCG
>CM023490.1:80292739-80508432 GCA_013339685.2 Hyalomma asiaticum
AGAGACTCGGAGGTTGAGAGAGAGATTCAGTGGAACGACTTCGTTAACATTCATATTTTAAAACAGCGCAAAAAAGGGCGCATCACAAGAGGCAGACACAAGCGCTTATATATATATATATATATATATATATATATATATATATATATATATATATATATATATATATATATATATATATATCTTCCCCCTCACCTGCTTCTCCTCATATAGACGAGTGGCGATGACGAAACGTAGTGCCTAATTAAAACAGCATCGGCTGACGGTGTTGCTTTCAACACATTAAACCTGAAATTTTGTCATATAAGCTCAACATAAAAAATCAACGTGCCTTACTCGTTGACTGCGCCTGCTTTTCTGTGATCACAGGGAGAACCATGGTGCAAGAATTGCGGGAAACAGGAAACGTGCAAGTCAGAATTTAGGAAACTGTCAAATGTGTAAGGGGCTGCGCTTGTTGATAGCTCATGATGGTTTTCAGGGAGCAGGTTTCTTATACACAACACTGCGGCACACGCATGTGCCGCAGTGTTCTTGTCTTCCTTGCTTCCTTTCTGGTCGCGCAGTACAATACCTGATCGTCATGAATTAACTGGCCTTGCGGGTGTTACTGCTTTTTGGTTACTGTTTATTTTCGTGATTTGGCGTAACGAATTCGGCAGCAACAGTCTTACCGCTGCGACAACCCAGTCCGCTCCGTGTACGAAAGAGTACTTGCAGTAGATGTCGTCAGCTCCCGTGAACTGCAAGAGCAAAAATGATTGAAGAAAAGCAACCTATGGTGTCTTGAACCACGCCCGGGCTTGGTGACAAAGCACATTCTGCGGATGGCGTAAACTGCACACGCAATGAACACCTCCACCAAACACCGTGCCGTGGGCGACACGTATAGCATTCGCAAGCAGAGCACGAAGTGACCACTGGCCGTGATCCCGTACATTCACGATTTGTCACATCGCTTGAAGAAAATCGAACAGCGATAGAGAGAGAATTTGTGAAGTAGATATATCTTAGGTATATATGTAACGTAATTTGGTTAAGTACACCACATCTTTGAAACTACCTTGAGAAGCTGGGGAGACATTGCAAGCGTGTCAGCGACACGGCACTACACAAAAGTCTCTGCACTGTACAGCACAGAGATTCCTGCCTGCCTTGTGCTTAAGTGTGGTCTACCAGGTTCTCCCGTAGTGTGGTGGCAAATATATTGGACAAAGTGGCAGGTGCCTATATGAGCGCCTAAATGAGCATCAGAATTATGTCCATTAAAAATAAAAAAAAGACACTTCGGTATATCTATTGCATGAACCGCGGGTGCGTGCCTGTCTTCACCAGTGCGCATGTTCTGGCGAGAAATATTCATAGCTTACACATGAACTTATAGAAGCTGACCATACCAGAAAACTGGCAAGTGCCTGCATCAAGCAACGCTCCATAGTCTTCGCGCCTAGCGAAATTATCTTTCTTGACACATGTTAATGTCACATATGGGCCTTGACACATATGGGCCTTTTTCTTTCGGTCTTTAATAGTTATTTTGACATGCCTGTTGCACGAACTCCGTACTGGCTCTTTTATTTATTCATTTGTTCTTGTTTTTTAACAATTTCCTTCCTCCAGCTACGCCCTCTCTTGCATAGAAGCATATGCTAGGCGTGGCCATAAAGATCGTTATAAGACAGCGCAGTATGCAGTCTTCTTCCTTGTCCTTCTGCACTCGCGCTGAATATCAGTTCCTACGAAGTTCTAACACATCCGAGCCTCAACGCTTGTGAACTGTAAGTTATCCTTCATACGACGTCACGCAGACGGCAGCACAAGTTTTTCCAGTGGAAGCATTTGCTCCCATTGCCAAAAGGTTTAGATAAGGGGTGTGCGAATTATCGAATGTTTCGCATATTCGTGGAACATTACATTTTAAATTCTTATTCAATTCGAAAATGAAGCATTCGACAAATCTTTGAATATTTGGAGAATCGGTTTTGAGATAACTAGTGATACTGCCGTAAATGACCGGGCCTGTCCGTCTACGCTAACTGCTGAGACCGGTGATGCCTTACGGGTGAGCATCGGTATTGCTCGGAGGCGTTACGGAGACAAAGTGTGCCCGTACTTGCGATTTATCGCCGCCAATCATGCGCAATCACGATAAGCATCTCCAACAGTTTGCTCAGAACGCTGTTGGCACACAGGTGACCTTGATGATGCGCACTACAAGCTTTTAACAGGCGATGGACAAGTGCTGGTCTGCCATTCGCGGTGCAGGGCATCATCGGCATGTCTTGCAGTGGCCTGACCATGTGGAACCGCTTCAAAATAGCCTTCCTCGTTTACTTTTGCTTGCTTGATGTTATGATGCATTACCAATACGGTAGTGATCTCAGAGCTAGTTGAAGGCAGTGTTTTAGCAACAGTTATATATTTTAAACGCGAAGCATTTCTTACCGAACTTCGGCGACATTGAAGGTATCTATCTATCTATCTATCTATCTATCTATCTATCTATCTATCTATCTATCTATCTATCTATCTATCTATCTATCTATCTATCTATCTATCTATCTATCTATCTATCTATCTATCTATCTATCTATCTATCCATCCGCCTACGACTTTGTGCTCTACTGGTCGTTTCGTTAATGGCATGCATACGAAAATTGGTATGGCACAACACGACTGCATGACGAACATAAATCAGAGGTCATATCATGAAAATCATGACATCCATGTTATGAGCGGCATGATTTACATGCCACGCGCTTCGTTAATGGGATGTGTACCGAAATAGCTGTGGCACAACACGAGTGCATGACGAACGAAAGTGATAGGTCATAACATTATAATCATGACATACGTGTAATGAGCGGCATGGTTTCCATGCCACAGTCTTGGTGGCCTTGCGGCCGTTTAGTTAACTTCATATGTACCAAAATCGGTATAGTGAGACAACAATGGAGATATATTTTATGTTCCTGATGCGTGCTTCGCATTTCGTTGATTCCCACTGCACGTGGGATCTGCCATTTCTTGTGCATCCTCCCAACACAATTATGTGTTAAAGAAAATATCATTACTCAAGGCGCACTGATGTTTTGATATTCTATTCGATATCCAAAAGCGGATATCCACATTTCATTCACATTCGAGAAAAGTTACATTTGACAACCTTAGTTTTGATACATCTGGTTGCAACTAACTCGGCCGCGTACGCATGCGGACGTGGTTTCCTCGCTTAAATCCCCCCCCCCCCTCCAAAAAAAAAAGATAAAAGAAATTCGCTCTTGTGGCCTTTCTGTTTGAAGCTTCGATTACGAGAACCCCGTCGGCGCCAAGTTCGAGAGCACGGACAGCGAGCGAACACTCCCGAGGCTGTAGGCGTTCCGGGGCTGTAAGCGCAGAAGTGGACGCCCAGACAAAACCTGAGACGCTGTTGCGGAAGGTGCCGCACTATGGCGCCCTTGGCCTTGTGCTGTGCGCGAGACTGCGTTGAGCTCGCGTCTCATCCGTGCCTGGCTCCTCAGTGTTGAGATGTGGCGTGTGGTGGCGTGATCAGTGGCGTGATCGGTGACGTAGTCGGTGGTTCGAGCCCAGTGATGTCCATATTTGGTCAGGTATGCGGGCACCTGACGTCACACAAGCGTCGGTGGTGTGAGGCCAGTGCGATGTCCATATTTGGTCAGGTATGCGGGAACCTGACGTCACACAAGCGACTGGAACCCTATAAAAGCGCGCAGGGAGAGACTGGGGTGTGAGACCTGATGGAGACTCTGCCGGAACTCTGCTCCGCGACTTCTTACCTTGTACTTAAATGCCCACTTTGCTCTATATAGCGATGTATTAAACTTAGTTGCTTTGCTGCTCTACGCCATCTGTACTTCCCTTCTCGTCGGTCCCCGATGCAAGCTATATGAACTCATCCTGCGGACGGCGGCGGTCTAGAGACATAACACCATCAAGAGGCAAAAGGGAAGCGCAGGACTCGTGTCGTTTATTTCTTCTCTCGTGCGAATCTGTTTGCCTTCTTTCATACCCTTTGCCTTGTCATAGCGCTGACTTGGATC
The DNA here is from genome assembly GCA_013339685.2 of Hyalomma asiaticum. NCBI lineage: Eukaryota > Metazoa > Arthropoda > Arachnida > Ixodida > Ixodidae > Hyalomma > Hyalomma asiaticum. The sequence continues at coordinate 80,296,801 of CM023490.1, forward strand.
ACCGCCATTTCCTTATACGGAAACACATTCACCGCAGTTCTTCGACATGGAAACTTCAACTGATATAAGACAGCGGCGTTTCGTGGATCATGGACAGCTAACACTGCTATTTTTGTAGCCGTCGGCATGGATTGCCACGAGACAATGCCACCGATACTCGTAAGAAAGCAACTCAGAATCCCGCATGCAGAAATTCACGCGGAACACCTTACCTGGGCAGATTCTATTTGGCCGTTGACACTGAGCATGAATAAAGCATTTGCCTCCATGTCGTTGCTTTCTTGGCCCGTGTGAAGTGCAATTCTTCCTGACTGTGAGCTCTTAGGTACCGGTACGAATAGTAGCGAAATGCATCTGCAATGAGAAACATAAAGTTGCTATTGAATGATTGATATTTGCTTTGAAATATTCCCGAAGAAGCTATTGCGGGTGCTCAATTCTCGAGTTTTCATGCGTTTGTTTTATTGAATCGGCGATATTCGAGCAACTTTTCGAATGATGAGGCAGTCTCGGCCGGAGTCCTTACTATGCTTAACTTGTGACGCGACGATGTTAATGTGCTCCCTTCTTCCCTTGCTATAATTATGCTCTTCACTTCTAGCTCATGTGAGACAACAATAAGAAAGATGCAATAGGTGTGAGAAAGCGACGGTTGTTGTGAGCTGCGGAGCGAGAGAAACACTAAACGTAAAAAATTGTTGGGCTCTCGCAAATTGTGAAGATTATTAACGGCGCCGCTGCTCATGAAGTGATTTCGGTGACATGATTCGAAGGGGCTGTTGCAATGTAGTGTTTTATAGACATCACTAACGGGCGCGTAGGTTCACCATAAGGCCGCAAACATTGCAGCGACGATGAAACGGTAGAATGTGACCAATTGTGTACTAATCACATGCTGAGGCATATCTAGGACAATGCGAGAATAACGGGTTCCTAAGTCACTTGAAGGGAATATAGTAGTGCCACCAAGGCAAGACGACAGGGTAGACACGTGCCACGGCACAGGAACATACACAGAACACTGTGCCGATTACCATAATCACTACCAAGCCTGCAGTGCAGTAACCTTAGGCCGGGGTGTCAACAAGACGTCTGGAAGTTTTAGGGGCGAAGCTCCTCTTAGTCTAACCTTGTCCCGCGTCAGGCGTAACCGGTAGTATCTCCTGGGAGGCACGCGCTCGCCCTCGGCGCGTGCCTCCCGTAATACGTAAGCGACCTTTCCATCTCACTGACAACAAAAAAAGAACAAAGAATATGCCTACCTCATCAACGCTTTGAGTGTGTCACCTATGACACATGTGCTCAGCTTCTGTATTTTTCGTGGCCCCGGCATTTCTTGTTCTTTCTTGCCACTTTTCACCTTTTATCTTTTGCACTTTTACTTGTACCCAAGGCGAGAGGAGCTGGATGACGTGAGAATTGTTAAAAATACGTATATATCTGTGCTTTACATTCAATAAAGTTCAGTTGCTAGTCGGCGCTAGTCTTGTTCCCTTCTTCTGCAAGTGTATGTGTGTTTGCGCGCGCCCAATTCGTTCGCGATAAACCGATACCACTTATCCATGCTACTGCAGTATATCTAGTTCTCTTATTGCTTAGCGCATGGCATGGAACGTCGCACGGAAGATGCAGCTCTCAGTTTAAAGCGACGAACGCCAGTGTCCCGACGCACTACCACTTGCACGCGGCCGCTGAGAACAGATCACTGTAGCCGCATGGCCTCCGCGATGGTGATCCTCTGGAGACACGATTGAGCGATGTTTGTTCATACGAGCCACTCCTGTGACCCTTGTCTCCGAACCACAATATCATGTTCTTTATTCTGTTTTCATATCTCGCGCGCTTTCAGTAAAGCGCGACGAAATAGCGGATAGCGGATAGCGGACTCACTCACTACTAAGCCACTTACAGGATAAACTTCACCACTTTGGGATTTTTGGAGTGCACCTAAATTGCATCGACTCCGGCGAGACGCTACCGCCAGTGATCGGGAGTCAATTGCGGCTTCAAAAGTCGAGTTTCGCTCTCCACGAAAGAAAAAAAAAATAATATTTGAAAACCAACATCTCACCAACTTGGCCATGCCAATGTCTTTGCGTACGAATCACTGTCCACCTTTATACGGAGACCTTGCACGACACCTTCTTCAAATCAGTTTTAAAGCGCTGAAGCTGGCTTGGCGCTGTCACGCGGCACAGACAACGTGCGTCTAACCGCCGAACGTAACAAACCGTGTCGCCATAGAAACGACCGGCGAATGTTTGGAAGCGGAGGCTCGCGTCTGCTACACCTCCGCCATCTGTTGACGGCGTGTAAAATTATTGATCGAGCCCGCGCCCTTTCGGTACCGTTAAGCTCTTTTTATTTTATTTTATTTTATTATTAAATGCTAAGCATTTCCTGACCAACTTGAGCAACATTGACCGTCTATCTATCTATCTATCTATCTATCTATCTATCTATCTATCTATCTATCTATCTATCTATCTATCTATCTATCTATCTATCTATCTATCTATCTATCCAGCCGCCTACGGTTGGCTGCACTCCTGGTCGTTTCGTTCGCACTATATACTAGAAAATTTAAGTGGTAGGGTGCCAATATATGACGAACAGGAATAATTGACTTTTTCATCGCTAACATGATATCCTCGTCATGTATATCATGATTATCGATGCTGATATAACGTGTGGCTCATACTCGTACTGGTGCTCGGTCACGGTATTTGAATTTTATGCAGCCGTGTCAATCTCAAGCTAATCAAATAGACACTTAACCTGGCGCTATAAACTCACTGAGAAACAATTAAGTCACACTGTTTATCGTATTGAAACGTTAAAAAAAAATGGAACGTAGACATAACAAGCACCGAGGCACACACGAACGCGCTGTAATCCTCGAACGCAGCTTACCACATGGCGGGCGGGCATCGAACCCAGGCCGCGAACGTGCCGAGCAAGTACGCAAGCCACGGTGGCTCCTCCCACGTGGTAAATATAGCGAATAAACCTAATGCACCAGCACCTGTGATGTTGGCGGTTGTGTAATGTCAAGTGCTATTCAGAAGCTTTATCTTATCAACTTGATAAACGGTACATACGTCCTGCTCTTGCTCAGCATGCGTTTGTCCAACTTTGCTCGATCCCGTAGCGATACTTAAACGAACGGCGTCCATGATATCCACATCAGCGCGCTGTATAGCCTGCATTCCTCTTCTACAAAACAGATATCTGTGCTGTGCTCTAACTTAATTGAGTGCCAACGATACTTCCTACCTTTAAAATAGTTAAAATAGCTCCCATTCAGTCGCCCCGATGCTGTAGTTTCTCGGCCAGCCCACGTTAAGCACGCACCTAATACAGAACTTTGCGCAAGGATGTTCGTTCAATTCCTAACACTTGGGTGAATGCCAAACAATTGTCATCCTCACTGATTGCTCCGCATGGAACCGATTTACACAGTGTGCGGGATCTGCAGGATTTCTTTCTCTTATTTTCAATTTCGAGAGCTTGCTCTTAGCCACAACGAGTTCCCGTAAAAGGTTACGATGTTCTAGTAGCGTCTGGGTAAGGATGAAAAAAAAATTATGATTTATGCTAATTAACGGCCCGAAGGAGCGCAACAGCTATTGAATTTTTTTTTCGCCGGTGTTCCAAAACTGTAGCATGCGAAGAGTGATTTTCATTTGTTTATTTGCGCCATGCCCTTTAGTTCTTGTTCTCACGTGATCACCCATTGTAGTGGAAAGCGTAGCAGTGATAATTTCTATTATAAATTACATTTAGAGGCAGTAAATAAAAGTTTTGGAAACGGGCGTATCTTAGGTTCTGTCGCTGCTAAATATTTCCTTTTTTTTCCTGTCTTTGCCCTTGAATTTTTCAAAAATTTGTACAGAGAACAAAGCAGAACCTAGACACGGGCATATGATCGATCATTACGAGACGCTAATAAAAAAAACCTAGAGCCTCGCACTTTCCAGTTTTGAGAGTTTCATACGAATGGCAACATCGATGTAGTAGGGAAATATCAAAAGGAACACTGTGTCCGCTCTTCTGACCTTACGTTAGAACATTTTCACAAATCACTTTGACCTGCTAGCGTTATTAGAATGCCGGCCAGGAGTGCCTGCAAGAGCTGCTTCATTGTTCGATGAACTGTTTTGATGGACTGATGTGCTGTTGATGCATTATTCGACGAACACGGGCATGTGGAGGTCCATGACAAGAGTATACGTGCGTAACCCTTACAAAAATGCCATATATGGCGATATCAGGAATTGGGCAAATGTGGCTATATATGGCACTTGCCCGTATGTGGCCGTATTTGGTCGTATTTGCCCATATCGTTTTAGAAACATATGTGGCAATGAAAGACACACAAGAGGAATGCCATGTACGACTCTTATGCGTATTGGGCGAATACGGACACGTGGGGACACGTGCCATATATATAGCGAGATATGCATATATGGCCATATATGTATATCTGGCTATATATGGCACGTGTCCGTACGTGTCCGCATTTGCCTAATATGCGCGAGAGTCTTACATGGCATTCCTCGTGTGTGTCTTTCATTGCCACATATGTTTCTAAAATGATTTGGGCAAGTACGACCACATAGGGCACGTGCCATATATAGCCACATTTGCCCAATTCCTGATATGGCCACATATAGCATTTTTGTAAGGGAAAACTCAGCAACCGACTGCCGCAGACTCGAATGACAAAGTGGTGCTACTGTACAGCAGCGAAGCGGCGCTCTTCGTCTTCTATTCCTTTTCCTGCACCGCAGGGTAGCAAACCGAAAGTGCGTCTGCTTACTCTCCTTGCATTTCCTTGCTATTCTCTCTATCTCCCTTTGAAGGGGTATTAAATTAGGAAAATACTAGGAAACCATGCGAAGAACCATTTAGAAGACCTGCATGAAATGTAAACGTCGATTTGATCTTTCTGATTCCTGGTTCTTATTGCATCGTTCAGAGGGTTAACGGCATTCTAATCTGTAGATTTTAGCGGGGAGCATTCCTTGGCGTCTTTTACTTGTTAACGTCAGGTAACGCCTTTGCCGTTGGAATTACACAACGGCCCCGATGAACAGATCGCTGAAAACGGTGTAGAACGGTTGGGTCGCTGGTCCCAACGCTTCGACAAGTGAAGTCTTCGTCAGAAGGGCAACCGCCTTCTCGAGCGTTCGTTTATTGCACGCTCTACCCCGACCACAGAAGGAGAGGTGAAGAGCAGCGCGTGGAATAAAAAAAAAAAATAGAAAAGGGGGAGGCCGGAGGAATTTGGCTGAGAGCTGTTCGCGTGACTAATGCAGATTAAAGCCCCTAGAACTTCCTAAAGTAGCGGTCCGCCGCGGTGGTGTAGTGGTTACGGTACTCGGCTGCCACCCAAAAAACGCGGGTTCGATCCCGGCCGCGGCGGTCGCATTTTCGATGGAGGCGAAAATGCCAGAGGCCCGTGTACTGTGCGTTGTCAGTGCACGTTAAAGAATCCCAGGTACTCTGGAATTCTTTAACGCCGGGAGGCACGCGCCGGGAGGCACGCAATGCCGGGAGGCACGCGCTCGCCCTCGGCGCGTGCCTCCCGGCACGCCGATTACGCCTGATTGATTGATTGTGGTTCGGTTAGGAAAGGACGCTAATTTCTGCAACCTATGTAGGGAGCACGGCTAAGCGTCCGTGGGGGTGGGGAAAGGGAGTGAAATAGATAGAGAGGAGAGAAAGGCCGCAGTGGAGGGCTGCCTCCCTCGGCGCGTGCCTCTCTCTCTCTTCCATCTGCTGTCTTGTGTGAGAGAGAGACAGAGAGAGAGCGAAGGGCGCGCGTTGACTACGGAAACGCTCTTAGATGAACGCTGTACCAGCTCGCAAAGAAGGAGAACGCGCCCTCAACCGCGAGAGACAACGTTGGCGCAGGCAGCGTCTCCTAGCGAGTTTCTTGATTGAGAAATACCGACTGCTCGCGTTGGAGAACCGTTCACCGGCCACCTATGAATAGACGGTTTCGCCAGCGCTTGCCGTTCTCTGGCAACATTGGGAGTCCACCGGAAACGTGCCCTAGAAAACTTCCTGTTTACCTTGCTTTCGCGTGGTTTCAGCGTGCGTCGGTGGCCGCGGCTGCTTGTGTTCCGCTGATAGAATTATTGTGATGAAGCGCTCGCGACTCGGGCGCTGTTGTGTGGTGCCAGGATGCAGTCTGCGGTCCGCAACTAATTTGCTATCGCAAGTTAAAACGTTATGTTTCGCGACAGATGAGCGGAAAGAGCCCAGCGACCAGGCGAGAAAACTGGAATGCCACAAAGAGCGCGCAGCATTTCTTCTGTCCAGTTAATCAAAGGCAAATAAAGCTCAATGCATACTCTAATGGCACAGAGGCGATGCCCAGACGTTAGTCTAAGATCCCTAATTACAAGGTACACGTCGGACGCCGTCGCATTCCGCCCACGACACACAATCGCGCTGACGCCTGAAGTGGATAGCAAAACGTGAAAGCTGCCCAAGGCCAAAAATCCATCGTAAAGGTGTTTGTTGTAGTTGGAGCCTTATCAGTGATGTGTAGTGTTCGAAGCAGCACTCGGGACACCAAAGCAGCCGCGCTCAACATGAATCGCCGCACAGTATACGTCGCGGTGCCCACGTTTTGTTGCCATGCGTTTGCTCTTTTTATTTTTTTTTATGAGAGCGATGCCCGCGAGTGGTTTGGCGTCGGTGCGAGCAACTGACTCATCGCCTGTCGTATTGCCGCCAATGGACATCGTCGCACCCTAGCTAATTTATCTTTCGGTGTGAGCTTGGACTATAGATGTAGGCAGGTTGACTTGAAAGTTTGGTTCGTAAATAATGTACTCTTAAGCAAACCATAGTATTTTGCATGACTCAGCCGCACCTGACTTCATTATATAATGAGTAAGTTTCATATAATTTCAGAAGCACCGAACACATTAGATCGCGATGGATTCCGATCGGCGCCGATCTCTTGTATCAAAAAGTACCCGGTGTGGCACAAGCGCTACCAATATAATGTTTAATGTTCCATCGTGATGTGTGCCTAGACCAAACCTTTGCGTTTGTCAACTAGCCCGTTTTCGGCAGCTTAGAACACGTGTGATAAAGCGCATAGGCTACACATTTATGCTATGTGGCGTTTCGTACACAACTCCACCCTTTATGTGAAAAACAGATTATCATTATTACATTTTCAAATGGTCACAGTAAAGTTTTTAAGTAGTCATGGTAAAGTTAGCCATCGGTTTAACCTGTGATTTTATGAAAACTAGACATGCTCCATCACAGCCGACTTTCTCTCTGCTTGTTGCCTTTAATTGTAATTTTATTGCTGTTTAACAGGCTTGTCCTAAAACTGGACAATCTTGTTTACCTTTCTCAAGAATTCTGCAGTTAGCATAACTTCGCTCAGCAACATCGTCTGACATGCAGTCACCCAGATCGTTTGTGAATTCATCGCGTAGCTGCCTTCCAGGCTACAACCTCCCTATCCAGCAGATCCAGCGCTTGTATACTTGCTGTATACTAGCGTATTGACAGTGCTACATGTACTGGCATTGTTGATATATGTCATTTAGCAGCATATATGTACCTGACAAGCCGACTATTTTGATGAAGTATGTGTGAGATCATTTCGATATTATACTGTTTACTAACTACTGCTGTGATGATTTTGATGTCCGACTGATTACATAAAGTGTGTGAAGTTGGGCTTGTTGGTTCATATCAAGACACTTGAAGCGCAAACAGACAAGGACTAGTCCTTGTCTGTTTGCGCTTCAAGTGTCTACATAAAGTGCTTATCAGCTTTGATTTCATTGACGCCACAAGTGTTTTAAGTGTATAGCTAATTTAGCTTATTTAACTTGAAATTTTCAATGCTGGCTGTTTTGGCGAAATATGAAAATATATTGAATACGCGCCGATTATAAACTACTGCTTTGGCAACAGTTCCATGGGATTGTGGCTACTTTTGTAATTTGCTCAGCTTTATTTCGTTGATATCATGTCTGCCACGAGTAATGGTATTTTAAATATGTGTTGCTCATATTTGTGTTCAATGGCCATCGATCTGCTTAATTATTTGTTTCTTGAAAGTTAACGTTTTTGTTGCACGTGCAATATGTTTAATATTAAATATTAATATCAATAAGTGTTTATATGATACTCTAATTTCCAGACGAAGTTTGGAATATTTTGCTATTTTCTCCAAAAACGCCAATGGCTGCTCCAGGAACACTTATGGCCTCTTGAAAGCACCATTTTTCTGCTTCAAAAATCATCACTGTATGCTTAATACCCCTGTCACACGAGGCAACTAAAGTGCACTTTGAGCGAGTGCACTTACGCTCACAAAGTGCACTTACGCTCACGCGCTGCTACACGAGAAACAGAAGTGTGCTTTGGGAATGTGCATTCCCCTAGCGGACGTGGCTGAAAACTGCCCGAGGACAAGAATAACGAGGCTTCTTTGTTGAAATATGATTTGTTTTAATACATTGCAGGGTTCTAATAACGAAAACAATGTTTTAAACATACTACAGGCGCCGCATTGTGCATTAGCGTATTTGTTTACAAGCCACTGGTACCGAGGCTACACACTTCGTCGCCGCGAAGTGAGTTCGGCGAACGCACTTGCCTGCAAGTGCACTTTGCAGCGAGTGTCACTACACGTTCCCGTGTGACAGCGTGCGAATGACACTTGCGGCGAAGTGCACTTGCTCAAAGTGCACTTTAGTTGCCTCGTGTGACAGGGGTATTATACTAAATGTCATAATGGTCATGCAGTTGCGATATTGGCAACGAATGTGTGTGTAGAAATACTGCCCTAATATTTCGTGTCGGTTACACTTTTAATTCATAGATTGTATAAAAACACGTTTTTAGGCTTGTGCTTTCAATGTAGGTGTATAATCTGTAAGGTTGCATCCTTTCTGTACTTCTATGGAAGTGCTTGCTTTTATACTTTCTCTTTAGCATTTCAGTATAGCACCTATTGTATGTGTATATTAATACATGTTATTACATTTTTATCTAGTGGTTATTTCAAGATGTATTTAGTAGTGTGCTTGTAATATGCATCGACTGTAAATAAACAACATTTGAGAGAATGTCTAATGTGCACTAAGAGTTTACGTTGAAAGTCTGAAGTATGGTTACCTACACAGTAGACCAATTTCGTGAAGACTACTTCAACAGCTGTGACTGGTATTAGAGGCTGGGAAAACTGGCCATTTCCGAAGGCAGTTATGAGAACTGCCCTTTCTAGTGAAATTCTTTAGGCATACATACTGATACTACTGACTTGAGGGACCTGTTTATTTATTCAGACTGAAAGCTTTTTTTTAATGGCACCCTACAGGAAGGGAGTATGAAACGATGTTGTATAAGGAACAGGAATGCACAAGAAAAGAGGTTATCGTCTCAACTGATCATTTATTAGCTAGTATTTTTAAATTAAGTCTCTAACGTGCATTTTTAGTATCGTGGAACTAGAAACTAGTCAATGTTGAGCTGCCTAGTTTTTGCCCATCATGCAGCCAAAACATCGGACCCAATGTATGGTCGTATCAGTCATGAGTATGGTGCACACTACATAGTCGTTCCACGAAAAGGGCAAAGGTATCGTGAACCCTCTTTGTGCCTTGGAGGTTCATTCACTTTCTTTCGCGTACACATCCTTCGGCCAGTCAGTGGCGCTTGAATCCTGTCAATGAAATAAAGAACATTTAGTTCTGCTGCTTCTACATACATGTTAAGAAACACACAGGTCGATTGCAACATAGTGCGGCTTTGGTAAGTACAAAAAACAACAGTGACACGACTTCATAGTTCCCATTACACATGTAGCCGGCATTTTGTTTGGCTCGCCACTAGTGAATGGTGGAGGGCATGGCAAAGCGCCACGAGCGGGAGAGCGGGTCCCAGCAAAACAAGATTTCCTGGGGAAGGGCGGGGGTCGCTACAACTATCGGCTATGTGCTTGGTATACAGCCATAATGCTCTTAAGCTTTTCCTAAATCTATTCATTTACTAGGAATAAGCGAAGGGCCCTCAAAGGGCATTGCATAAGGGAAAATAAGTTAATAACCGGCTGTCGCAATGTGTCCTCTTTACACTGCCCGCACACAATCTTTGAATAGGAAGGCTGCTGGATATCTGCATGAGACTAAACGTTTGCAAGTGCATAACCATGCGACATAGCGGGTCTTTTGTTTTTTCCCTAGAGTCTTCTTATAGTATTCCGTTCCAAATATGCAGACTTTGACGGTTTCCTTGACAACTCGAAACGGCACATTGTCCAGAGAGATTCTGCACTCGGAGTGGATCATGGAGAAGACGACATTGGCTGAAAATAAACAATAAAGACGATTGAATGAAGGCGCTTAGTTTTACGCATGACAGAGAGCAATATCAAATCTAGCTTTAGTTTTTGTGTAACGACAGCAAAGAAACTTTAAAATGTTCTGCCTGTGTCAAGAAATTTTGGCTCTCCTCAACGAGAATAAATAGTATAATTGTAAATCCCCCAGACTTTTTTGTGAGGTTTTAAGAAGTAACAATTTGAAAGGAGCACCAACATGCTACAGTTTGGTTGGGCCTTGGGGCTTTCATATAATGCGACAGAAAGCTCGGCGCTGACGCATCACCATCTCATATACAGAGTTCGACATCAGCCTATGCCTTGCTCTAGACGTCTAATTCACACTTCTAGCAGGACCACGGATGGCGCACGCGGCCGTGTCCCGACATGGAGTACAGTCACACTGCAAATATTGTCTCGTATTGCGCACGATTGCTTTTTCATTGTTAAAAAAAATGCACAGATGCATACAGAACAAACGCCCAAGCGCAGCTCTGCCTAGAATTCAAAGCACTTATTTAAAGAGCACAGGGGCAGACTTATTAATTTTGTTTAAAGTCACGGTTTGCCGGGTTACTATACTGCGCTTCTCAATGATAAGTCAACGCGCATAGCGACACATTAAGAAGCAATCGATACATCCTTACATTTAGACGACTTGTTCAGGTCTCTTGATGTCCGCACGGCATACCTCTCGTTGATGGCTGCCAAGGACCTCTCAAAAAGCTTACGCTCATCGTCTGACTTAAGGTAGCCGTGGGAGTAGCCGTCTTCATGATGATGTAACCCTTGGTGGTATTTTTCGATCACATTCTGTCAGTGAAAAGACTCGTGCATCGTTGCATTCCGCGCCTCCGGCCACGAGCGAAAGAAGACAAAACACGCCGCATGCACGCCGCGAACCCGCGCTCGCGCCACAAACAGAGAGAGATAGAGAGAGAGAGAGAGAGAGAGAGAGAGAGAGAGAGAGAGACGGAGAGAGAAAAAAAGAAAACAGAAATCGGGACCAGCGCGCCGTTGGCGCCGCCAAACGGAGAGAAAGAAAGAAAGAAAGAAAATGGTGCCTACGTCATAGAGGCGAGGCCCCTCCCTGCACGGATTTGTGAAAACAGTCTCACCCGTGCATGCGCTGTCGCAGCAAGCAAAAGGCGGGTTGAGTGAAGTTGACTTCGCTCTTGGATTGGCTGTTGGTTTCGGTTACGCACTTTTTTACGACTTGAAAATTATTTTCGCGTTTCTACTATCAGCTGTGTGAGAGGGGCGCCTCGAAAACACAGAATCGCCATCACCTTGACGTGCTGAAAAATCGTCGGAGTTGGGCGCGTCCAGGCGAAGGACCGAATCCGGATTTTTCGCCGACGCGGACGGATACTCCACGGACCGTCCGCCAGCGGGCACATTCACACGGAGACGATGCAATAGCAGACGAACGACCCAGAGAACCGGCCTCCCCACTCGCTACCAGAAGAATGGTTTGAGAGTTTCTTCCTGCAGCTGCAAGCCGACGACTGTCACGTGGCCCTCTCCTTGGAGTCGAGAAATACCAGTCAGGTTGCCAGTTACTTCGTTTTGACAAGCGATATGTAATGCTGTAGCTGACCCCTGCCAGAACCTGGATGTGAAAAACGGGTTTGCATTATCCATCCGTGAGGGCCGCGGATGAGACCGTCATTTTATTTCTCATACAAAACAAATCGTAACTGCGCAAAGTTATCTTTGAAACGTGCCATTTCTTCCTGCGATACAGCGCCTGCTCCCAAGCCACTCGCGTGACCGGGAGCCGCAGTGAATTTCGCAGGCAAACAGCAGCACCGGCCGCTTCACGAAACCTCGCGCTCTCCTTAAACAAACGAAAACAGCCGTACGTGTCAAAATATTAATTCCTACCGTACATGCCGAAGCGTGCCGTTGTCGACAAAGCCACAGTCCGTCAATGCTCAGACAGAGCCTACGCGCTGATACCTCGTTCGCTCTGTGTGTCCCGGACAATCGTACGCCGCATGTTCGCATGTCCTGGCATGCGGCGTACGATTTAATGTCGCACATTTCTGCATCATGGGTCGTTTAGGAGGAGCGTGTTTTGCCAATTCCCGCGTGGAGTGCAGTCGTCTACATTACTGACGTAACCGACTGAACGATCACTGCACGCGCCTCAGTCCAGGAGGCGTTCTTTCGGCGAAGCTATAACAAGAGACACGTGCGCAAAGTCGAGCACTGTGTTTAATGGCCTTCATTTCTTTGAGATTTTTCCTTTTCTTTTTGAGGTACGAGCCAGCTTCGTTAGAACAAACTTCCACGAGTCGGGAGAACACAGCTGTTCGCGCCGCCAAAACGCGAAGCCCTTCGGTCCTCTCTCAACAGTAAGCGACGCCTCCGGTGGAAGTGCTTCGTCAGCGGGGCCCACCGACGTAAATATGTGAGAACAAAAGCATACGTGACGCTCAAATATATTTTTGCTTATTATATCGCCTAATAAGCTGACACGCGCAACTGCGCTCACATTTGGAATTATGACGGATCGCAATCATTGGTAATTTTTTTTTTGTCACCCTTTCCTCGATTGATTTTCTCTGCGAATTTGTATGCCACTGGCGTTGCCAAGTGGCATGTACAATAACCCAAGCGACGAGCGCCAGCATCGCCGGCACTTTTCTAAATATAAGGCCGTCGAATGATTGATATGAAAAGCAGTTATAGCGGCAAAAAAGCATAAACGCAGGTCCGTGGGTGACTTTCAAGAGCGCTCTAATATGTCATCAGCACTTGGCGGCATCATTAGCGTCGACAGTTGCTTGCCATAGTCGGTCCTTTCAATAGCGACAACCTCGCCGTTTTTGTGAAATGTACTACGAGCGGACGTCTACTGAGCGATTAAAGCTTCTCATTACAAGGACAAGGTGTTTTCACAATTAGCACCGGTAGCCTCATTTGTGCAACTAAAAACTTCGCACGTAAAAAGGTACGCTGAGTCGGTTCTATGGCAACGTAAGTTTCACGAGCTCAGAAGTGCCCTAGGTCCATCCATGGCTTGGTTGCCCCAGAGTACTCAACCGTTCACAGAGAAGTCAAGTGTCCTTGGTTTTGAAGCGTGACTACATCTTCATTGCTGTTTCAACTGCCTTCTCAAAACTGCAAGTCCTGCCTGCGTGTCTGCGCCGTCGTTCAGTATTGGCAATGCCTCGGAGCGTGCTTTATACAAACTTTGTGCCGTATTGAGTGATGGCCGTCGATTGTGGGACTCGTACGGCATCTGCTGGTTGCGGCGTGTCAACAGCTACATCATGCGTGAAATATCTGTAATTTATGTGAATTTTCGTTTTAATGGCGTATTGCAAGGTCAAACGGGCATGCGTTTCTGAGATTGTTACTTCTGATGCACTTCGTACTGCGACATTTTAGCTTATACGGCCTGAGAATTACGTACTGATCGATTAACTATAAATGTTTAGAAGTTATTAGACGGATAGGGCTTATATGTTCGTTTCTTTATTTTTTCACAAGTAATTATGTTGAACGGATGCAGTGCACAAAAAAATTTTTTTCGCGGGCTGACTTGCTTTAAATATTTTCTTTTTACGTGTCTATGCACGCAAGAATCACAGAGATGCTTGCATGTACAATTTATTGAATACCCATGAATGTCAGTGTAATTGATGAAGCAACAACTGGTGTAAATCATCCACGACTCTTGCCGATAATTACGTAAGCATAATGCACTTTCTTACATTAGTGACGTGTTATCTGGTCGCAGCGCTTCGCCTTGGGCGTGCAGCTACTAGTACCCTCAATCTTACAAGTGTTGTAAAAGGTTTGCCCAATTTAGAATACTGCATAGGAGACCACGATGAAATGATACTTCTTACCTGCACCAATTCTCACAGGAGGTTGGAGCACGCGCTTCTACGCACCCTTCCGAAACCCCGCATCACCTGGTCTCGCCCTTCTAAAGATTTTTACAGAATCGTTACTAGAAAAACATTCAAAGGTGTCCGGATGGTCATTTTTCTTATGACAAGCGCAACAGTGGAGCCAATGTGTGCTGAGGCTCCGCAGAAAGTCCTTCTCGGCACACGCATGGCCGATTGGATAGTTGTGAGAGTTGATGATGTACGGGAGGCGAGAAGCACGGCCCTTCCAGATGGAACGCCACCGGATTCCGAAAACTCGACCGTGCGGTCACCGAAACGAGAATTGTGCCTGTCCTTGGAAAGAGCGTCTGCATTGTCCAGAAAACGCGGGTTCTCAAAAAGCAACAAAGAGTGGCGGTTGTCCACGGCTCTCAATGGACAGAAGATAGTATTCGCTTGTACGCCGGTGAGAAAGGCGCAATATTCCGGAATCTTGAGCTGTTACACCCCATTTTCTAGGGAAATACTACGAGCGCTTCGCAGCTACAACGCGACGCTCGTTCTGAAACATCTGAAGGATTTGGATGCTGCCTTTAACGCAGTAGTCCATGGCCATGCGGACATCCTCATGGCATTTTCAAAACAAGACGAACAAGTCATGGAATTCCTCGAACTGTTTCGTCCTCTCCAGTACGCGTACGAAACTTTCTACACTGTGAGAAACGTGCGCAGCGCTGAAGTGTCATTTTTTGCAGTTTTGCTCGATTCACGAGACGGCTTTTGCCTTCTCCTTGCGGCCATGGTCGTTGTCTGGCTCACCATGAGCGTTCGTGACTTCTGTTTTCTGGGCACGTTTCGCCTGGACGCGGCACTGGACTCCGGCATGTTTCTGATCGCTTCCTTTCTGGCGAACTCCACAACTGTGCCCGCGGGAAGCATTACAAGCCGTGGGCGCAGCCCTAGACTGTCACGTATGATGATTCTGACAGCATGGATGCTGGCCATATTTCCGCTGTCCGTTTACTTCCGCGGCGAACTGACATCCCGTCTGGCGGTGACGGTTCCGCACGACCAGATGGACACAATGGACAAGCTAGAGCGAGCTCTGGACAGAGGAGCTGTACAGCTTTGCCTCGTAAAAGATGGCTGTATGAACGCCGTTATCGCAGGAACCATTCCCTACAGGAACGATACCCTGCAAGCCAAACTGCAGAAGGCGTTTCGCCTTCAGCGGATGAGAAGAGACAACTCGTTCAACTCCATGCAGGGATGCTTAAAATGTGCCAGTAAACCTGGCTTCGCCTGCTTTTCGTGTGGCTTGGAGGGTTGCGAAGCCAAACGAGCGATGCGGACTTTCGTGGAGTCTCGAGAGCCATTTAACATGGCGTATGTCACAATGCCAGCCACGAAGGGCTACCGTCTTGCTCGGGCCTACGACCAGCTGCTGCAGAGGATGTTCGAGACGGCGATGAGTCCATTCAACGCTAAGGATGAGCGCTGCGATGGCGACGATGCATCCATGTGGCAGGTTGCTCATGCCGATTACGGTGAGAAGATTACGCAAGTTTTTGAACTGTCGGCCTTCTTCGCGACTTTCGCGAGCCTGATGTGCCTGTCACTTTTTGTGCTTTGCGTTGAGCTGACATTCGGTTTTTTTCAGGCGTGACTCGTAGCTGTCCGCGAGCGTCTGTATACGTGTAAGAATGATGGTTGCTGTGCCTTTTGTCCCACGAAACACAATTCGCTACGTATTTGCTGATGTTTGAGGTGCAAGCACGGTATATCATAAATATACGTGAAATACATACTTTCATTCTGCAGTGCGAACCAACAGTTGTTGCGCCGCACCTGAGGTATAGCTCTGTTAAGTTTATAGGACGTGCTTTCGATTTCAGAATGTTGCGGCCTCATTTCGATGAAAGCCAAGCGAAAAAAAAAAAAAAAACCTGGGGCGTCAATTTGTGTCCGTAAAATACCCCATGTGGCAAATACTTTCTGGTAGTTCCCCACTACGGCGTGCCTCAAATTAATAGAAATGTTTAGCTGCTTTTTCTTTTGTAAACATCGGTAGCTGAAGTCACCGGTGCTTCTGTGAAACAGGCTGAACACAGACTTTCAAGTACGGGTGGAGGCGAGCACTGCGTTGACCAAACTTCGAAAAAATGTAGATATACTACGGCCCAACCACAATGAAAAAAAATGTATATATCCTTTGCGCATTGCAGCTGCGAATGACTGGCATTATTATTATTATTAGAGAAAAGTGGTCAGTGTACCTACTCTCTCACTCTTACTGAGCATAGCCTGTGAATGTTCCGCACTCTGTGACGTTCATACGCGCATTCACTTGCATAGCCTGAACCTTCTCCCTTTCGGGCTCACCACTACTGATATTTGCATCTGCTCAGTCAAGTTCATACTCACCGCCAATACTGACAGCTGCTCAGACTCGCACTTCGAGCTACTCAGACAGGTTCGTACTCACCGCTACTCATACTTACAGCTACTCAATTCACACCAAACTGACCGTCTCGCCACCCTTCGAGCACCTTCTACTAGTAGCTTCCTATGGCTGCCGGTACATTGTGGCCGCACGGTCCGATCATGAGGACAGCACAATGGTTCCGTTCCAGAACCCTTGTCGAGAGGAGATGCTGCAAGAGGACTTCGTTTACTTGCTGACACAATGTCCCAGACGTTATTATGCACCCTGAGCATCTGCAACAGTCGTCTACGTAAACTTGATCCGTTGCGGAAGCTTCAGGCCCGCTGTGACGCAACCTCACTGGGCCGCCCGTGGGCAGGCGTCTTCTTCTTTTTTTTTAATGCTAAGCATTTCAGGCTTTCATAATTCGCGCGTTCGTATTACATCATCATTAGTCCAGCTCCCCAACAGTGCGCGTGCCCTTCTTCTACGCAATGCTCAATGTGTGGCGTTCGCACGCGCGCTCCTTTCTCTTGCGCACATGACCTCAGCCCACCAGCACACTGGCGAAGCTGCAGCTGGCGGGCGCATATGTTCAAGCAGAAGAAAAAGAAGACAAACACGGCGCATGTCCATTTCTCAGGTGCACAGCGTCTTGCAAAGCTATGCGTTTGTGCATAGCTTCGTACCACGAGAGTATGCGTCCTCTCATGGCTTGAGCCGAGGCCGGGCTTGCCCCGTCCGCCACCGTGTGTGGTTTGAAGCGAATGTCCTTACTCTGATGAAAGTGCAAACCAGCCCCGAAGAACGACGGGTGGAAGAGAGAAGTAACACACACAACGGCTGGACTAACAACAGTGCTTTATTAACAAAAGCAAGTTTGCAGGAAAACCAGGAGAGCATGCGCCGTCCAATTAACCAAACAACGATCTCAGAAGCTAATGTAATTGTGATGAGAAGCTAAGTTTCTTGTGCAAAAATGATATTGAAGCAGTGCTGGCCAATTTCAAACCAATTAGTTCCAGTGGTCTTGGTTTGGTGCATCTTTTTGTTAATGAATCGGTGTCTCGTTTTTTTTCTTTTCAAGACACTACTCATTCATTACTCAGGTCTCTTTTTTTTTTTGCAAATGAACATTGCCATTGTATACCAGGCCTAGTGGTGTCAGTAAATTTTGCAATGTACCCGTATTTGGTGAGATTTGTGCATGAAGTATTCGAATCAGCACGTTTTCTGCCAGTTACATTCTCAAATGAGTGTCTGTTCATCAGAAGGAAAAGCCTGTATAATGTCCTAACAGACATGCTTTTTGGGCCGCCTTTGTACCGCCCAGTATGCAATGGGCTATCTGTACATGACGTTATTTCGCGTGTAAAGAAAATGCTTCTTTCTCCATGTTGCAAAGCATTTCTTTATAAATGTGAGTACGGAAGCACTACCTGTGAAAATTTGGTTGGGCACAAAAGGCATATTTGCACGTTCCTGTCTTAGTTGTTTGTATCTTCAGTTGACTTTCGCCTCTGTGATGTCCCTGAAGCTATTAAACATTGCTTCATCAGCTCTAAGGATGTCATAATATTTTGGGATATCATTCACAGAACATCTAAAAAAGACCTATGTTTAAATTCCCATGTCGCACATTATCTCGTGCCATCTTAGAGCAATGACGTGTCTGTTGACATGTTGCTACTAATGGTTATGCACAGTTTATAGAGAACTTGCTTGAAGGACTGAAATACGGAACCAATTGTATCTTCAAAGTCCCATTTTAAAGAAATATGTCTTTGCAGCTAAACCCGCGAGAGACAACGTGGCGCAGGCAGCGTCTCCTAGCGAGTTTCTTAAGAAATACCGACTGCTCGCGTTGGAGAAGCGTTCACCGCACCCATATATATATATATATATATATATAATATATATATATATTATATATATATATATATATATATATATATATATGTGACATAACAAGCGGGCGATAGCAGATGAAGCCGACGATGAGAAAGAAGAGACGCGTGCAGTGGAATAAAGCATGGCGCATCAACCACGGCACGGCTCCCGTCTATAGCGTCACACGAGTCGACAGGATGACGACCTGGCCGCGACTGCGTCAGCTTCACGTCATCAACAACGCTGTCAACACCATGCCGTGACTAAACGTCGACCGTGTAAGGAGACATCTGTTCTGCACAACGACCACCTCCATGGCAGCATCATTTGCGGACCTCGACATCCCCAAGTACGTCGGAACAGCGGACGATGGACCCGTGGAGGACTGGTTACACCTCTTCGAACTCCACGCTACCGCTGCATCGTGGTCGGAACGGGACATGGTCGCCAAGTTCAACGACTACGTGACCGGTGAGGCCTTCCGATATTATTTGACATGCATCTTCCAAAACGATGAAACATGGAAAAAGATTAAAGATGAAATGATCGCCCGATTTAAAGACTACAGTGTAGACTCTCCTATCAGCCACCATTTCGACACACTTCGAGTCAGCCGTGGAAGTTATAAACAGCTTTCATGCAGTCATTATAATTCCCGAACAAGACCGCATAATGTTAAATCGTCGACAAAAATCCCAGACTTGCGACGCTCAGAATATACGACGCACACTCAAACGCCTGGTCTCAATCGACAATTATCAAGAGACGATGTGAAGCCAGTGATCCGTGAACAGCAGTCAACTCGCAATTTCAAACGTGTGAAGCCAACGCTCCCTCAAATGTCACCAAGTCGTCTTTCTAAAAGACCCAACCTTCCACCAGCTTTCCCATCATTCCCGCCTGCCGAAAAGTCGCTGTCGCCTACCTCTTCACTGCGCTGTAGCGTTGGAGACATTAGTGAATCATCGCGTGCACTTGATTCAACATCTCACGTACGTGGTGCACCACCTGGCTTTCCTCTAAATAGCTCCTGTGTGGTTCGTGAACCCCCCTGCGTGCTTCGCAAGATTACTAATTTCACGGTAGGCGAGCTGATGCACCGAGAAAATAACGCACCAAGCCTCAGCCCTTACACCGAGATTCACGCCATACAAAAGTCTAGTGCGATGGTTCCCGAAAAAGACATGCGCTCGCAAGCATTACCTGGCCAAGCCGTGTCTGCCGCATTACCACCCACTACTAAACCACCTCAAAGTCGACAGCATGTGGACTCAGCATTGAGGACCAGCATCAATCCCGCAAACATAAAGGCAGCGACAATTTTTGGTGACAAGGAGA
The DNA here is from genome assembly GCA_013339685.2 of Hyalomma asiaticum. Taxonomy (NCBI): domain Eukaryota; kingdom Metazoa; phylum Arthropoda; class Arachnida; order Ixodida; family Ixodidae; genus Hyalomma; species Hyalomma asiaticum. Next base: position 80,316,674 of record CM023490.1, read on the forward strand.
CATGTCTCCCACCTGAACATTACCTTGAGACATACACGTTTAATGAGGCGCTTCCCAACAACTCTGGCCCAGCAACACCAATGCCTATCAGGCATCACAGTGGCCAACCATGCACCAATGACCTGCGGAACACATCGACCTGCGAACACAACCAAAGCCATGCTCTGGAAGGAACAACAGATCATCAACATTCCAAGCAAAACGAGCAACATCAGCAGGGTCCAAGCAACGGGGTCAAAGATATTCACCGACTACAACCACGTACGAAAACCTTGCCAGGAACACGCTTGGTGCTTAAAAAAGAATGTTTGAGAGCAAGTGTGGTAAAACAAAGGCAAGCTCGACATCTGCAATATCCTCATCGAAGGGAACCTTTAGCGAAACGTTACCAGAAACGCCTTCAGCATCAGTCATCGGGTGTACACCTACAGTCAATGCGAATGCTACACCTCAGAAGACGACGAAAATGCCTACAAGAAACAACCCCATGCATTCCGATAGAACATGGACGTCGCCTCGTTAGGCTCATGGCACGCACAAGCAAACTGGAAAAGCGGTGTATCTATTGGCCGCGACCAATAGTCCCGCGCCTACGACATCAGAACTACGGATGCTACAACATGCACCTGTCTCATGCAGTTGTGACGTGGTCGCAAACTGCATCCCCATCAGTATCGACGCTCAGGGTATGCTTACGTTGTCCGGACTGGAACAGCCAGCCTCGCCCACCTGAGTAGCGATAGACATCACCGGACTGACAATTTCGTCTAAGCACTTGTGAGACTGCGGCGCTACCTTGGACATGGAACTTAGTGCGTTTTTCATTTTCACTCGTGAGACTCTCTTGCTGTTTCTGTTTCATTGTTTTCACTGGTCACGTCCGCTTCCTTTCGGGGAGGGGGAATCCTGTGACGTAACAAGCGGGCGATAGCAGATGAAGCCGACGATGAGAAAGAAGAGACGCGTGCAGTGGAATAAAGCATGGCGCATCAACCACGGCACGGCTCCCGTCTATAGCGTCACACATATATATATATATAACGAAAGGGAAGGGGTCAAGGGCTCGTTCTCTATTTGTTAGAAACAACCTAATGAGCAAACAGACAATGAAGCCTAGGAAAACATAGGGGAAGTTAATTGTGGTATTGTAATTGTGGAGAAAGTAGAAAGGAATTAAAGTGGACGAAAAGACAAACCTGCCCTCGGTGGGACCCGAACCCACGACCTTCGGATGTCGCGTCCGATGCTCTACCAACTGAGCTACAAGGGCGGTCGTCCCCCCGTCCACTTTATTGTGTATTTATGTAGGTATTATCCTGGGAGTGTTAGGCCGCACCACTCGAGGCCAACCACTCGAGGCCAAGGCGGCGTCTGCTTGAACATGTGCGCCCGCCAGCTGATTGATTGATTGATTGTGTTTCGGTTAGGAAAGCACGCTAATTTCTGCAGCCCATGTAGGGAGCACGGCTAAGCGTCCGTGGGGGTGGGGGAAAGGGAGTGAAAGAGATAGAGAGGAGAGTAAGGCCGTAGTGGAGGGCTCCGGAAATTTAGACCACCTGGAAAGAACCCCACCAGCTGCAGTTTCGCCAGTGTGGTGGTGGGCTGAGGTCATGTGCGCAAGAGAAAGGAGCGCGCGTGCGAACGCCACACATTGAGCATTGCGTAGAAGAAGGGCACGCGCACTGTTGCGAACCTGGACTGATGATGATGTAATACGAACGCGCGAATTGTGAAAGCCTGAAATGCCTAGCATTAAAAAAAATTACAGCATATCCACGGAGTGAATGATGATGAGTGGGCGAAGCGCGGGAGGATCATCGTAGATCGTGCCGAGTTCCGGATTAATTTAGTTAACGCGCACGCTACGAATCCTCATGGTTCAACTATGCACAAGTGAAATCTCCCACCGGCACTTCATTGCAAGTCAAGGTCCAGTGCATATATATATATATATATATATATATATATATATATATATGGGTTGCCGGTGAACGCTTCTCCAACGCGAGCAGTCGGTATTTCTCAATCAAGAAACTCGCTAGGAGACGCTGCCTGCGCCAACATTGTCTCTTGCGGGTGAGGGCGCGTTCTCCTTCTTTGCGAGCTGGTACAGCGTTCCTATAAGAAAGAGCGTTTGATTGAGCTTGTGGTTCGGTTAGGAAAGGACGCTAATTTCTGCAGCCCATGTAGGGAGCACGGCTAAGCGTCCGTGGGGGTGGGGGAAAGGGAGTGAAAGAGATAGAGAGGAGAGAAAGGCCGTAATGGAGGGCTCCGGAAATTCAGACCACCTGGGGTTCTTTAACGTGCACTGACAACGCACACTACACGGGCCTCTGGCATTTTCGCCTCCATCGAAAATGCGACCGCCGCGGCCGGGATCGAACCCGCGTATTTTGGGTGGCAGCCGAGTACCGTAACCACTACACCACCGCGGCGGACAAGCGTTTCCATAGCCAACGCGTGCCTTTCGCTCTCTCTCTCTCTCTCTCTCTCACAAGACAGCAGAGGCACGCGCCGAGGGCGAGTGCGTGCTTCCCGGCACGCGGGTGGTTACTACATACATACATACAGGCGACGAAAGACCCACGCCTTAAGGAGCTTCGCCCCTAAAGGAACACAAAAGACGGCGCATGTCCATTTCTCAGGTGCACAGCGTATTGCAAAGCTATGCGTTTGTGCATAGCTTCGTACCACGAGAGTATGCGTCCTCTCATGGCTTGAGCCGAGGCCGGGCTTGCCGCGTCCGCCACCGTGTGTGGTTTGAAGCGAATGTCCTTACTCTGATGAAGGTGCAAACCAGCCCCAAAGAACGACAGCCGGAAGACAGAAGTAACACACACAACGGTTGGACTAACAACAGTGCTTTATTAACAAAAACAATCTTGCAGGAAGAGCAGGAGAGCATGCGCCGTCCAAACAACCAAACAACGAGCTCAGAAGCTAATGCAATTGTGATAAGAAGCTAAGTTGCTTGTGCAAAAATGATATTGAAGCAGTGCTGGCCAAGTTCAAACCAATTAGTGCCAGTGGTCTTGGTTTGGTGCATCTTTTTGTTAAAGAATCGGTGTCTCGTTTTTTTTCTTCTTTTCGAGACTGTACTCATTCATTACTCAGGTCTTTTTTGCAAATGAACCTTGTCACTGTATTACCAGGCCTAGTGGTGTCAGTAAATTTTGCAACGCACCAGTATTTGGTGAGATTTGTGCATGAAGTGTTCGAATCAGCGCGTTTTCTGCCAGTTATATTCTCAAGTGAGTATTTGTTCATCAGAAGGAAAAGCCTGTATAATGTCCTAATAGACATGCTTTTTGGGCCGCCTTTGTACCTCTCAGTGTACTGGACATGACGTTCTTGCGCGTGTAAAGAAAATGCTTCTTCATGTCCCAATATAGGAGGCTTGTTTAGGTATCATCTCACTATTATGTTTCATAAACTGCTTAATCATCAGCTCTCATACGATTTTATTGATTCTAGATATCTTACTAATACAAATAATACCAGGTTTGCACATAGATCTAACTTTCTTTTGCCTATTGTACATGCTAACTATGGCAAAATGACCTCGGCATTCACTGCCATAAAACTGTGGAATGATTTACCCCTATCTGTGAAAACTTCATCTTTTCATTCATTCAAACATGCCATTAAACGTTTGTACTTGGAAATGCAAATTAACCCAATTCAGCATATCGCTACTTATATGCATCTTTTCGATCATCACAATGAATCATTTCTATTATAATTACATTTTTTTGGTTATTGTACTTTGCCACTGCGATTCAGTATGTGTACTATTGGATATTTTTGTCTTTTTTGCGTTTCCTTTTTTTGTTGTTGTTGCTGATCACCTGCCTAGCTGTTTTCCTTTTTATTACTTCTTGTGAACTATTATTAACCGAGGGTCCCGCTGCAGTCATCGACTATGGGACCCTCGTCTGTATATTTTTCTGTATTCCCATTATTATGTATCATAGAATAATAATAAATGACTGACTTTGACTTCATGTTGCAAAGCATTTCTTTACAAATGTGAGCGCGGAAACACTACCTGTGAAAATTTGGTTGGGCACAAAAGGCATATGTGCACGTTCCCGACTTAGTTGTTTGTATCTTCAGTTGACTTTCGCCTCTGTGGTGTCCCTGAAACTATTGAACATTGCTTCATCAGCTCAAAGGATGTCATTCTATTTTGGGATACCATCCACAGAACATCTAAAAAAGACCTATGTTTAAATTCCCATGTCATACATAATCTCGTGCCATCTTAGAGCAATGACGCGTCTGTTGACATGTTGCTACTAATGGTTATGCACAGTTTATAGAGAACTTGCTTGAAGGACTGAAATACAGAACCAATTGTATCTTCAAAGTCCCATTTTAAAGAAATCTGGTTTTGCAGCTAAACGACTGTTATGACCAGGCACAATTCCAGCCGGATTGGTATTCAATGTTCATGAAATGTATCGATGCTCTTTTGGACTATGTTTGTTTAATAATAATGCAATAAATGCCGTGAAAGAAAAAAGAGACAGTGGTTGAATTGCTGGCGTGCTAGTCTCGGAACCAACGACAGGCATTTCAAATACACAGTCGTACGAGGATATTTGCTCGCAGTCTCTGATATTTTTTTCAGCGAAAGCGAAGAAACGCTTGCCCACTGTTTTCACGATGACGATAGATATTGTGTAAGCAGACAGCCTCCCCGACAGCACAAGTGCCGCATGATTGTCCCAATGCATGCTTCGCCGCAGCACATACTCGCATACCGGGGTGTGCAATACCCGTACACACCGGCCAGAGGTATTGGGTACAAGCCACCGGTGACTGGCATGTTTATCTTTATGATCTAATATGAAAACAAGAATAGTGGAATAAAAGTGATCTTATGAGCAAACACTTCGCGTGAATAAAACAGGTGGACGACATACCAGTCGTCATAGTGGGCTGTTTTAGTGGAGACGTTCCTCAAGAACACAAACGGGCTTGCCTTTATGCCGTTCGACAGAGAACATTTTGGAGACTTATACTCTAGAGACCCAAAACAGCAAACGACGGGGTACAAATAGTAAAAAGATGTATTACATCAGCAGTCGTAGTGCTGCTTGTGTGAGATCATTCGTGTAGGCGGAGTTCCCCTAACTTCATTAGCGCGGTGGTACCTGAGAGCTTCGCTCTTTAGCCAGATTCATAGCGTCAAATGGAATCGGAATTTTTCATCGCTTTTAATGTTACAGCGTTCACCATCTAGGTGCCACGCATCTAGGCTCGGCGCAGGCCGCGCCTTGTTGTAGGGGACATTTCCAAATATTCATGATTGTTCCACTAAAGTTACATGCACGAGGGGCGCACTTGAGTACATTAAACGAAAACGATATAATCGGTGACAGGCAGCTCCGCGCTAGTGCCGTGTTCGTGTCGCGAGTTTCGTGTTCCTGGACATAGGCTCTCCAAATAAAGGGTTCAATTTTTGCCTCACTTGTTACTTTGTATCCCGGCTTGGTGAACATATTTCTCCAATACTTAACACAGCTACAAAAGAAGACACTCGAGTGGCGTGGTTCTCACACGCTCGTTTCTGTACAGTGTACAGCCGTCCTGTCTGGTTCTGAGAACTCTTCCTTAGGAAAGGTCATTGTTGTGCTCTGTACAGCGGCAACTGTCGTGGCGGATTACACGTGCAAGGTCCGCAACTTCACAGGACTTTTTGCTGGGCTAGTTCGCATGTATTCATTTTAGCTTTAAAGGCCGGTCCCCACTACCGGCAAGAACACGCGCGACACGCTGCGCGCGGCGAGCGTTGCTGTCGCGAGCGGAAAGATTTGTGAGAAGTGGCAGCAACGAGTGGAAGATGCTCGAAAGGGTCGAGGCCAATTTTTTTGCGGCAGCCGCGAAACAAGCACCGATAAGAAGCGAGCCGCGGAGGCGTGGCGCGGAAACGTGGCGCCATCTGTCCGTCAAGCGCAAAACCATATTGCACAGCCTCGGTGAATGAAAACAGACATGGCCGTCGTAAAATCTCAGAGGCCCCGCCCACACCGTATTCACAGTTTTTGTTAAGCCTACCCGTACCGAGACGCCGAGCAAAAAGCTTCCATAGCCAAAAATTTCCTTCCTACGCGAAGTAAGCCGTCAAAACTCAAGTCCACGGCTGTTCAATTCCTAAAGAACCACAACCCGGTTACCTTGTCCCAAAAGGTCAAGAATTGCAAAGGCAAAGTTTTGCGAGTGTTTTTCGCAGCAAAAACTCGTAAGATTGAGTGCCCGTTGAGGGTTATTGTGACGAAGTCTGACTCTGGGCAGAAGCTCGTGGGCCAGTATCTACAGCGACATTTGCAGTCTCTGGTAGTGCAGGACCCTTACAGTGTAGCGAATTCATCACTTGTAGTTGAAGTGCTCTGCCACCTAGGGAATCTTAGGAGCCAATTGTGCCTTTTCTGTTGACATAGAGGTATGGTGGCTACCATAATAGAGAACTTGTTTTATAGTATCCCTCATGGTGAACTGTTTGTAGCTGTGCGTGAGTTAATCAGTCAGAATTGCGTAGTGTCTTTCCAAAATACTTGTGGCGTGTCAGTTGATGTGTTCACAGAACTATTAACGATGTACCTTGTTGTCTTAATTTGCTGATAACGTGTTAGGAACCTTCAAATCTTGTTCATATGCACTCTCCTTTACTCAGGAACTGCCTAGCGACCATTCAATAAGGCTTTCAGATCTCTCACTAACTTTTCGTGAGAGTTGCCACTTGCGATGGTGCTTTTCATCTAGGACTAAGAAGGCGCTGTTACGTTACTGTTCGGCTCATTCTAAAGTCGTCAAGAGAGGGATAGCCATCAAATGTTTTCGTAATGCTCTGCAAAAGAGTTGCCACCACAGCATAAAGACAAGTTTCAACTGCAAGTCTAGCGCTTAGTTTCCGCCGGCTTTCCAAAACAGTTGCTCATAGGAACGCTATTGCAAAAGGTCAAAGGACTGATGAAGAAAAGTGCAGAACAAATACGCGGCCAGCGGAATCCCTTTGAAGTCATGCCTTTTTTTCACAAAATTCCCCATGTCAAAAAGGTTGCTGTGAGACAGGACGTTAATGTTGTTTTTTTTTCGGCCCCTTGCAGACTTTCTAGGCGTTGTTCGCGTGCTGCTGGTGCTAGAATCATGGTGTGTCCCACACAGCGTGAAAATGAGTGCACATCTTGCGCCACACGTGTTGTGTTTGAGGTTCTGCTGACCTATGAAAAGGTTTACATCGGCCAGACTGGCAGATGTGACAGGGTGCGCGAGCACGACTGCTCATTGAACCCTTCGGACGGGGCTAATCTGTGCTGTCATTGTCAGCAGTGTGGTTGTGTCCCGCTATTTTCCAATGTTAGGATGCTTGGTAGAAGCAGGAGTAAGCTTGAGCGCGAAATTCTGGAGGCTTATTAGATTAGTATGCAAGGTGCCAATTGCGTCAGCTCTGCTTCTCTTTCTTTGTTGTACAAGGAACTTAGCTTCTCATCACAATTTCGTTAGCTTCGGTGTTCGCTGTTCGGGTGTTTGGTCTGCGCATGCCCTCCTGGCTTCTTCCTGGAAGATGGTTTTTGTTAATAAAGCAGAGTTAGTCCAGCCGTTGTGTGTGTTACTTCCCTCTACCGTCCGTCGTCCTTTGGCTGGTTTTTACGTTCGACATCATGTACCAACTGATCCAGATTTCAACACTTCTACAAAGTAAAAAGCATCTTCGCTCTTCGCAGCTTTCTCATAGCGTGACTCGCCGTAGTGCTAGAGACATACATGGTCGTCGAAAGACGAAATCGTCTGACCAGAGCTTATGTTTTCGCGAGACGTTTCGAATGGAACAGGACAAGTCGTGGCGTCAGGTCGTTCTTGGCTTCCCCGTAGCCGCTTGTCACATAACGCGAGTGGGAACTCGTTGACGCATGCGTGCGCGCTACGGGCGTCCTGTCGCGCGCGTTTTTGACGCTGGTGGGGACCGGCCTCAAGGCGCCATAAGACACGAAGCACAGGCGAGCACACAGAACAGAGCGCCACTGACAAATGCTTTATTATTGCGATAGCAATTATATGGACAGTTTCGGCTGGTTTCTCCCGTCCCCGTCGCCGCCGTCATGAACCGTATATGTTGAAGTATGTGTATATATATAAAAGTACCAAAGAAAAATAATTCAGATAGATGCTTCCGAAGCGCGGAATCGAACCAGGAACCTCTCGCTCCGCAACGCGTGGCGCTAACCACTACGCCACAAAGAGGAGATCCTTCAGGGAGCTAACGGCGAGCCTTATGGCGTTTTTCACTGGCAGATTCGGAGCAGGTTTTTTTGCTCCGCCGCGACGAATCCGTGTTTCACTGGTCGAGCGGGAGTGGGTTGGTGCGTTTCACTGGGAGATTCGGAGCAACTCAAACTGCGCCAGAGCGCTCTCACTTGCTCCAGCGCCGAGGCACGGATTCAGACAGATTCGGGCGGAAGCGGGCCGCATGCTCACGTCACTTCCGTCTTGTCTGTCAAAATAGTCAAAATGGCAGCGTTCGCACCGGCTGTGGAGTTGGAGTGCACAAGAAAGTGGAGCTTGCATTTAGCGACGACTGCAGGACAAGCAGAATCCAGCTCAGAAGACAGTGATTACGACGTGCTGTACGTAGCGTCGTGCGCCGTACGTGTGACGTCGCGCCGCTGGCCACCGTTTGGTTCTCCCCGCCGCTCGAATAGGTCTGGTGTAGGCTGTATTTGCCGGTATGGCGTGTAATATATTGACTGCGACTGGGTTGTGAAATGAAATAGCTTGCAAATGAGTGTAAGTATGTTTAAAGTGGAAAGCAGCACCGGTTTTCAAAATACTCGAATGATCTGAAGCCGTGGTACGAAAGGTAAACAGCGGCACTGGCCGTTTCACCGATGCGCGGCTCGCTTCGTTTCCATCGTTGCGCTCCACACCGATGCTTGAAGAAAACCGATTGGATGTGTTAACGCATGGCATGTGAGTACAAACGTTTATCGTGTTGGCAAAAGCAGTCGCTTCATTGCGAGCTCGCGGCTCGTCGCGAACGACGAAGGGATGGCAGCGGCGTCGTTCTAGCTAAGCCTACCCTCGGAGTCGGCATTGACGTAGGACTATTTGGATGTATTTGTCGCTCGCGAAGACACAGCTTTATCGACAGTGTTCTTCAATGGTGTAATAGAGCGGGGATGTGCGAAACTCTTTCTTTTCTACTTGATGAAGGCACGAACCCTTACGAGCGCGTATGCCAAGGTGCAAAATGCGGCCGAGCCTGCGTCCCTACGTGCTCATCGTTCCTCTCTCCCCATCCATCGTACGCTTCATGCCGGAGCTTACGGCACCGAACGCAGAATAGTACCGTGTATTTAGCGCTTAGTGCCCTCTCTGAGTAATAAAGCTTGAACACAGAATGGGCGTGAATTGAACATAAACAACTCTGAAGCTGCGGAAGTCAAAATGTGCCCGGGGAAGGCGTCTATGGTTGCCACGGAAACGCACGGAGCGGAAGTTGGGTTTGTATGACGTGCTCACTGACTTCCTGTATACTCGCTCGCGGAGCATTCTCCCACTCGCTGGCAGATTCGGATTCGTGAAATCCGAGCGCTCCCTCCAGGATTTCGGTGACTGCTCCAGATCCGCCAGTGAAAAACGCCATTATATTGGCCTCGAGGACATACTGTCGCGCCACCTACGCTCTGGCGTCACTTATAGGATGTCGGGTTCTGTCGTCTGCTGCAACTTCAAATTTCCTGCGTTTATGCCACCGCGGTTCTTTCGTTGTGTGCACCGCGAGCGCTTCCCCGTGCTCTCGTGACCGCCCCCCAAGAATGCATTTTAGTGAACTGACGATTCCGTGTCCCCGGTGACACCCCCGTGTGTATAAGTATCGTTGCGATCTGAGCCATAGCCAACGCCGTATGAGGCTATGCAACCGCTAGACACGCTGATTATTCATTATGGAATACTTCTGACGTCACATTTCGCATATCTTGTGTTGAACGAGTGCAAGTTATCGTGAAACAGCGAAAAAAAATGTGCCACCGTATCAGGCTATACAGGGTGTCCCACGTAACTTGAGCCAAGAATTTGAAAATGAAAGGCCCTTCAGAGGAGAACTGAACCAAACGTATACTATTCGTACTGGTCTATAGATACTCAGGTTATTTTTTATTTCCCCCTAAAGTAATTAGTTAATTATTTTTAATTAGCTAACTCCTTAATTATGGGCTGAAAACCCAAAATATGAACACTGAGCTGTAGAGCACCTTCATAAACCACCGAATGAATTGTTTCCTGTACGATATGTCTTACGGTGTTAATTTTTCCGCGTTCTAAAGAAAGCCCGCGAAATTTGAAAATGAGCCACGTGACGGACCGCGAGCGCACTGCTATAGTGCTGGTCTCAAGCATGCAACCGGTGAAGAAGGTCGCCTGCGGCTGCCACGGGGAAGCGACATGATGCTTTGACGGTGGTCGATGTTTGGGCGTCCGTCTTTGGTTCAATGACGGTGCAAATTCACACTGCTGGCCGAGCGCTGCCGCGGTAGTAAAGCGCTCAATACTGCGAGGAAAAAAAAACAAACAGCAGTTTGATTCTGATTCACGAAGATCAAGAAAACAAGAAAATAAAGCTATTTTCTTGTTTTATTTATCCGTCTTGGACGCTTATCTCGGCAGCGCTCGGCCAGCAGCGTGAATGTGCACCGTCATTGAACCAAAGACGGACGCCCAAACATCGACCACCTTCAAAGCATCATGTCGCTTCCCCGTGGCAGCCGCAGGCGACCTTGTTCACCGGTTGCACGCTTGAGACCAGCACTATAGCAGTGCGCTCGCGGTCCGTCACGTGGCTCATTTTCAAATTTCGCGGGCTTTCTTTAGAATGCGGAAAAATTAACACCGTAAGACATATCGTACAGGAAACAATTCAGTCGGTGGTTTATGAAGGTGCTCTACAGCTCATTGTTCATATATTGGGTTTTCAGCCCATAATTAAGGAGTTAGCTAATTAAAGATAATTAACTAATTACTTTAGGGGGAAATAAAAAATAACCTGAGTATCTATAGACCAGTACGAATAGTATACGTTTGGTTCAGTTCTCCTCTGAAGTGCCTTTCATTTTCAAATTCTTGGCTCAAGTTACGTGGGACACCCTGTATATATGGCAGAATACCACCGTGCGTGCGAGCGGCCCGCGCGCACTGTCGACAGCATTTGGGGATGATCGGCGTACTGGTGCGCTATCAAGCATGCTTAGGAGTGCTGGCTTAGCAATCACCGCCGTTTTCATTACGGTAGATAGGTTTACTTTGTGCATGAGCTGGTCATAGAGCCAAATAAGCTACGCATATTCAGGGCTAATTAAGCTAAGACCTATTAATGCAAGTCCCATTAAAGTAATACTAATGAAGCCAAGCCTAATAAAGCTAATACTACTCAGACTAGTACACTTAAGTTAAAAGTAATTATACAGATTTAATTAAAATAAGCCAAGCCTGAATAGCCAATACTAATAAAACAATATCTGATTAGGGTAACTATAATTAACTCTAGCCTAATATTCTCAAGGCCAATGAAACCAAGTCCGACTAATTAAACAAGGCCTAATTATTTTTGCTAATTATCCCAGGCCTATTTTAAAGAAAACTAAGCCGAACCTAGTTAGGCCGACTGATTGAGTCATGCCTAATTAGGCGAGGAATGAGGCTATGGATTATCAACTTCACCAGCCTAGTTAAACCCATCATAATTAATACAAGCTTAATTAAGTTGAGACTGATTGAGGCAAGCCCGACTGCGCTACGGCTAAATTGGTTGCGAAGTGAGACCTAGCAAGGCCATATAAAAACCATGTCCAACTGCAAATCGACCAGCTACGGTGCATTAAACCGTGCGCGAATTAGCGCAAACTTGGCCTATTATTTTCTTGTTTTGTTCGTTTACAGTTAGCCTGACGTTCTCCAGCATCAAGAACTTTGTTGACAAACAGTCCGAGAATTCGCGGCTGCTTTTCCAAGGAAGATTTGTTTACGTGCCCAAGCACGTCAATTAGTTTGGTGTAAAACAAAGCGACAATTAACATGAGGAGGCTAATTTGGCAGCACTTCTAAAACCTTCAGCTATGACCAGCAAGGAGTTGCGCGAGCTCGTTCTGTACATGCCAGTTAGCGTGAAACAGAATCGCAGAGGCAGAGATATTACTTAGCATGATGGAAAAAATGGTGAAACCAGAATTAATGAGAACGGTGTGTTAATTTGTTGGAAAGCAAATGTATATGAAAATATTACATTGTTCATATAACCACATATCTTTTCAGACGCAGGGATAAGGAAATTACGAATGAAAACGGGTACGTCATGAAATTTTAGGCTTTACACCACATTTTTTATGCTAACACATGGCGAACGGTGGTCGAATACTGCTCTGCATACTGATAATGAACTTGGCATTCCCAGAAGCGAACGTTCCATGCTGAGCATTGAGACTACAATGCATTTAGAGTGCGCGATTTGACCCACACCTTGCGTTGTACAAGCGAGCTGCGCAGCGCAACGAGCAAGTAGATAGGAAGGGGCATCCTACCTATGACGTCAAAGCGATCGCAGCGCCGACCACTGCAGTGGTGGGCCTCGCGGCCAATACACACCCTTTACCGCAGGCGCTTATAAGCGTTTCTTCATTACCAGCCAGATGGCGCCACGAGCGCCACGGGCGCATTTAAAAGTCGTCGGCCCAGCTCGCTCACTTGTAATATTTGCGCAGGGAGAACCTTGCCCTTCCGGGACTGCTCGCGCGGTTGTCTCGTGGTGAGAGGAAGAGGGATGTTTCGAACTTTCACCGTCATGTCCGCGCTGATGTTACGGGAGCGTACGACAGCCACTCGAGCTCAAGGGACGCCGCTATACGAGCAAACAGAAGATGAGCGCGAACTATCAAGCGGTCACAGCTCGACACTTGAAGGACGCTAGTTTCCTTCGCTGCTTCGGCCGCTTTTGCAACAGGAGCGCTGTTCAAACTAAGATTATCCATTGTGACAGCTTATCCGCGCTCGTATATATATATATATATATATATATATATATATATATATATATACACGGTGCATGACGGCGGCGGCGACGGTAAAAACCAGCCGAGACTGTCCATATAGTTGCTATCGCAATAAACTCATAGAATGAATGAAATAATTTGTTATATAGAAACAATGTGACTAGGGTTAAAAATGTAGAGAAATGACGCGACATAGGCAAGATGCTAAGAAATTCTTTACTCAAGTGTACAACACCTTACTGCAGAGCTGAGAAGTAACTCCCATCGTGTTGCTGTAGTGGAGCTGTTTAGGCTGTTACTGGAAGTCCGCTTATATTTTAGTGTCACCAGACCAACAATAAGGGTATTAAACTACAATCTTTTGGACCCCTTTTCCCCGCATGATGATTACGGTAAGAAGTTCCACCGCTTATCATCTGTGGTTAACACTACAAGAATGTTTCTCACGACGTATAGTAAGATACAACTCAAGTCTGCAGTGAAGCACCTCCCTCTTCCTTATAACCGCCTTGTAACTTCCGCGAAGCTTCAAATAGTTCCTTTTTTGAACTCTCCATGTTACCAAAATAAAGCAATGATGGCAGTAATAAAGGACACATGCATGAATTATCATGTCTTGATTCGTTTATTGGAGTGGAACATGGAAAGGATAATTCTTTACTGAGCTGAAATCAAGCGCTTGCAATGCAAAGGCTCTTGCGTCACAAGCTCTGCCACCCGAGTTGCTCAACTTAGTTCACTGAAGTTCCACGCGTAAAACGGGCTCGGAAGCGTAATGAACTGTACCGCGGCCTTTTGCAGATGGAAACGCTGAGACTCAACACATTTTTGTCCATGCTCGTCGAGCACATCATGGCTTATACCGATGAAGGACTCGAGAACAGTAGACGGTCCGAGGGCATAAGTACCGAGGGCATAAGCACGGCGCCATTTTGAAAAGGTGGCATGACGACGATTTTGTTTCTTTCAGTGACTGGCTAGCGGAATAACACCAACACGCGCGGTCCGTGCTTCCAACTGCTGTTTTTTTTAAGTTGTACCCTACTATAGTGGCGCGAAAGGAGGCTCCTACACCCAGAATTATTATACAACGAGGTCACATCTCATCAAAACATCGGTGTAATGATTTTCCGTATGAGAAGTTTGTAAGAGGGAAGTTTTGACAAGAGGACTCGTCAGGCGAAATGTTTATTGGGCGAACTTGTGCCCAGCAAAACAAAGCCAATGACAATGCACAGCTCTCCAAAAGGCGTTTTCAAACGCCCCTGCCATCGAACGATGGATGGGGAGGCCGGTGATTGGCCCCTAACCAGTGACGTGCACGTAATTTTCCCAACCTAACTGCGAAGAACATGCTCCTACAACGTGCTCCTTCGTTTCAGCCAACGGTGTCGTCGCGGCGTCTGGCAGCGTGCGTACGAGTCGCCGGCGCTCTATTACAGAAGCTATAGGACTGCCGAGGCGGGCGACCTCAGTAGAGATGTCGCGGCGCTGTGTCGCTACGGAGGGCTCGGCAGAGCGGCTGACGCGGGAGACGCGGTCGTCGCTAGTGCGCACTCCGCAGCTGATCGAGTTGAGGAGGAACAGCAGTGGTAAGGAGGAAGGCGACAGAAATAAGCCCATAGCTGCCTCAGCGTATGGTGTTTCGATTTATTTATGGTGTGAATTATTTCACAATTGTGTTGCCTAATCAGTAACGCAATGTCAAAACAAAAAAGTTTCAGGGACCCTTCAACGTGTGCTGACATCGCACAGCGCACGAGCCTCAACATTTCACCTTTATCGAAATGCAGCCGCCACGGCCGGGATTCGATCCCGCGACCTTCGGATCAGCAGCCGAGTGCTATAATCACTAGACCACCGTGGCGGGGCAGGACTCGTTTTAGTATTACAATACTTATAAAGTATCAATATATCGATAAATCTAACTCAAGGTCATCTGGTACAGTTTAAATCTGAAAATTACACTGACATCACGGAAATACTTTAGAAAATTCTTTTTGTAGGCAAGGAAAATCAATTGGCCGTTCACGCGCCTTATCATAAAATGCTTGGAAAAATTAAGGTGGGATCACTTAAGTGCCTCAGTCGTGCTGGGCGACATTTTGACAGAAGGGTTTGTCTCCGTGAAAGCAGTTGCATCATCATAGGAGTGTTGGTTTGGTGCAGTTCATGTAATTGCTCAGTGCTCTCTTGTCTTGCTGCTCTACGGTACATTCCTGAGGTGAGGAAAGCGGGAGGAGAGAGTAAGAAAACAAAGAAAGAGGAAAACTAGCAGCGCGCCTTGTTTGGCTCTTTGCGGGTTACGTCAGAGTGGCGAGGGGAGTAAGAGGGGAGGGTATGTTCCCGCCGCTGCCACCGCTGCCGTCCTGACTCACTCACTGCGTTCCAACGTTTTTCCTTTTTTTGTGTACGTTTGTGCCTTGGGCCAGCTCTGTTGTGCGCGATTTTTGTTTTAGGGGCGAAGCTCCTCTTAGTCTAACCTTGTCACGCGTCAGTTGTCAGGCGTAACCCCCGTGCTGGGAGGCACGCGCTCGCCCTCGGCGCGTGCCTCTCTCTCTCTCCCGGCGCGTGCCTCTGCTGTCTTGTGAGAGAGAGAGAGAGAGACAGAGAGAGAGCGAAAGGCGCGCGTAGGCTATGGAAACGTTGTTTCTTAGAGGAACGCTCTACCGGCTCGCAAAGAAGGAGAACGCGCCCTCACCCGCGAGAGACAACGTTGGCGCAGGCAGCGTCTCCTAGCGAGTTTCTCGATTGAGAACTACTGACTGCTCGCGTTGGAGAAGCGTTCACCGGCAACACCCATATATATATATATATATATATATATATATATATATATATATATATATATATATATATATATATATATATATAATTTGATAGGGAAGCTCGACGTGGTTGTGGACGACGAGATCGGACTGGCAGACACGATGGCGTCTAGGCTTAACCAGCGCGAGCAGCGAAATCACCTTTTGCTCGCACCCCACTATAGCACTGGCGATCCGGCTGCGGAGCTGTAGTGCATGCGCTTCTTCACTACATCTTTCCCCCTCCCTGGAGACGGAGCCACTCCAGTGGGCTAAGGCGCCGTGAGAACAAGCGGTTCGTGATACTGTTTTAGGCGATCTACGCGTGTACAGTCTCGCGGCCGCGACGGCGCATGTCCGAGGTTGGTGTGACGGGCTCGACGACGTAGTTGACGGGAGAAGTTTGCTGGAGGACACGATAAGGGCCATGATACTTCGAGGAAAACTTCGGGGTGATACCTGGCGTAGAAGGAGAGGGCACCCACAGCCAGACGAGAGAGCCGGGTGGAAACTGGCGGTCTGGCAGGCCATCGTCACGGCGAAATTTCTGCAGTGCTTGTTGTTGAGTGGTAAGGGAGCGAGCTAGTCGGCGACATTCTTCAGCATATCGAGCAGCTTCGGAAACCGGTGTGGCCTCGGATGAGTCGGGACGGTAGGGCAGGATAGTGTCGATCGGGGAAGAGGATTCTCGACCATAAAGCAAAAAGAAAGGGGGAAATCCGGTAGTCGCTTGAGGCGCCGTATTGTAGGCGTACGTTACGTACGGAAGAATGACGTCCCAGTCGGTGTGGTTGGAGGCGACGTACATCGAGACCATGTCGCCAAGAGTTCTGTTAAAGCGCTCGGTCAGACCGTTTGTTTGTGGGTGATAGGCGGAGGTGCAGCGGTGAATGATACGGCATTCAGCAAGGAGATTTTGAACCACATCCGCTAGAAAGACACGGCCTCGGTCGCTGAGGAGTTCGCGTGGTGCCCCGTGACGGAGAACGAAGTGGTGGAGAAGGAACGAAGCAACGTCACGGGCTGTCGCGGATGGGAGGGCAGCAGTTTCTGCGTACCTCGTTAGGTGGTCGATGGCCACAACAACCCAGCGATTTCCGGCAGCAGTGTATGGCAAGGGTCCGTATAGATCTATCCGAATGCGGTTGAATGGGCGGGATGGGCACGGCAAAGGCTGCATTGGAGAAGAAGAGCGGCAAGGACGAGGCTTGCGGCGCTGGCACTCTGTGCAAGGTCGGATGTACTTTTGCACAAAGGTGTACATGCCGCGCCAATAAAACCTAAGGCGCAGTCTGGCGTAGGTTTTAAACAGACCAGCGTGTGCGCACTGAGGATCAGAGTGGAAAGCGGCGCGGAGCTGTCTCGGTATGACCAGCAGCCATTTGCGGCCATCTGATTGGTAATTGCGGCGATAAAGGATTCCACCCCTAATGGCGAAATGGGAAGCTTGGCGGCGTAGAGCTCGGGATGGCGGAGTGGCTGATGGTTCAGACAGGTAACGGATCAAAGAGTCAGTCCAAGGATCCTTGCGCTGCTCCAAAGCCATGTCGATGGAAGCTGATGGCGAAAATAAGTCATCAGTGGCGGAGACACTGGCAATGTCGGTGTCGACTGGCGAACGAGAAAGAGCGTCGGCATCGGCGTGCTTCTTTCCTGATCGGTAGACAACACGGATGTCGTATACTCTTGAAGGCGCAAGGCCCATCGGGCGAGACGACCAGCCGGATCTTTGAGAGTCGACAACCAGCAAAGGGCGTGGTGGTCAGTAACGACATCGAAAGGCCGGCCGTGCAGGTATGGCCGAAATTTCGTAATTGCCCAAATGATCGCCAGACATTCCTTCTCGGTGACAGAGTAATTCGCTTCAGCCTTTGTGAGAGTGCGGCTTGCGTAGGCAACAACATATTCTTCGTATCCGGGCTTTCGCTGCGCGAGGACAGCACCGAGACCGACACCACTGGCATCTGTGTGGACTTCTGTGGCAGCGGTAGGGTCAAAATGGCGCAGTATCGGGGGCGTCGTGAGGAGTTGTCGTAGCGTCGCAAAGGCACGATCGCAAGCCGGCGACCACGCAGAAAGGTTGGCGCCTCCGCGAAGGAGGTCTGTGAGTGGTGCCATAATCGAAGCGAAATTTTGTACGAAGCGGCGAAAGTATGAGCAAAGGCCAATGAAACTACGCAACTCTTTTAGATTCTTCAGCTTTGGGAATTCTTGGACAGCCCGCAGCTTTGCGACATCGGGGAGAATGCCGTCCTTCGACACGATGTGTCCGAGAATGGTTAGCTTCCGTGCGGCCAGCGGCGGTGAGGCAGCGTAAAACCTGCTCCAAGCGATGAAGGTGAGTTGGAAAATCAGGTGCAAATACAACTACATCATCCAAGTAGCATAAGCACGTGTTCCATTTTAGGCCTCGCAGAATGGCGTCCATCATGCGCTCGAATGTGGCGGGCGCGTTGCAAAGGCCAAAGGGCATCACATTGAATTCGTATAGGCCATCTGGTGTAATAAAGGCAGTTTTCGGCTTGTCCTCTGAGGCCATAGGTACCTGCCAATAACCGGATCGTAAATCAAGAGAGGTGAAGAACTCAGCACCTTGCAAACAGTCCAGGGCATCGTCGATTCGCGGCAATGGGTAAACGTCCTTTCTGGTTATCTTGTTTAAGCGGCGGTAATCTACGCAAAAGCGAATCGAGCCATCTTTCTTTTTGACTAGAACGACTGGCGATGCCCATGGACTGTTGGATGGCTAAACTACACCGCGCTTTAGCATATCACCCACTTGTTCATCAATGACGCGGCGTTCCGTCGATGATACGCGGTAAGGCCGCTGCCGCAGTGGTGGGTGAGCAGCTGTGTCGATGCGGTGACAGACAGTCGACGTTCAGCCAAGAGTACTGCTGTGGCTGTCGAAAGCATGAAGAAACTTGTCAAGGAGGCCGAGGAGTTCCTCTCGTTGCGTTGGGCTTAAGCCGTCGTCGATGACAGGGCGGAAAACCTCCTGAGGCAATGGTGCAGTTGGAGAACTATGGGAGAGGACGTTCATCTCCACCGAACCATCTGGGGCGTCTAACGTAACGATGGGTTCGTAAGGCTCCACAGTACCGACGGATTCACCGCGAAGCAATGTAATCGGGAACGCGAAGCGGTTAGAAAAGAGAAGGGCTGTCGCAGAATCTTCAAGGGCAAGCAAAGCGGTTGGCAGTGGTACGAGGTGGCGGCTGATGAAAGCAGCGGAAGGTGTGAAGAGTACATTGGCGTCGGAAAACGCGGAACAGCTGCCTACAGGTGCCACGACAGACGAGTGCGGAGGTATCTCGACGTCATCTGCGATAATCAACTTGCCTCGAGCGAGCGGAACATCGCCAAGTGAAGAGAAGGCGACTTCTGCTCGGAAGCAATCAATAATGGCCTGGTGACGGGAAAGGAAATCCCATCCTAAGATGATGTCGTGTGAACAGTGGGACAATACGACAAACTGGACGGTGTAGAGCTTTCCTTGAGTTAAAACTCTTCCGGTACACGCAGCAACCGGCTTGACGTGCTCTGCTGTGGCTGTGCGAAGCAACGGACCAAAGAAGGGCGTTGTCACCTTTCGAACTGAGCGGCATAGTTTTTCAGCAATGACAGATATAGCGGCACCAGTGTCAATGAGCGCGAACACAGAAACACCTTCGAAGACGACATCTATAACATTTGGCGGCGAGCGAAGAGGGCTTGGGCATTTCGACGATGACGCAGTTCTTGCCTCCGGAACTGCGCCACTTAGTTTTCCCGTTCGGTTAAGATGGACGCCGACGCATCGGGGAGAGCGAGCGACGGCGGGGAGAGGGAGATCGGCGGCCAGGTGTTGGTCGAAAGCTTGGCTGGGGTGGTTCTGTGTCACGGTCGGAAGCGTAAGGCGACGAATGGTCGTAAACAGAGGTGCGTGAGTCGTAATGCGGATGTAGTGGACGACGGCGGCAGAAGCGTGCTACTGTGTCCGGGTATCCCACACGAGTAGCAAATGGGCTTATTATCTGCGGTGCGCCATGGGTTCACGACTCGATAGCCTGGAGGTGTGGGCGGCGCTGTTGGGAAATTCGGAGTAGGCACTGGAGCCGGAGCGCGGACCACCGCTGGTCGTGGTCGAGATAGTGCTGCGGAGTACGTTAACGGAGCGGTGACTTGAGGGAGCCGCTCTTGCCGGAGAACCTCGGACACTTGCTCCTGTATAACGTGCCGAATGGTCGGGCTGAGGCACGAAGTTGACTGCGACGGGGTGGAAATGATGGAGAGCTGGCGGGCAACTTCTTCTCGCACGAAAGCTTTGATCTGCGAGAGGAGGGTTGGTGTTGTGTTATCATCGCCGCTAGATTGATAGCGGCGGCGCGACTATCGCGACAGCTGGCTATATTAAAGCAGTCATGTGGCCAGCGAGCTGCATTACACGACGAGCCGTCATGGAATAAACCACGTTTGGTTTTACTTACGCCTTCTTCCTTCGGCTGCTGTTTCTTCCCCCCGAGGAAAACACCACATTGGCGACGAGGATGGGATTCTGACCCAATTCTGCGGCAAGCTGACATGGCAATGGAAGGTCCAGCAGCGGCGGGTGCAGTGACGCAAATCGTGGGTCGACTGGGACACATCGAGTCCTTTGACGAGTCCGCAAGCGACTGGCCGTCGTACGAGGAACGCCTGTTGTCGTTTCTTCCGGTCAACCGTATTCCCGAGGACGACAAGGTACACGCTTTTTTGAGTCTCATAGGCCCAAAGACGTACAGTCTTCTCAAGTCGTTGACCGCGCCGGAATTGCCGTCAGCTAAAAGTTTCGAGTTGTTAAAGAAACTTCTTGGTGATCATTTGTCACCGAAGCCGTCTGTAATTAGCGAACGCGCAAAATTTCACAGAAGAGCGCAACTTGAGAATGAGTCAATTTCGGAGTATGTTGCGCAGTTGCGGAAGTTGGCACAGACATGCGAATTTGAATCCGCCCTCGATCAATCACTGCGGGACCGTTTTGTCTGCGGTCTGTGCCGAGAAGATATACAGCGCGTGTTATTCACGCAGGATAACAAGCTAACCTTCCAGAAAGCCGTAGAACGAGCACTAGCCATGGAAGCGGCGAAAAAGAGCGTAGCAGAAGCGCACGCTTCGGAATCAAGTGCATCAGACGTTCACAAAGTCGGAGCAATCGGAGATACTAATATGACCCAGGGAAATTGCTACCGCTGCGGGTCGGCGAAGCATGCGAGCAGTGTGTGTCCCCACATTGCGGCCATCTGTTTCAAATGTGCTAAGAAAGGGCACATTCAAAGAGTGTGCCAGGCTAACAAGCAGAGAACGACGAAGGGAGCACATCGAAACGCGATGGTGTTGAGCCCCGTTCAAGCTTCTGTTAGCGTGAAGGGAATTGTTTCGCCTGGCCTGGAGCCGGTTAAAATTTCAATGCACGTACAAGACGTACCCTTGGAAATGGAGCTGGATACTGGGGCTACTGTGTCCGTAATGCCTTTCGATCAGTTTCGTCAAATGTTTCCCTCAAGCAAGGTCATGCCAACGACGCTGAAGCTGCGGACGTTCAATGGAGCCATCGTCCAGCCTGTCGGAGTGGCTCACGTTGCCGTGCAGTACGGAGAGCAGAAGGCCCAGCTGCCTTTTTACATCATGAGAGAAAAGGGACCCCCTCTTCTAGGGCGGCAATGGTTGCAAGCCATCCGACCCGACTGGAGCCATATGTTCAAGCTAAACGCTAGTCCCAGCGGGGAGCATTTTACTTCTTCCAGACTGCGCGCTCTTCTAGACAGGTACCAGAATTTGTTCCAGGACGGGCTGGGGACCATTACAGAAGAAAGAGCGGAATTGTTCCTGAAAGAAGGTAGCATGCCGAAATTTATGAAGGCAAGAAGTGTGCCTTTTGCATTGCAACCGGCCGTCGTGGCTGAGCTTAAGAAGTTGGAAGACATGGGAGTCATTTCACCAGTCGTGACAAGTGACTACGCCACGCCGGTTGTGCCAGTAGTAAAGAAGGATGGTGGCATAAGACTCTGCGGTGATTATAAGACCACCCTAAACCCTTGTCTTGAAACTGACGGGTATCCACTTCCGAGAATCGACGAGTTGTTCACAGCGCTCGCAGGGGGCCAAGAATTTTCGAAGATTGACCTAAATCGAGCCTATCAGCAGGTAGTAATGTCGGAGTCGTCAAGAAAGTACTTGACACTAAATACACATAAAGGACTTTTTTCCGTAAACAGGCTGCCGTTCGGGGTTTCTTCGGCACCTTCCATTTTCCAGAGAATTATGGACACAATGTTGAAAGACCTGAAAGGCGTCAGCTGCTATTTGGATGACGTTCTTATCACCGGCAAGACGTCAGACGAGCATTTTGCAAACCTTGAAGCGGTTCTGAAAGGCTTGACTGAGCGCGGGGTGCGAGTAAAGAAAGAAAAGTGTTCGTTTTTCCAAACGAAATTACAGTATCTGGGTCATGTTATCAGTGCCGCAGGGGTCAGCACAACGCCAGACAGGATAGAAGCACTGCTGAAAGCGTCCGCACCCACAGGCAAGCAGCAACTACAATCGTTTCTGGGCATCGTGAATTACTACGGGAAATTTGTTCCTCGATTGTCGACGCTGGCGAGTCCACTTTACAAACTGCTGAAGCGCGACCAGCCATGGCTTTGGGATAAGTCGTGTCAAGGGGCGTTCGAGGAAATCAAGAATTCGTTGTCGTCATCCTCGGTCCTGGCGCAGTATGACCCAGATAAACCTTTGCAAGTGGCATGTGACGCTTCCCAGTACGGTGTGGGCGCAGTACTGTCTCATGTAACTGAAGATGGAAGCTCTCGACCTGTGTTTTATGCCTCGCGCACGTTAACTGACGCCGAAAAAAAGTACAGTCAGCTAGAAAAAGAAGCGCTGGCCATTATCTTTGCCGTCAAAAAGTTTCATTTCTACATCTATGGAAGATGTTTCACGTTGATTACGGATCACAAGCCATTACAGACAATTCTGGGGCAAAAAACAGGCATTCCACCAATTGCAGCGGCGCGCTTACAGCGATGGGCTGTCACGTTGTCCGCTTACAAGTACTCGCTCGTGTACAAAAAGTCCAGTGACAACGCAGAAGCAGATTTTTTTTCATGGTTCCCGCTCCAGGGTCCTGAAGACGGCACGTCCGAAGGCGAGGAATCATTTTATGCCTTGCGTCTGGACTCTATGCCTGTGTCCGCCAAACAGATTGCGCTCGCTACAGCACGTGATCCGGTGCTCAGTAAAGTGCTCCAGCTGACAAGCTTAGGCTGGCCATTGTATTTGCGAGATGCGAGCTGAAAACTATTTTTTGACAGACGGTTGCAGATCAGCCTGCAGCAAGGGTGCCTTATGTATGGCCTAAGGGTCGTTATTCCTTCCCCTCTTAGGGAATCTGTGCTCGAGGAACTGCACATGGGTCATCCCGGCATTGTCCGGAGCAAGGAGCTGGCGCGCAGCTACGTGTGGTGGCCGTCAATTGATGCAGATTTAGAGACAAAGGTACGAAGTTGCCAAGCCTGCCAGGAACAACGGAATGAACCATTTAAGGCACCTCTGCATCCTTGGGCCTGGCCGACAGCACCGTGGAGGCGAATTCACTTGGACTCCGCGGGACCTTTCCAACGAACTATGTTTTTAGTCGTTGTAGATGCTCACTCGAAGTGGCCGGAAGTGTTCGTCATGCGAAGCACAACGTCCGAGCGTACTGTTGCCTGCTTGCGTGAACTTTTCTGCAGATTTGGAGTGCCAGAGACGGTGGTGTCCGACAATGGACCACAACTGGTGTCTGAAGAGTTCAAGGCCTTTATGCGGGACGTCGGGGCGAGACATGTCGTGAGCGCCCCTTATCATCCAAGTACGAATGGTCTGGCAGAGCGTTTCGTGCAAACGTTGAAGTCTGCTCTACGCAAGTCACCTCCCGGTGAGTCTGTTGAAAAAGCACTTCACAACTTCTTATTGGTGTACCGAAATACGCCTCACCCTACGACTGGCGAAGCTGCAGCTAACCTGTTGATGGGTAGAAGATTGCGCACGAGGCTGGATGCAATGAAGCCTACAGTTGAGGGGAGGGTGATGCACAGTCAATTCACCCAAATGAAGCAGCGGAAGAGCGACAGAGACTTTTTCTGTTAATGACAGTGTTTTAGTTCGCAATTAGAGGCTCAACGAAGTGGGTACGTGGAACCGTTCTGAAGAAGACTGGACCAGTCTCGTACAAAGTCATGGTAACCACACCCCGAGGCAAGTTCATTTGGCAACACCAAGGGCCTCCGACACGGACTTCGCGGAGGGGTTCCTGACCTTCCCTCAAAGCCAGACTGGTGACCAGCCAACATTAGAAGAGCCGGTGCCCGCGGAGGCTGTCGCTCCCGCGCCCGCTCCTCCATCAGAGACATCAGCTCCGCAAAGGCGCTACCCGTTAAGACAACGCCGTCCACCCGAGCGATACGCAGCCTCTTCTTTAAAGGGGTCCTGAACCACCGCTCGGGCTTAGTTTTGAAAACGGCTGGGTGTGTATTGAATGCCTCTCAGAAATTCACAGCCGAAAGAATTTTTCAAAACGGTTTGTTAGGAGCGAAGATATTGCGACCGGAAAACTTCCCTTTCCAGTCCTGTTTCAACTCTGCGGAATAGAGGGTACAGAGCTCCTTAGGACGGTGTCGAAGGAGGTGTCCCGCCCACCGCTTTACGTCACCAGACTTCAGCGACGCATCAGAGTGGCTGACGAAAAGCGCGCGACTACCGGGGACTGTTTCTTCGCAGCGCGCTTGTGGCCGCCTACTCGCTTCGCGCCTGGGCTCGGTCGCATGCTCTCGCGATCACCGCATTCTTTTTTTTTTCGATCCTCCGAAGCTTTGTTTTCGTTCATCACATACGTTTAGGCTCGCAGGTGTGAGCGTTTACTTTGTCAGTGCGCTGCTTGTCGTCGATATTGCGCATAACGCGGCGTCAGTACAAACAGCGTAACTACCAACGCTGCTCCACCTTGTCCTGCATAACCCCAAGTTAGTTAATTGTTGATTAGTGATTGTAGACGGGACAATCATGCTGTCGGGCTCGAACGTGACTACTATGACTCGAAAGGAAGACCTTCACAACTCGGATCCTTGCCGAAATGTGTGAATACACTAGTTCAATTTTAACAGCGAAGCTGTTTAAGCTAATGGTGAAAACTGGGAAATCTGCCGAAAACTCCGCTAAGCTATGTGATGCTGGCATAACACTACCACGCTGTAGTAAAGACAAAGCTCCCTAGGACTAGTTAGGTAAGGCTAAGTATAATTCAAAGGAGCCTAATTAGGAACAATTAATTGAAGCCTAGTTCAGACAGGACTAATCCAACTAAGCCAAACCAAGCCAAACTGAACTAATTCAACCTGAATTGAGCTATGACAAGTCACACCTAATTAAGCGGATACTAATGATTTATAATTAATTATGCCATGATACTAATAAACCATGTCCAGTTAAGGTAAATCTAATTATGCGCAGCCTAATTTAGCTGATATGAACAAATCTAGTGTAAGCAAGCTTCTAATTAGACCGTGTTTAATTAAATAGTACTAATTAATTCACGCATAGCTAGGTTATTACTAGTTAAGTCAAACCTAAGCTAGCACTTATTAATCGAAGGTAAATTATGCTAAGACATCAAGGTCAAGCCTCATTAAGTTGAGACTAAGCATTTCAGGCTAATTAGGCTAACACTGATTAAATCAGGCCTATTTGGGGTAGTATTCATCAAGCGATACCTAATTAAGATATGTCAAAGAACAGCGTAACTAGGCCTGTAATAATTAGGCTATATATAATTAAGATATGACTAATTACTCCAAGCATAATTATATCATGACTAATGGAGGCCAGAGTATTAAACAATGTATCATTAGGTATAGGTTAATTAGACAGAGCCTAATTAGTGTAACGCTAATTAGGTCCTGACTAATTAAGTTAAGACTAAGTCAAGTCTCAATAAGCTCAGATTATTAAGTTACGCCAAATTAAGCCAAGCATTACAGACGTAGTGATTTCATTCGAAACTAATTTACCTTAGTCAACCTTAATCTGCTGTAATCCTTAATTCACCCTAATCTAAGTCTAGCGTAATCCGCTCTATAATATGCCATACTCCACCTTAATGCACCTTTGTCTTAATCCACCCTAATGCGCCTTAATGAGCTCTAATCCACCCAAGTACACCCTAATCAGACCTAGTCCTTTAATCTACCCTATAGAAGAAATATTTTGGGTTCGACTCCAGCCATGTTATTGAGTACGAGTACTAGAAGGTGGCGCATTGGAGTACCATACGGAATAAACCCATCTACAATCACTGATGAATTAAAGTTTGGGATTAATTTGCGATTTATTACAGGCTGCAGGCATGCATTTGTTGGCTTCTTGGAAAACTATATTTATGGTGACTTATGCACGCCGAGGTAGTTTACGGATGCCTTCCAATGGCATCTATGAGGCTTGCGCGTTAATAACTATATGTTTACATATTTCCAGCAACTATTTTGCCTATATAGGTGCTCACAACGCAAGGAAAAGCTAGCGCACGGCACGCATGGCACACACGCGCTAACGGTTTTAAAAAAGGCGCGCTGCGAAGGGCCCGCACACAGCCGAGGCGGGCGTGTCTGCCATCGGCCAATAGCAGCGACGCTCCTTGTAAATGCTCTATGACGAAATCGAGCATATTCAAGGAGCGTGAGGAGAAGCCGCTTTTTGAGTTGAGGGCTCCTGAAGAAGTGGAAGCTTTGTGCTACGCTTCGCGGATGACTACAGCATTTGGCTGAGATGGTCGTTACAGCGTAGGCGAGCCGTAGAATATGTTTTTTCACCAAGCCCGGAGGGTGGTTCAGGACCCCTTTAACTATTGTATACGGATACAAGTACGCCTTCTAGAATAAAAAGGGAGGAGTGTTGTGTTATCATCGCCGCTAGATTGACAGCGGCGGCGCGACTATCGCGACAGCTGGCTATATTAAAGCAGTCATGTGGCCAGCGAGCTGCATTACACGACGAGCCGTCATGGAATAAACCACGTTTGGTTTTGCTTACGCCTTCTTCCTTCAGCTGCTGTTTCCTCCCCCCGAGGAAAACACCACAGTTGGATCTTCAAAACATGGTACCACGCCGGACAGCGACTCCTGATGTGGAACAGGGCGGCGAGTCACAAGGCGTTGTCGGCGAAGCTCGTCGTAACTGACATAAATGGATGACCTGGGTGACTGTGGAGGGGCTCTTCTAAATCAACATTTGAAAGGCGTCGTCATCAATACCCTTCAATATATGCTTGATTCTATCCGCCTCGGTCATTGTTGCATCGACACGTTTACATAAATCGATGAATCTTCCAAGTAGCTGGTAAAATTCTCACCGGGCTGCTGAGATCGGGACTGAAGGCGCTGCTCCGCACGAAGCTTTCTAACCGCAGGGCGTCCGAATACCTCGCTGAACCGTGTTTTGAACGCACTCCAGGAGGGAACGTCTGTTTCATGGTTTCGGAACCACAAGTGGGCAATCCCGGTCAGGTAGAAAGATACGGTGGCCAGTTTCGCGACGTCGTCCCATTTGTTGTGGACACTCACGCGTTCGTATGAGGAGAGCCAGTCATCGACGTCATGGTCATCAGTGCCGCTGAAGATGGGAGGGTCCCGCTGACGGACCGCTCCAGGGCAGACGTTGGTCTGGGGAGAACCTGGTGTTGAGTTGGAATCAGTTCCGGTAGCCATGGTGGGACGAAGAGTCCGGCTGCGCAGTTCCAGGATGACAGAAGACCCAGCAATCCTCCACCAATTGTGATAAGGAAGCTCGACGTGGTTGTGGACGACGAGATCGGACTGGCAGACACGATGGCGTCTAGGCTTAACCAGCCCGAGCAGCGAAATCACCTTTTGCTCGCGCCCCACTATAGCATTGGCGATCCGGCTGCGGAGCTGTAGTGCATGCGCTTCTTCAATAGGCACTGGACCTTGACTTACAATGAAGTGCCGGTGGAAGATTTCACTTGTGCATAGTTCAACCATGAGGATTCGTAGCGTGCGCGTTAACTAAATTAATCCGGAACTCGGCACGATCTACGATAAACATCCCGAGCTTCGCCCGCTCATCATCATTCACTCCGTGGATATGCTGTAATTTTTTCACATACCCTGACATGTTCAAGCATGGCTTTCCTCATTCAGCAATCAGAGGCTGGATTTTGCTGCCAGGAAATCTCATTTCCTTACGCTTGAAGTATTTCTCGAAGCCTGTTCAACGATGTTCATTTTGTTGTTTTTTTTACTCCCACTCCTGCAATAGCGGCGTTGAAGCTATAGTGTGCGTGGATAAACTAAAAAATAAATGAACGGGATCGTTTACCGTAAGTTCTGTCCTAATAATAAACGTTTACACAATCTAAATCAATCGACAGTTATAATACTTTTTTTCGCGTGCACCTTGGAACTTGGAACGACGCAAACATGGTATCCGTGTGTGGATGGAGCTGCAGCCTCAAATCAAGCGCAGCGAGTAACGGTAAGTGTTCTGCGTTCTTCTGTTTGCATGCTTTGCCAGTGCAGGGTGATGTGGTCGTTCCGTGAGGCGATTCGCGTGCAACTCATTGTGCGACTAGCGCAAAAGAAAGCACGAGTACGCGCGCGTTGCGCAGATGCAACATCCCCTTTTTTGGCATTGATTCGAGCAACGTGCACGCATCGTTTGTCGTGGTTCCTAGACTACCGTTTGAGACGTGTTCTTGCGCAGAAATTTTCATGTGCTAGCATGCTTTCCAGTGTCGAAAGATTTTTGTTCGGTACCCGTGAACGAAACCCGCAAAAGTACAAAGAGCGCGTTGATAGAAGCCGTCTGTAACTCATTTGTCGCCGTGACATTTGATTGCGACCAAAAAGGATCATTGCTACGCGGTCCTATGATCAGAATTGAGTTGCTCAAGCTCTAGCGCAATATATGCCGCTGGGTATGTCCACGCCCTATGAATTAGGACACCTTTTACTTTTACAGTGTAACCTGTTATGAGACCACAACAAAGGGTGTTTTTGCGCCGTAGTTGTCTGCCGCCGCCGCCGGTGTCCGTAACCACTATCGCCCAAATTTTAGAAAAAAAATAACCACGACCGAGGAGTATTCGAACTCGTAATCTGCGTGGATACGAACTCGTACCTTGTGCGTGGCAGTCGAGCATTCTACCACTGAGCTACGCCATTTTTTTCTTTATTACATAGAAAGGAAAACTGACCTACGCCTTTGCTTGAAAAATCATCGCTGAAAGTCCTAAACAGGTGTAACGTCTGCCGAGAAATCGCAATAACAAATGTAATGTTACGTGGCAGAATAATAATACGCCACTAAACGTCGCGGAAACTGGATTGTATGAGTTCCAGGAATCATTTGAAAGAACACAGGGGTGCATCCTTCATAGCTCTGCACCCATGACAGAGGCATCATCAACATAATCATTATGAAACAATCTACAACTTTTCCGTCACCACTATTACGAAGCGCTGCCTCGTGAAGCAGTTTTATCGTATCGTGCCATGCGTCACGCGGCAGGCGACGGGCGTAGCCCCTACAGCAACCTGACTAGGCCTCGAGGGCCACCACTGGAAAGACCGGCGCTCCCCCTATAGAGTGGCGCCTCTATAGGGGGAGTTGAAGAGGGCGTTGGCGATGAGCGGATGTGGTTTTTCGGTCTCCGGAACGACAGCGGCAGATAAGTTTTTCTTGCATGCATTGAGCTTGCTTTTCTAGTATAGGTCATTAGCATAAACTATATTTGTGGTTATTAGTTAGTACAGTTTTTTTGGGGGGGTCAGTAACTTGATTTTTGGGTTTTTTTGCTTTCCTTTTTTTTCTTCCTCCACGTGGCTGAGGTGCATGTACACCCACCACGAGTGTTTTGAAGTGTGGGCTATCCATTCAGTTTTTGGGTACGTATTGTCTTAGGGAAGTGTTTGTACTTGGGGAAGTGTTTGTAGTACCGAGGTTATTAGTTGGTACGGTTTTTTGGAGGGGTCAGTAACTTGCTTTTTGGGTTTTTTTTGCTTTCCTTTTTCTTCTTCCACGTGGCTGAGGTGCACGTACACCCACCATGAGCGTTTTGAAGTGTGGTCTAACCATTGAGTTTTTGGGTACGTATTGTCTTAGGAAAGTATTTGTAATACCGAGGGAAGTGTTTGTACTTAGGGAACTGTTTGTAGTACCGAGGTTATTAGTTGGTACGGTTTTTTTTGGAGGGGTCAGTAACTTGTTTGTTGGGGTCTTTTTGCTTTCCTTTTTCCGCCTCCACGTGGCTGAGGTGCACGAGCACCCACCACGAGTGTTTTGAAGTGTCGGCTATCCATTGAGCTTTTGGATACGGATTGCCTTAGGGAAGTGTTTGTAGTACCGAGGGCCTTTGTTCATTAGATAGTGTAACCCTTTTGCTAGGAGCGGTCATGGTCAAAAAGACCGCAAAGTGTTCAGGGTGCGGGGCAGCTGTGAAAATGGAAGTTTGTGCGGAAGAGAAGGCAGAAGCTGATGCAAAATGTAGACAGTGTGAGATCGAGGAAAAAATGGAAAAAATGATGGCTGCTCAGAGCGGACTTATGGACAGAATCGCTGAGCTTGAAAATGCGTTGGCAAAAGAGCGTGAGAAAACGCAGGCCATGGGGGAGAGGCTTAGGTTAGCAGAGGAGGGGCTAGCCATGGTAGTTAAGGCGAACAAAGAAGCAGGCAACAGCGAGAACAGTGCGGCGCCGACCTCCAGCGCGGGGGGGCAGCAAGAACAGGGTGTGAAAAACGCAGGTGCAAAGAGCGCGGGGCACAGCTTTCAGGAAGTAGCTTTGCGGGAGGGAGTAGATAATGCAGCAGCTGCGACTCAGGCTAAACACCCAGACAGTAGCCAGGTTCAGGTGACTCCAGCTGGAAAACCTCAGCGGGTTATTATAGCTGGCGATTCCAATTTAGTTCGATGCGCCGAGGCACTCAAAGAGAGGGTGAAAGGCGACAAACGAGTATTGGTAGGGACGTTCCCAGGACATAGGCTGGGTTCAGTCATGAGGCAAGCAAGAGAAAAGCTCAGGTCTGGGGCTCACGGACGCAACCTCGTGATGATTGCGGCAGGGCTAAACGACGTCCTCAACAAAGAATCGTCAGGATTAGCGACGACCTTGGCAAAAGGCGTCGATGACATGCGCGCCATCTCCCCCCAGGTGCAGATAGTAGTGTGCACAGTACCGGAAATACCAGTGCGTGACGGCAACCTCCAAAGAGCGGTTGTCGATGCGAACAAAGAGATATGGCGTACGAGTCGAGAGAAGGGTTTCGAAGTAGTGGAAATAAACAGGGAGGTGCATAGGTGGGGGGGTTTCCAAAGAGACAGAATTCACTTCGATAGGAGGCTTGGTCATGAGGTAGGTTGGCGGCTTGCACGACGTGCAGTAGCTTTTTTGGGGGGTACCCGGGCCCTTCGGAGTCCGGGGTAGCAAGGAACAAAGGAAACAACCAGGGGGATTTTCCGGCAGGCAGCACTGAGAAATGGCAGAAAAGAGGTAAAAGGAAGAAAAGAGCGAAGGCACGTGTAGCAATTAGTTACATAAACATGCAGGGTGGCAGAAAAAAGGCAAAATGGTTAGAGATTGAGGAACAGTTAAACAAAGAAAAGATAGGCGTTTATGCGATTACAGAAACACACCTTAGAGACCTGGAAGAGCCACCACATATTGACAATTATGTTTGGGAAGGGTGCAACAGGATCATATCAGAAAGAAAAGGTGGGGGTGTTGGAATGCTTATTCATAGCGGAGCCAAATGGGAGAGAGTAAAACAAACGTGTTCAGAGCACCTCTGGGTTTCGGGCACGGTAGGTGGAAAGAAAACGTGGCTAGGTGTAGCTTACATGTGGACGGGAAATAACTGTAAGGAAAAAAATCTGGAGATAAAGCATTGCATAAACACCGATATTAAAGAATTTGGTCATGGGGCTGAAATCATCCTCCTAGGGGATATGAATGCGCACATCCATGACCTTGACGGATATACAGACACCAATGGGAGGTTATTGCTCGATCTTTGCGAGCACCATAGTCTTGTGATAGTTAACACAGGGCCCAAGTGTGGTGGACAGATCACGTGGGAGGTCAGAAACAGACAATCGAACATTGATTATTGTCTAATGACGGAAGGAATCTATGAAAAACTGAGAGAAATGAGAATAGACGAGGACGGGATGAACAGCTTGGGTAGTGATCATAAACGCATAACGTTACAACTGGGATATAAAACTGAAAATAATAACGTAGAGTCGAAGTTTGGCAGGTCGTACTTAAATGACAAACAAATAAAAAATATAGCCGCAAGAGTAGAGGAAGAAGTAGGCAAAATACGAGGCAAGGACTGGGGGTATAATGAGCTAGTTCATGCAATGACGAAAGAAATAAGTAAAGAGAAGAAAACTGTTTGCTGGAAAGGAAAGAGAACGCCAAAAAGATGGTGGAACAAGGAAATCCGGGAAGCGATCGAAAATCGACGTAAAGCATCAAGGGAGCACAGGCAGGCAAAAAGGGAGAAGCGGCCGCAAGTCGAAGTCACGGAAAGATGGGAAATATATTTAGAGAAAAAATCTATTGTACAGAAATTGGTCGAGGCAAAAATTAAAGGTGAAAGCGAACGCTGGGTTACAGAAATTCATGACAAAAAGAAGGACGCGCCTAGGATATTTTGGAACCACATAAAAGCGCTAGGTAAAAAGTCTGCCACATTGCAACAACATATTGTTGATGAAAGAGGAAATCAATTGGAAGGGTACGAAGCGTTGGGTTACATCCAGAAGGTAACAGCCGATTCGTTTAAAAAGATCGTCCAAGAGATTCCCCCAGTGGATAAAACCATGACGGAGAGCGAAACTAAGGAAGAGCTAGAACTTGAGAATTTCAACTGGAAAAAGGCCGAAGGAAAAATTCCAAAGCGCACTGCTATGGGTTTAGATGGGGTCCCCGTTAGCCTCATTAACGAATTAGGACAGAACACTAAAGAAGCGCTATTGAAAGCCGTAGAAAAATGCTTACAGGAGAGGCAAATACCGGACAGTTGGCGAAAAAGCAGAATGAACTTAATCTATAAAGGCAAGGGGGAAAAGAATAACATTCGCTCGTATAGACCGCTAACCATTACATCGGTACTATACAGGATGGCTATGCAAGCAGTAAAATTAAAAATAGAAGCCTGGGCAGAACGTAACAATATTTTGGGAGAACTTCAGAATGGATTTCGAGTAGACAGGCGTTTAGACGATAACCTATTTGTTCTTACTCAGTGTATAGAAATATCTAAAATAGAAAGGAGGCCGTTGTATGTGGCTTTTCTAGACATCACTGGGGCGTATGACAATGTTAATCAGGAAATATTGTGGGAAATTTTGGAAGGAATGGGCATAGGCGACGATTGTGTACAGCTTTTGAGGGAAATATATCGAGAAAATACAGTTTGCATAGAATGGGAAGGAATAAGTAGCAGAGAGAACGTTGATATTAGCAAGGGGCTGAGACAGGGATGTCCTTTGTCGCCGCTGTTATTCATGCTGTACATGGTTAGAATGGAAAAAGCGCTAGGAGATAGCCACATTGGTTTTAATCTGTCACACAAACAGGGCGGCGTGATGATTGAGCAGATGCTTCCGGGTTTATTTTATGCTGATGATATTGTCTTATTCGCAAACAGTCGAGATGATATACAACGGCTGGTGAATATATGCGGGAAGGAAGGCGAGGATCTAGGACTAGGATTTAGTGTAACAAAATGCGGATTGATGGTATTCAATGATCCCAACGACCAGGCGGTATCCATACAGGGCCAAGAAATACCGAGAGTAAGCGAATACAAGTACCTTGGCGTATGGGTAAATGAGGGCGATAGATACATGAAGGTACAGGAAAAAGCCTTGGCAGCAAAGGGAAAGAGGAACGCAGGAATAATGAAGCACAGAGCGTTGTGGGGACACAATAGGTACGAGGTGCTTAGGGGTCTGTGGAAAGGGGTAATGGTACCGGGGCTTACATTTGGGAACTCAGTGGTGTGCATGAGGCCAGAGATACAATCGGGAATGGATGTGAATCAAAGAACTGTGGGACGCCTCGCGTTGGGTGCTCACGGGAAAACTACAAACGAGGCTGTAAAGGGCGATATGGGATGGGCGAGTTTTGAGGCAAGGGAAGCGCAGAGCAAAATAAGGTTTGAAGAAAGGCTAAGGAATATGAAAGAGGTTAGGTGGGCAGTGAAGGTGTTCCGCTATTTATATAGAAAGAGCGTTGACACGCAGTGGAGAAAGAGAACTAGGAGGCTCACCAGTAAATATACGGCTCTAAGAGAACTGACAACAAAGAGCGTAAAGGGAAAAGTCAGAGAGGCGGAGAAGATTTACTGGAGGACAGCGATGGAAAAAAAACCGACTCTGAATAACTACCGAGAGGGCAAAAACGAAATAAAGAGGGAGGCATTTTATGATAATTCAAGAGGAAGCGCTTTATTGTTTGAAGCGAGATCGGGCTGCCTTAGAACGCGTGTTTATAAAGCGAAATTCAGTAAAGAAGAAGAAAAATGCACATGCTGTGAGGAAGATAGGGAAACGACAGAGCATGTTCTGATTGAATGCGGAAATATCCACCCAGGTGTACGTTTGGGCACCACCCTACATGAAGCCTTGGGTTTTAGGGCGAACAACGGGAAGCTGAACATAGCCGCGATTGAAATAAGTAAGAGACGGTTAGAATACTGGTGGCAGAAAACTAGAGAGAACGGACAAAAATAATTATAGGGAAAAATATGGAATTTCTGCCATAAGGGGCAGGGAACTGGGATTTGAAATTCCGTTTTTGATATGGCATGATCGATTTGATTGAAGTAAATTTAAAAGGCATGAGGAAAATTAAAAGAGAAAAAAAAAGTTCTTAAATCTTCTTACGAGCCTGGTGGCGCACATGTCACCGCCCCGTTACAAAGGGGAAGCTCATAGCATCCATCCATCCAGTAAACGACATCACGTGACGCCTTCGCCGCCGCCGCCGAAGCGCGCTGGCTTTCTTCACCAAGCCGGTTACTTCTTGCTTTTGCGCATGGATAACTGCTCGGCGCCACAGCACTTGACATATGCGACCGAGATAGGTGTAATTTTCACGTGTATATATACCCCAAGAAGAAGCGTCTTGGCTGAAAAAGCTGGGAATGGGGAAACAGGCAAGTGCTCATACATTTCGAGTGTGCGGGAAGCATTCCGCCAACTCAATTTTGTGCATGGCGTTTGTGCACACCTCGGATCTGCAAGGACTCAGTTTCGGGCACGGCACGCACCAGAACAAGAACTCAAATGCGCTCGTCTTTGCTTGTTTACACATTCCGATGATCATCTCGGCTAACAGCACTACTTTGCCAAGTTTTTTTCACTCGTTTGAACATCCATGAAAAAGCGGACGCATTTACGTGGTTCCCCTGAAGCCAGCAGTCTAGGTCATCGAAAAGCCATGCCGTGACTACGTGGCCCAATCAAAGATGGATGTGCACGTCCCTCAACCGTACATAAGAAACAACACCGGATCCGCACGGTCTCAGTTTTGGGAAAGGCACGCATCAAAACAAGACTTCAAATGTGCTTGTATTTGCTTGCTTACAGATTGCGATGATCATCTCGGCTAAAAGCACTACTCTGCCAAGTTTGTTTCACTCGTTCAAACATCTGTCAAAAAGCGGGCGCATTCACGTCGTTCCCTGGAGCCAGCAGTCTACGTCATCGACGAGCCATGCCGTGACTACATGGCTCAATCAAAGATGGATGTGCACGTCCCTCGATCCTACATGAGGAACGATACCTAGGATCCGCACGGAGTCAGTTTCGGGCACGACACGCACCAAAACATGACCTCAAAGGCGCTCGTCTTTGCTTGCTAACAGATTGCGATGATCATCTCGGCTGACAGCACTACTCTGCCAAGTTTTTTTTTCACTCGTTTGAACATCCATGAAAAAGCGGACGCATTCACGTGGTTCCCCTGGAGCCAGCAGTCTACGTCATTGACAAGCCATGCCGTGACTACGTGACCCAATCAAAGATAGATGAGCACGTCCCTCTACCGTACATAAGAAACAACACCTCGGATACGCACGGTCTCAGTTTTGGGAAAGGCGCGCATCAAAAGAAGACTTCAAATGTGCTTGTATTTGCTTGCTTACAGATTGCGATGATCATCCCGGCTAAAAGCACTACTCTGCCAAGTTTGTTTCACTCGTTCGAACATCTGTCAAAAAGCGGGCGCATTCACGTCGTTCCCTGGAGCCAGCAGTCTACGTTATCGACGAGCCATGCCGTGACTATACTCTGTTTCAGAAGTTCCATGCAGCACTGTGAAAGCTACAGCCCTCTTCGGCCAATCCGGAGGGCAAACACATGTTAAACGTGTCCTTCCGTGGCTTCTCGTATACCAATGGCGGGCGCTGCAGTGGCAGATGCAGCCCTGGAAGTAGGAAGACGAAGCAGGGGCTGCGTGTCCGAACAATGGCATTTCGTCTCGGCTCGGAAGAATTGGGCGCTCGATGGCCTCATAGCCCTGGCTCTGTTGCATGGAACTCCTGAAACAGACTATACGTGCCCCATTCAAAGATGGATGTGCACGCCCCTCAACCGTACGTAAAGAACACATCGGATCTGCACTCACTCAGTTTCGGGCACGGCACGCACCAGAACAAGACCTCAAATGCGCTCGTCTTTGCTTGTTTACAGATTGCGATGATCATATCCGATAACAGCACTAGTTTGCCAAGTTTGTTTCACTCGTTTGAACATCTATCAGAAAGCGGACGCATTCACGTGATTGCCCTGGAGCCAGCAGTCTACGTCATCGACGAGCCATGCCGTGACTACGTGGCCCAATCAAAGATGGATGTGCACGCCCCTCAACCGTACGTAAAGAACACCTCGGGTCTGCACTCACTCAGTTTAGGGCACGGCAGGCACCAGAACAAGACCTCAAATGCGCTCGTCTTTGCTAGTTTACAGATTGCGATGATCATCTCGGCTAACAGCACTAGTTTGCCAAGTTTGTTTCACTCGTTTGAACATCTATCAGAAAGCGGACGCATTCACGTGATTGCCCTGGAGCCAGCAGTCTACGTCATCGACGAGCCATGCCGTGACTACGTGGCTCAATCAAAGATTGATGTGCGCGTCCCTCGACCCTACTTGAGGAACGACACCTAGGATCCGCACGGAGTCAGTTTCGGGCACGACACGCACCAAAACATGACCTCAAAGGCGCTCGTCTTTGCTTGCTTACAGGTGAGACAGCGCTTTTCATGTTTTCGAAGCGATGAACTGTTGATTATAGTCGTGCTGTGCCCGGCACAATGTTGTCTTTATCTTGCGAATGCAGGCCTGTGATACCGAAGTTGGCTAGGAGCGATGATATTGTCACGTGGTAGTGACGCACGCAGAACTCAAGGCGAAGCACGCAGAGCTCAAGCGATGTCAGGCGAACTGTTTATTGGGCGTACTTGTGCCCAGCAAAACAAAGCCAATGACAATGCACAGCAGCAGCGGCGTGAACAGTCGTCGATCGACGGGAAAGACTGACAAGCGGCGTAATGCGTCGGCTTTATACACGCGTCATAACGAGTTCTCGCATTATATCTGAAATTTCAGAAATCACTGAAATTTGCACGTCAAGCATGCAAAGTTTCAAGAATGATCGACACGGTTCCCGAAGTGACATGCAAGATAAACGCGGCCTGCGTTGCGCGTAACAGAAAGTGATAACAGCGCTGCCCGCAAACAATCAAAACAAGCACGCGTGTCACTGGGAAGTGATAACGGCTTTCCACTTAAACTAAAAACCACCGCACGTGTCAATATCGAGACGAACCCTGGTCTCTCTGTACTCGAAAAAATTGAACAATTTTGCAAACATTGAAAGAACGGACAAAGACATTTGCTGATAAAAAACGTGATCAACGTGCGTTTCAGAACGAAGTAAAGGATAATGGCAGCGTCTTAAAAAATTTGAGGAACGATTGTCTACAATTGAGTCATCCCTTCCGAAATTGACCGAAACTAAAGATGGAGTTTCTGCTGTAACTGAGCAAGTTGCTGTGCTTTCCCCGAAGGTCGACGGCCTGGAAAATACGGCAACGAAAATATAATTTGATGGTTTATGGTCTTCCTGAGAAACCAAATGAATCACCCGATGAAGTGTTTGAAGCTGTAAACCAAAAACGTTTTCTTGTAGTAGGTGTAAGCCCATGGGGTGTGGAACGCATGTATCGGTTTGGAAAGAGGCGAGACCATTCCCGGCCTGTAATATTAATATTTCGCTTATACAACTCCAAAAAAAAAAAAAATAGCGAGATCGTGATGAAACGTTCGAAACTGAAAGGGACAGATGTTTCAGTAAGTGAAGACTTCTCAACACGTGTACTTTTCTGCCGCTAGCGTCTTTGGAAGAGTGCAAAAGAAGAAAAAAAGTCAGTTTCGCCGCAAGGGCGAAGCAATGAATGCGATAGCAAGAAACTGTAATGCTATACGAAGTGAGGCTCGCAGCTTGATGATGATTGTGGTTCGGTTAGAAAAGGACGCTAATATCTGCAGCCCATGCATGTAGGGAGCACGGCTAAGCATCCGTAGGGGTAGGGGAAAGGGAGTGAAAGAGATAGAGAGGAAAGGCCGTAGTGGAGGGCTCCGGAAATTTAGACCACCTGGGGTTCTTTAACGAGCACTGACAACGCACAGTACACGGGCCTCTGGCATTTTCGCCTCCATCGAAAATGCGACCGCCGCGGCTGGGATCGAACCCGCGTTTTTTGGCTGTCAGCCGAGTACCGTAACCACTACACCACCGCGGCGGACCAAGGTCGCAGCTTCAGGAGCAGTATTAATTGTATAGCAAACACGCACCTGCTAAGTCAGCGTCTCCCGTGGGCAGCGCGTTCTGATATGAAGGGCTTTATACATTGTGTGTCACAAAGCAACGCATACAAAGCTAGGGGAGGCCACTAAATGAACAAGCAGAAGATGAGCGCGAACTATTAAGTGAAGCACGCACGAAACGAACGCACATATATACACCAAACGAGCGCGAATAAGCTGTCGCAATGGATACTCTCAGTTTGAACAGCGTTCCTGTTGCAAAGGCAGCTTACCCGTGCGCTCCTCGCGCCATCTCGCTGGTAATGAAGAAACGCTATAAGCGCCTGCCAGCTCTGAGTCTTGCCAGCGGTAAAGCGTGTGTACATAAGGCTCGCCGTTAGCTCCTTCGAGCGTCTGCTCTTTGTGGCGTAGTGGTTAGCGCCACGCGCTGCGGAGTGAGAGATTCCTGGTTCGATTCGCCGCGTCGGAAGCATTTGTCCAAAATATCTTTCTTTGAGATTTTTATATATATATATACATCCTGATACATATACGGTTCATGACGGCGGCGACGGGGACGGCAAAAACCAGCCGAGACTGTCCATATAATTGCTATCGCAATAAAACAAAGTGGTGCGCGCGTGCGCCTTGTTCATAAGAAACTTCACGTGAACAAGGATGCATATTTCTGGGACGAAAACTGCGCTTCACGGAAGCCGTGTTTAGTTGCTGATGAGTTGAGTTGACAAACGTTTATTGTTAAAAAAAAAAGAAAAGGAGGTTGGCGAAGCAGGTGGGTGGGGCCTCTAGTCCAGGGCTGCACTGGCCTCAGCAGCCCGCCGCGCCTGGTCGAGGAGTGCCACTTGGGCCTCCTTTTCCTCGCTGGCAAGCCAGGTCTCCCGCTGCTCCGTTCGAAATTTTTGCGCCGAAATATGAGGTGTATTAAATTTAGACGGCCTGAGCTCGCATTCCCACGAGATGTGAGCGAGAGTTGGCTGTCCTCCACACCACGGGCAAGTGGCGGCGGCGTATGCGGTTGGGTGGATGGCATGTTTTAAACGCAGGTGCGGGTATGTGTTTGTCTGCAGAAGGCGCCATGCGTGCGCTTCCATTACATTTAGCCGCGTCTGTGGTGTTGAATAGCGCCGTCGTTGTCGACGCTGGTGTTCTAAGATATCCCTGGGAGTGTGGGGAGCCTGGGGTTGCAGACGAGTGTCTAGACGAGGAACAGTTGCTCGGTGTGTAAGAGCTCGAGCTGCACCGCCCGCTCTGTCGTTACCGTCGCTTCGATGTGTGCCGGGCACCATATAATGCTGTGATCCTGGTCTAATGTTGCACCTAGCAGGTGGGCGACACACGCAGGAACACGGCCGCTAGTAAAATAGCGACACGCTATTTGGGAGTCTGTGAGGATATAAGATCCTTGCCTCAGTGATTCTTTGGTCTTGATGGCTAGAGCTACCGCTAGGGCTTCCGCCGTGTTCGCTGAGTTAGTCCTAGCTGAGGCACAGGTGAATAAGCCTGGCCTAGAGACCGAGCCAACAGCAGCTAGCGAGAACCCATGCGTGCCGCAGCGGGCTGCGTCCGTGTAAAGCGTGTCCGGGTCCGTCGCGTACTCTTTGGCGAGTTTTCTGGCTCTGGCGTCGCGACGAGCTCGGTGGTGCACCGGACTCATGTTTTTCGGTAGATGAGCGATATGAATTTGGGCACGGACCTGAGCAGAAAGGGGCACAAGTTCCTCATCACTGTATTGTGGTCGTACAGGATACCCAGGCCACGTTGGACTTCCCTAACAGTGCTTGTGAGACAGAGTCTTTCTCGTTGTGAGATTAGGACAGCGGCCCGAAGTTCCTCAAAAGTGTTGTATATCTCTAACGCTAGGAGTCGCTCCGTGGATGTTCCTCTTGGCAGACCAAGAGCGGCCTTGTAAGCGGTCCGAATCAAAATATCCGCTCGTTCAACCTCAGCCTTACTGAGTTCTAGGTAGGGGAGGCCGTACGGTAATCTGCTGATTACAAAGGCATTGATTATGCGGAGCGTGTCCGCCTCTCCAAAGCCTTTGCGATGGTAGGTCACTCTCTGTACCATGCGGGCAATTTGCTTAACTGTCGTGCGTAAGGTTTTAAGTGTGTGATCTGCGTGCCCATTGCTTTGGATCCAGAGGCCAAGTATGCGTGCTTTTTCTACTTGGCGTATGCGATGGTCACCTATATTAAGTTCGAAGGGGTGTTCATTTCGATAACCCCTGCCATGCACCCGAACGAGTTCCGATTTTTCCGGCGAGCGGCTCATACCACAACTTTCCGCAAAAAGATGCACTGTCTGAGCTGCTTCTTGTAATGTGTTTTCCTTGTAGCCGAGAGAGCCCCTGGTTACCCAGAGGGTAATATCATCGGCATATAGAGCATAGCCCAAGTCTGATATGGAATCGAGCTGTCGGACGAGGCGTGCCATACCAATGTTGAAAAGTAAAGGCGATAATATAGCGCCTTGAGGCGTTCCTCTATTGGGCAAGCTAAAGGTCGAGGACCTAATTTCTCCAATGCCAATCGTGGCAGTTCGATCAGTGAGGAACGAACGAACATAGTTGTATGTCCGTTCCCCACAGTTGGTGGCGCTGAGTTCCTGCAGGATGAGCTCGTGGCCGATAGTATCAAATGCGCTTTTTAGATCGAGAGCAACCAAGATGTGTTCTGCACCGGAGGGAACATCGCGTAGTACCTCATCCCGAAGGCGGAGGAAAACGTCCTGCGTGGAGAGATTGTGCCTGAAGCCGTACATATGAGTAGGGAAAAAGCCTCGATCCTGAAGGTAGTGTACTAGGCGGGTTTGAATGACCTTCTCGAAAAGCTTGCCGAGGCAAGAAGTCAGAGCAATCGGGTGGAGGTTTTCTAAGGTGGGTCTTTTGCCACGCTTGGGAATTAGTACGATCGAGGCCTCTTTCCATTCTGGCGGAAGGATTCCAGGTTCCCAGATGTGCTCGTTAAAGTATTGTATTAATTCATCCAGGCAATCGTCACTAAGATTTCGTAGCATGGCGTTAGTAACGCGATCGGGTCCCGGTGCGGTGTTGCGTTTTGCAGTTTGTGCCGCAGCAAAAAGCTCAGCTTTGGTAATCGGCGCATCCAGGTCTGCATTCGCCAAGCCCTCGTATTCAGTGGTGCATGGCAGATCTACTGCGGCACCTACGTATTTCTTGCGGAGGATGTTCAGTAATTCTTCCTCCGTGCCGGTAAAATCGGAGACCAATTTTTGGATCGTCCGGGACACCGTAGTTTTGGTGCTACCAGGGTCGAGAAAACTTCGTAAAATAGCCCATGTCTTGGCCGTACTCAGCGTGTCCCTCATTGAGTCACAGAATTGGACCCAGCTTTCAGTTTCCAGTTTGTGAACATATTCGTTAGCGCGTTCAGAAACCTCGGCTATCTTGAGACGTAGTTTACGATTGAGGCGCTGAGACTACGTCTACTTTCCCACATGTGAAGTAGATGCCGGTCAACAACAGGCGCTTCAGATGTAAGGGCTACGCGTTTTGAAACAGAACCATGCGCGTCGCATAAGTGATCGGCCCACGCCTTAGCATCGCGGAGCGTAGCGTCCGGTAGTGGAATCTGTCTGTATTTAGACCAATCCGTTATCGTCACCTGACCCGTAGTCCTGCGAACCCTAGGAGAGGATACAGACACACTAATGAGGTAGTGGTCGCTGCCGAGCGTTTAGTCTAGATTAGACCACGTGGCGTCGAGTAAGTTCAATGTAAATGCTAAGTCAGGAGAAGTGTCAACGCTGACGCTGTTGCCCAATCGCGTGGGCATGGTGGGGAGTGTGATGAGCTGGAGTCCGTGATTGTCTGTGGCTTTCTCTAGGAGGTTCCCTTTTGCGGTGTCGCGTCTGTAGCCCCAGCTGGTGTGAGGTGCATTAAAATCGCCCAAGAAAACGAGGCGATCCTGGCTGCGCAAAAGGGAGACCACTCCAGCAAGCAGCGATTCGAAATCTGTTCCCTTTTATTTGGGCGGGCTGTACACATTCACGATGAAGGTACTAGCCTTGCCCCTCTTGTGCGCGTAAATCTCAACAATTTGGTGTGCAGTATGACATTCCCGTATATCATGTACATTTGAGGCGATATCCTCAGCCACCAGCGTCGCAACTTTTGGGAAATCTGGGTTGGATATAGTATAATAACCCCGAAGTGCAACTGGCTTGGCGCCTGTTTCCTGCAGACAAACAATATCCGGTTTAACTGGCGTTTGTTGTATGAACTGGTGTAGAACTGCTGCACGCTTATGAAAGGTGCGACAGTTCCAGTGCCAGATGTCTAGGTGGTCTACGTGCGTGCGAATATTACTGCGTGCGTTCGCCATGATGGGGAATGGCAATATCAGTGGTGTCTGTCTGTTTCGGCCTCCTGCTGACAGGTTCACCCGGGCTAGCATTCGTACGCTTCCTTAAGTTACTCTTAATGTGAGAGACAGATTCGTCGACGTAAACTTTAAGATTGTGAGATTCGGAATACATTTGCTGCTGAAAAGACTGTATGCTTTGAAGCTGCTGCATAATTTGTCGGAGGGTGTGTTCAAATGTGCCCGAAGGCATAGCTGTTTGGCAAGGTGTGGGGCTAGCCAATTTTTGTGGTGGCTCTTGGGAAGATCGTGCATGGTGAACTTTGAAGAAGCCAACTCTCGCTTGATCTCAGCCAGACTCTCGCGAAGGAGTTTTTTCTCTGCTACAATTCTTTGGTATTCTGGATTGCTAGTTATAGGAGCAATGGGAGGCACGGGACATGCCCAGCTTACCTTCCCTTGACACGGCGACCTGGAGAGACCTGGAGCCCTGGACTCGAGATGTTCGATGGAGCGGGAGGCGGGGCGTTGTTGCAGTGCGGGAGGACATCTTGTTCGGGACCTTGACAGGGACTTCGACCGGGACCTCGCCCGAGACCTTGACCGAGACCTTGACCGGGACCTTGACCGAGACCGCGATCTTGGGCGATATTTCGGGCAAGGCCTGTTGGGTGCAGGTGGCAGGCTGGGCCAGTCAGTTTCTTCCGAGCTGAACCAACGAATCGGCTTCTCAGGCTGCACCATGGCGCTCTCTTGCGGTGAGCGCGAAACGTTAGTACTTGAAGTTTTGTTCGAACTGCGACGCAGAGGTTTGAGCCTCATCTTACAATTGCGGTCTCCTGTGAGAT
The DNA here is from genome assembly GCA_013339685.2 of Hyalomma asiaticum. Lineage (NCBI taxonomy): Eukaryota > Metazoa > Arthropoda > Arachnida > Ixodida > Ixodidae > Hyalomma > Hyalomma asiaticum. The sequence continues at coordinate 80,360,609 of CM023490.1, forward strand.
GGTCTTCGCCACAGGTTGCGCATTTTGGCTTGCACTCATGGCTGGGAACGGGTTCTCGCATGCCACAGGTTCGACATACCGGAGTGTCCGGTTGGGCGCATACGTCAGATCTGTGGCCGACATTGTAGTGACCGTTATTAATTTGAACGCTCGCAGCCTCTTGAAGGAAATTTCAGCCATTGAAAGCGTTTTGCTGGTGTATGAACCAGGTGTACTCATTGTTACTGAGTCTTGGTTGAATGAATTTATCGAGGACTGCGAGTTTCTTCCTCAAAACTACACAGCTTATCGTAGAGATCATGGATCTAGAGGCGGCGGTGTTGCGTTTATTTGCAAAAAAAAAACAACTATATGCACAGAACGTTCCTCGCCTCCAGAAATTGAATGTATTGCATGTGAGATGAGTTTATACGGCAGTACGTTCACATCCATTGCATTTTATTCTCCTCCCGAATCATCGGAAGGCTACATGCTACCTTTGAATGACTTCTTACATAGTGAATTTCATAATTCAAAAAGAAAAAAATTGTAATAGCCGGTGATTTTAATCTTCCGCATATTGACTGGTTGGAATATAAAGCCGGTCCAGTTGATGTATTACCATCCCGGGCTTGTCTGGATGGGGTGTTCTCGCTCAGTGTGGTTCACGTTGTTCAGGGGTACACACGGGTACACGAAAAGGGTGGCTCTCCACTTGACCTTGTATTTTTGAGTCTGTCACTAGCTCAACAAAATTACACTTGTGAAGATACGGAGCGTATTTCAGATCACAATGCGATGATTCTTCAGCTATTAGGCGTGCGTCATGAAGCGCGAGCCACAAAGTCTTTACTGGTACCCAATTGCTCTAGAGCTGATGATGTTTCAATTCTGAACTTCTTTGACGATGACTACGACAATTTTAAGCGCATTGCTGTATCTTATAGTTCAACGATTGACGATGTGTGGAAAAGGTTTAATGAAATGGTACACACACTGATAAAACGATACATACCTGAGCGAAAGAAAAAGGTTCAAAGAAGAAATCCGTGGGTTTTGCAAAAAATTATTCACACGAAGCGTCATCTAAGGCGCAATGGGACCAAAACGAAAAAAATAGTAAACACAGTCTGACACCGGCTGACGTCAAGACGCTCTCTGTCGTTCAAAGCTGAATTGGCTGACGCAAAGAAGCGACGCATGAATGAATATTTAACGCAGTATATTGTCACGTGACACACAAGAGACTGTGATAACAGAGACCGCACCGTCAGGTAGGCAAGAACTGCTAGCTGAGCAAGATGGCTCCGACTGGGGCGCGCGCTGAGCCAAAAGCAAGCCAAAAGCGCGCTGAGCCAATATTGCCACGTGCAATTTGCGGCTTGCAAAGAAAGAAGTGCTCGCTCTGTTCGAAGAAGAAGACGAATTCCACGCCTGATCTTTTCAGTTTCTCGTCAGTATCCAAAACATACTTAAGATATTCTTCTGTACATGTTTTGGTGACTCATCTGTCAGGTTTGAATGGTTAACATGCACAATTCCACTAATTAAATTCCCTTTAAAACATCCTTTTTCTCTCTCTATCGGTTCCTTCCAATAATTTAAAATCAAAACGTAATCGTCAAGTAACTCTTGGCCAATCCCCCCTGGTGGGTAAGTGCCGTAGTTCTTCAGGAGCATCATCATCATCATCATCTTTTCAGTCTTGTTTTCAATTAAAGTGTCCTGCTCTGTTCCTGATTCCTGCTGTTCCTGCATCTGGTGGAGGTGCGACACTGGTGGAGGTGCGGGGTAAATGATCGGGACACCCCTCCGCAGCCCCGCATCAAGTCTAGGACGATTTCCACGCGTTGAAACACCGGTTCATCGTGCCAGCCGCCGGCTGTTAGGCCTGAGCCCAGAGTGCGGTCCGCTACCAGAAAGTGCAACCGTGACCGAGCGGAGTACTCAAGGCATGGAAAACCCACGCCTATCACAGGTTACTGTCTTGAACCCTCGATCTCCTCCCACTTTTCACGGCAATCCCTACGAGGACACCGAAGACTGGCTCGAAGAGTTTGAGCGCGTCGCCAGTGTCAATGGGTGGAACGTCGGCGCAGGAGAGATGTCAGCACACGTTTACTTCTCCCTTCAAGACGGCGTCCGAACGTGGTTCACGAATCGTGAAGGCAACTGGTCATCTTGGCAAGAGTTCACCCAAAAGTTTCTTGACACGTTCGGAAGCACCGAAAGGCGAGAGCAAGCTCAGCGACTCATTGAATCGCGCATACAAAAGACCAACGAAACACTCGCCATGTTCGTTGAGGACATGACCCGTCTATTTCATCCAGCTGACCCTGATATGTCCAACGCGAAAAAATTCAGCCATCTCATGCGCGGCGTAAAGGAGCACCTGTTTTCCGGTCTTGTGCGAAACCCGCCAAACAGCGTCGACGAATTTCTGAAGGACTCGACGGCCATCGAACGTGCACTACAGCTGCGCTACCGCCAGTACGACCGCGTCGACCACAGTGGACCAACGAACGCCGCGGCCGCTACAGCGTTGTCACCAAGTGATGAGCGTTTGCGTCAAATGATACGCGAAATCGTGCAAGCAGAAGTCAAGAAACTCCTCGTCACTCCAAATGAATGCGCGAGTGCGTCAGTTTCTGAAGTTGTGCGCCAGGAGATAAGGCAAGCGCTTTCGCCCCCCGAACAGAACATCAAAACGCGTAATCCCAGTCCCAGCTATGCAGAAGTTGTCTGCCGACCGCCGCCTATTACGCCGACGCCGCAGTACTACCAGCAGCAACCGCCGACAGTGCCTTGGTACTACCGGGGAGCTCTAACGCGACCACCGCTCTGAAAAACGGACATTTGGCGCACTGCCGACTACAGGCCACTCTGCTTTCATTGTGGAGAAGCTGGCCACATATGCCGCTATTGTCTTTATCGTACAGCAGGCTATCAAGGATTTCCGTCGTCTGCTCCTCATCGCCCGAACAACCGACCTTACGTCGATGCGAATGTAGCTAGTAGGCGCGACGATTCCCTTGGTTACCGGTCGCGCTCCCCTTCTCCTGCACGTTCGTCACCAAATCGGCCAAGTGCGACTGACTTGGCCAGAGGGAGATCCCCCAGCCCCCGTCGGGGAAACTAAATGACGTGACCTTTGGGGGGAGGTTGCCAATCGCCGAAAAGATGAAAAGCCCCCACTGAAAACAAAGGAAGAGCTGCAGAATTCCGACGACTTGACGAATGATGAAATCGTAAGCGCAGAGATCAGTGTTAAGGTCGACGGTCATGACGTGACGGCACTGGTGGACACTGAGGCGACTTTTCGATACTTCTGAGCACACATGGTAGCGCAAAAAACCGAAACGAAAGACTTAGGAAGAAGTGGAGAAGAAACGACAGGTTTCTTCTCCACTTCTTCCTAAGTCTTTCGTTTCGGTTTTTTGCGCTACCATGTGTGCTCAGAATGTCAACCAACTCGCCCAGCAACAAGTTCTGCATAACTACTTTTCGATACTTAGTGAGCACTTGGTGGCTAACCTCAGGAAAGTTAGAACGGAATCGACTGGACCACAGATTCGAGGAGGTGGAGGCCGGCTGCTGACACCTACTGGAAAGTGCACTGCACGGGTCACTATAGGGGACACCCCATACGTCGCCACTTTTGTTATCGTTTCCGAGTGTTGCAAGCAGGCCATCGTAGGTATGGATTTCCTGCGTGATACGGTGCTGTCATCAATATACCGGAAGGTGTGCTTACATTTTCAACAGATCCAAGTGCGCAGCTACAGCGCAGGACCTTGCGTCTTGTGGACGACGTGACCGTGCCGCCGTTATCTTGGCGCTTTGTTTCGGTCAGGTGCGCCACGCCGCACAATGGAGACGGCGTCGCCGAACAAGTCTCCGCACTTTTGCTCACTCAAGGTGTGGCTATAGCCAGGAGTATCGTCAGTATAGCGCATGGTCAAGCCGAGGTTCTGCTGACAAACTTTGGCACGAACGACGGCATATTACCGAAGGCACTGCAGTTGCTTTCCTAGACGAAGCTGCAGAGTTCCGCGAATGCCTTGCAGTACAGCACGGTGAGCCAGATACCTTAGCAGCACCACATGTTGACGTGAGCACAAGTTTACCGCCACCGGAGAGACATCGTCTTCTTAATCTTCTGCGTGAGTTTCAAGACTGCTTTTCGTCGACCTCAAGAGTCAAGCAAACGCCACTGACAAAGCACCGTATTATAACAGGAGACGGCACGACCAATACGACAGAACCCTTACCGTGTCGCACCAAAGGAAGGCGAAGCGATTCAACAACAAGTCAGGGAGATGCTCGACGATGACGTCATACAGCCATCAAAGAGTCCTTGGGCATCGCCGGTAGTGCTGGTTAAAAAGAAGGACGGCAGCCTACGCTTTTGTGTCGACTACCGCAGACTGAACCGGGTGACAAAAAAGGACGTATACCCATTAGCGCGAATCGATGATTCTCTCGACAGGTTGAGGCATGCACGGTATTTCTCGTCGATGGACCTGAAAAGTGGATATTGGCAAATTGAGGTCGACGAACGCGACAGAGAAAAGACTGCTTTTGTGACGCCTGACGGGCTGTACGAATTTAAGGTCTTGCCATTCGGATTATGCTCAGCTCCAGCGACACTTCAAAGAATGGTGGACACGGTTCTATCTGGCCTGAAATAGCAGACGTGTTTGGTGTACCTCGATGACGTCATCGTCTTTTCAGAAACTTTCGAGGAGCACCTAAAAAGGTTATTGTTGGTTTTTCAAGCGATTCGGTCCGCGGGCCTGACGCTGAAAGCAGAGAAATGTCGCTTCGGTTTCGAGGAACTCCAATTCCTAGGTCATGTCGTAAGCCACAGCGGCGTTCGTCCTGACCCCGAGAAGATTGCGCCGTCGCGAAATTTCCAGCGCCAATGGATAAGAAGTCAATCAAGCGTTTTCTGCTCCTCTGCGGATATTACCGAACGTTTATAGCCAACTTTTCACACCTCGCCGCGCCGCTAACACGCCTCACAAGGGAAGACGTTCCATTTGTATGGTGCGAAGAACAAGCGGCATTTGACGAACTCCGGCAGCACCTAAAAACGCCTCCTGTGCTGGCTGAATTTGACGAGGACGCGCCTACCATGATTCACACGGACGCCAGCAATGTAGGCTTGGGCGCTGTGCTCGTCCAGTGGCAGGACTCAGCAGAACGAGTGATTGCATACGCAAGCAGAACGCTCACGCGCGCCGAATCTAATTACTCAACGACAGAAAAGGAATGCCTTGCCGTCGTATGGGCTGTTATGAAGTTCCGTCCATATCTCGATGGCCGTTCCTTCCGCGTGGTCAGCGACCATCACTCACTGTGCTGGCTGACGAATTTAAAGGACCCATCTGGTCGACTAGCACGTTGGTGTATATCGAAGTCAAAGTTTATTTTCTATTCTGCCGTGCAGAAAGAAAGGACTGTGAAAAAAAGCTGTGTTAGACAGCTTGACTAGTTCACAGCCCCATGGCTTCAAGAATTTGATATGACGGTGGTCTACAAATCCGGACGGCAGCACTCCCACGCTGATTGCCTCTCAAGGTCACCGATCGAGCACACAGCCAATGATGATGAAGAAATAACCTTCATAGGGGTGGTTTACACGACTTCTATTTCCCGTCAACAACGCGAAGACAACGAGTTGCTTCCTATTACTGAAAATCTGGAAGACCGTACTACAAGCGTACCTCGACATTTCGCAAGGAATTTGCCATCCTTCTGCTTGCGCAACAATGTTCTGTACAAGAACTTCACGTCGAACGGAAGCGCCCACTTACTTGTAGTCCCAACGTCTATGCGTGAGGAAATACTTGTAGCCTGCCACGATGAATCGACGTCCGGCCACCCGGGATACACGCGCACAATGGCTAGAATCCAGCAAAAGTACTTAGCAAAAGTACTTAGCAAAAGTAATTGATTTGTGGGGTTTAACGTCCCAAAACCAGTTCTGATTATGAGAGACGCCGTAGTGGAGGGCTCCGGAAATTTCGACCACCTGGGGTTCTTTAACGTGCACTGACATCGCACAGCACACGGGCCTCAACATTTCGCCTCCATCGAAATGCAGCCGCCGCAGCCGGGATTCGATCCCGCGACCCTCGGATCTGCAGCCGAGTACCTTAGCCACTAGACCACCGTGGCGGGGCACTTAGCAAAAGTACTATTGGCCGAAGCTTGCATCCATTGTAAAGCATTACGTACGCACGTGCCTAGACTGTCAACGGCAAAAAACTCCGCCTTTGAAGCCTGTTGGACTTTTGCAACCAGTCCAGGTGCCTACCATGCTTTTTGCACAAATTGGGATGGACCTTCTTGGACCGTTCCCGCGACTGGCAAGAGTCGCCACCGACTACCTTACGCGCTATGCCAAGACAAAAGCTTTACCAAGCGGTACCGCTATAGAGGCTGCACGGTTTTTTGTTGAAAACGTCGTCTTGAGGCATTGTGCACCGGCAGTAATAATAACATACAGAGCTACTGCCTTCACGGCAGCCCTCCTCAAGACAGTTCTTGAAATCAGCGGCACAGCCCACCGCAAAACGACGGCCTACCAGCCTCAAACTAACGGCTTAACAGAACGCCTGAACAAGATTATTGCGCACATGCTCAGTATGTACGTTGACGTTCACCACAAAAATTGGGACGACATTCTACCGTACGTTACATTCGCCTATAATACGTCACAGCAAGAAACGACCCGAAGGACGCCATTCAGTCTTCTCTATGGCTGCGAAGTGACCACGATGCTTGATGCAATGTTGCTGCACGACGGCGATGACACAGATACAGACGCTGACGAGTTCACTCAGCGTGCGGAGTAAGCACGACAGCTTGCGCGCGTCCTTATTTTTAGGCAGCAGAACTCGGACGCACAACGTTACAACCTACGCCACAGATATGTCACCTATCGTCCAGGCGAGAAAGTGTGGGTTTTGCTCCTATTTGCCGACGAGGGCTCTCCGAGAAACTACTGGGGAGATATTTCGGTCCCTGCGAGGTTGTCCGACAGCTCAGCGATGTCAACTACGAGGTCGTACGCCACAGCCCTGCGAGAACGCGTGCTCCTAAACCCGACGTTGTGCACATTATGCATATGAAACCATACTGCTCCGAGTGACGTGCCACACAAGACTCACAGTGTTGCATCTGAGCATCGGGACGATGCTCTCTCCACGGAGGGAGGCAAATGCCACGTGCTCGCTCTGTTCGAAGAAGACGAGTTCCACGCCTGATCTTTTCAGTCTTGTTTTCAATTAAAGTGTCCTGCTCTGTTCCTGATTCCTGCTGTTCCTGCATTGCGAGAATATTAACATAGCACCGTAGAAGTTCTGGCGATATTTATCGAAAGGAAAATCTACTGATGTGTATTTAACTAAGGAGAACGGCACTGCTACCGTAAGTTTTGAATTAGCCTGTATTTTCATTGATGATTTCGAATCGGTATTTACGAATGATGACAGTATATAGCCGGAATTTAGCTTAGGTCGCCCTACGTCTGCAATACATAATATTGTGGTTACTCAGGAAGTCATTTGTAATCTTCTAAATCTTGATGAAAAGAAATCAACTGGCTCAGATGGAATTCCGAATGTCTTTTTAAAGAGCTGCGCTGAATGGTTCTCCTTTTACAGCGTAAGCTGTTATGAGACACAGCGCCTTTGCTGCACGCCGGCTATTGAAATCTTACCGTCCTCCTCCTCTTTCTCCCTACTCTACTACTCCGATCCAGCGCCGCAGCCCAAGCATATATATATATATATATATATATATATATATATATATATATATATATATATATATATATATATAGTAAAGAAGAGAGACGTAGACACAGCGCCTTAGGTGCAGGCCGGCTGTTATATTCTCTACTTTGTCTTCCTCTGCTTCCCTGTGCATGTAGCGCGAGCGCCCAAGCTACGGCAGAGTTCACTATCATTACACTCGGCCACGCTGCGAGCTTAGGCAGATATGAGGTGTTTTTCGGGCGGGCGGCACTGGCTGTGCCGCTGTGGACGGTCACGGCCTCGCCGTGGTCTGCCCCGGAGAACATTGAAGAAGTCCTCCGGGGGCCGGCACTGGCTGTGCCGCGTAGGTCGTTGCTGGTGTTGGTAATGCTGCAACTTCCCTTGCAGGACCACCAAGGACACATTCAATGAGCGGTACTTGCTTTGCCATGGCTGTCGATGGTCTCGGCCACGCTGTGGCTTCACAGGGCAGGCTGCCAGGCATGTCTCTGGCAGGCGGTATCGCATGCGATGTAGGGGGAGCTTTTTTCGCCTATTGCTCCTCCGCCGCAGATCTGACATGGACAAAGGAGCGTGCTTTCGACCGTTGACCTTCAGATGTCGCATACTCTCTGTGACGTGTGGTCTTCTCGTAAGTGTCCGCGACAAATGGACGAGCTCCCGTGTTGCAGGGCGCGGTAACTTCCATTTCGACAGCGTTGTCGCTGCCAGGGTCAACGGAAAGCTGCGCTCTATAGGTCTTGACAAGGAGCTGTCTGAAGCAGCGGCGTCCAAATTATGAGGTTTGAGTTCCGCCTTCCAGCCATCGATCGACTGCAGCTGTAGCGGCAGGTCCTTAGAGGTGCCCTCATCCTGAGTCGAGACCTTGTCATCTTGTGGAAGGACTTCGCAGGGCAAATGGGGAACGCGAGCACACTCGGCCAATGACTGCCTCGACGGCCTTAGACGCGGCTCCGCGTTTTCTTGGCACGCCTGTTTGGTGGCATCAAGTTGACAGCGATCAGTGGCACATCCCCTGCCAAGTAACAAAGCTTGGTTGCGCAATGGGAGTCATGACAGATGGCTTGTCGTCGTCAGGTGGCTTGCATGCAAGCTGGCCAGGATGGCCTGTGTAATCATAGTTAGCGGGACGTGGATGGAATGCGGCCTCTTGTGTTGAAATCTGTGTAGACAAGCAAATCTTGGGACCGATGAGCACGTCAGGGCAGGCCGTGATGCTATCTGCCGACGATGAGCTGCAGTTCGAAGCTACAGCCTCGAGGTGGCGCTCCTCCTGAGCTGCTTCCTCGGTAGTGCACCGGTCAGATCCGCTGGTGACAGGACTGTGGAGGCGAATCCGTCCAAAAACGGCGATAAGTCTGGCGCTCCATTCCTGCCAGGAGTGTTGCCTGACTCCCTCGTACCGGTGCCATGCTGCGGCCGCACCATCGATGTTTTTTATGGTTGATTATCATTACAATATATATATATATATATATACTATCAGAAAGACACAGTGACAAACATAGGATTTATTCTGACGTTTCGGCTGGAGGCCAGCCTTTTTCAAGGCTGGCCTCCAGCCGAAACGTCAGAATAAATCCTATGTTTGTCACTGTGTCTTTCTGATAGTATATTTATCCCGATAGCCAGGAAGAACTTTTTTTGATATATATATATATGTATATATATATATATATATATATATATATATATATATATATATATATATATATATATATAGGACTGTATATGCAAAAGTAGCTTGGGTTGCCGGCAGTTTATAACAGAATTGACGATGCGCCTCTCAGAGAACGACGGTTTATTACATCAACGTTTCGGTCGGAGCCCGGCATTTTTCAAGACATGTTAACCATAGGCCAGTATGGCCTTATATATCACACTTTGTCTGGTAGTAAGGAAAAAAGGGCAGGGATGGGAAAGAGAATGAGTAGGGTAAAAATATAAGGGAATAATAAAAATTAAAAAATAAAAGTTATAATAAGATTACTGGCATCTTCACTTTAACAAAAGATGAGCAAGTCAAGCAAAGGCAGCAACTCGCACACACACAGAGAGCGCGAAGGAAAAAAAGAAAAGAAAAGAAGAAAAAAGAGAAGTAGAAAAAAGAGAAAGGGGGCGAAAATGGGAGCTAGCGCAAAGGACGAGTGCCGTCCGTGTATATATATATATATATATATATATATATATATATATATATATATATATATATATATATATATGAACTTTGAAGTAAACTGCAATGTTAACAGATTAAAAAATTTTATTCCTAACGTTTCGGCTGGAGGACCAGCCTTCTTCGGAGGTTCGACTTAAACCTCCGAAGAAGGCTGGTCCTCCAGCCGAAAAGTTAGGAATAAAGTTAGGTATAAACCAACCGTTCTAAGTCAAGCTGTTGTTGACCGCGTGCCCCACCACTACATTTCATCAGTGCGTTCGCGAAACTAGTGCATTCCTTTCAAAAGCAGCTCCAGTACAGCGCAACGCATGTATCGCAGCTCGCATAAGCTCAGCAACAGAAAATAATTGTCTTTTGGTCGGGTAAACTTATACCTCCCTTTTCCACCTCCATGCTCTCTACTACCACGCAGATACAATAGGCTAATAATTCCTTAATATGTCCACGGCATTGCGTATAATTCCTTCTTTTTTATTTTCTTGCTTTTTTGTGTAACGACCGTCAGTGTGTTCTTTCCGTACCTTTCGAATTCGTTTACACATCGGCCATCGCGGTTACGTTGTACTAGTTAGATGAGCAGAATATATCGAGCTTGACTCCATGCTCCGTGCAGCGAGTGTAGGATTTGTCTCTGACGTTCATATGAGACTATGGTATCGATAGAAGCGCACATCTGCTTTTTCTAGTATATAAAAACTAATTTATTTACAACCAAAAAGAGTAAAAGAAGGGCGTGAGTAGAGAGAGCTTCAGCGCAATATTTCTTGTCGCGCGAGAAGGGAGCACGTGTTTTGCTGCGCTGCAGAAACTTGCAGAAATTCATGTACAATGGCGACGCCGCGCGCCCTCGCTACGTTTGTTACGAGCAGTGCAGCATTTCGCTCGTGTTTTCAACTGGAGTGGGTGGTGTGCAGGTTCTGCTAAATCCTCTACTGTAGGTAGCTGGCAAGAAAACATATACCTGCCAGCATACTCCATAGGATGCACCAGGCTGCACTTGAAATCTACTGTTGTGGAATGTAATGGACACATGTACCTTCAGAAGAAAGGAGTATGTATTGGATCGTGCCTAGCGCCCATATTAAGTGATATGCTCTTGGCCTATTACGACAGACTTTTAGTACGACACCTGTCTGATGCAAAGATCCTAAAAATTTTCCGGTACGTTGATGATTATCTAGTTTTATTTGACTCAGCCCTGACAGTCAGTAAGGTGGTTGACCTATTTAACCGTTATCTGGACAATTTGATGATCACATGTGAGATTCCCGTTGAAAACGCAATCCAGTTCTTGGACTTAAGATTGTTTTATCGGTTGACCACATATGTTGGGAATATCATCCTCGTGACAAGAAAATGTTGCTTCCATATCACTCATCACATTCCAAACTTGTCAAGCGGGCCATTGTTAACTTATGCCTAACAATGCACTTCGAAAATCATGTCATCACAAAATATCAGATAGCTTCAACAAACAGACAGAGCGCCTTTCGCAAGCCGGATATCCTAATCATGTACTTGTCTCTGTAGCAGAAAGTGCCTTCAACAAGTTAAATAAAGAACATGCAACGTGTGTAGCTATTTGTAATAACAAAAAAAAGGTTGTTGTGCCATATATACATCATGTGTCGCATGCACTGAAGAAAGTCGGACGCAAAGCTAATATTGATGTCGTATTTTCTGCCCCGCAAAAATTGCTCAGCATATGCAAAGCTACAGATCCGTTTGCCAAGAAACAGGTATGCTATAAAAAGAATCATCAGACCCTTTTTGTGTCTTGTACAAAGAAAGTTGTGTATCGGTTTCCGTTCTCTTGTGGTAAGGTTTATATCGGACAGACTGGAAGGTGCTTGAACGAGAGATTAAAAGAACATAAGCAAAAAGTAGGTCGCTATCGAGATGGACACGTTTCTATTCATTGCAACAATTGTGGTTGTCAGCCTCTTCTTTATAATTGTGTGGTTGTGTACAGAAGTGCTGATAAAGATACCAGAGAAATTGTTGAAGCAATACTGATATCAAAAGCAGGTGATAGTTGTGTTAGTAGCCCTTCTGTTGCTTTGATGCAAAGTGAATTGGATTTTCTGGATGCAGCTGGTTTCCACGTGTGATGACGGGGTATTTTTGTGTGCGTGTCCATAAATACCGTGCTTTCCGGCAATAAATCATGAGTTGAAAGTGAGCGCTCGTGTCGTTGTCTTCCTTGTCCTTGTGTTCTAGCGCTATGCTTCGTTCAAATAGGTCACCGTCGCTAGGTTCGATCAATTGAAGTAATGAGTCCAGTCAGCCAGGCGATGGTTCCAATGTCTGTGCTTCCATTATCATAAACGATTGCTCGAAAATTCGCGGGGTGTGAGCTGTTATAATTGCACCAATTATAAGTGCGCCAAGAGACCTTACTTATGAGCCGAAGTCATGTAGGTGGTGCAGGCTTGTGAGAAGAAAAGCGAGGTGCTTTCATAATTTCCGCACGCGCGGTCGCTGCTTTTAAACAGCTGCGCACAAAACCTTTTACAGCGTCCAATCCATGATGTCGTGTCTTATGCAAATTAACGAACAATGATGGAATAAAAAGCGTTGCAGATATCTTCGTTACTTTTTTGCCTAGGGCTCCCCACCACTGAGAGCAGGAATGACTGCGAACAGCGACGCAACATCAACAGCGAAAATTTTTGTTTCAAATTTGGGTCCGCGTGTTGCCGCCGTGACTGCACCGTCCGGGATGACGGCGACGTCTCCGCACGTGTGTGATCGTAATTTGGTGTCGTAATTATTGACTGCCGCAATAAGCCAGTCGCACGGCATAGGCTGGTTTTTGCGTTTTAAGGGCTGCGTTATGTGTGGATCGTTCCTTATTTTACGTGGGCATTTCCGTTATGAGGGGGATGTATTATGGGGATGTACATGAAAGACATAAAGCAGATCGTAATCGTCATCTGCTTTATTCTTGTGAAGTCCTCGCTTATATTTGGTGGTATACATGCTCCAGCCCATTTGCTCTAAATGTTAAGCAATGAGGGAAGAATGATTTGCACGTGTCAGTAGTCCTACTATTTTGTTTTTTCACATGAAATTCTATTCAAGACGTTCTGTCTAGAGGCAATAGTGTTGGCTGTCCGGCGTTTAAGCTGTAAGAAATGCATTTGTCTTGCATCTTGATATATTCGTTATTATCCACACGTATATTTGTGGACAGCACCGCATTGGTCAGTGTCGGTGCCGTTGCTGAAGTGACCACCGTGCGCGCTTTCCGATGAGCGTAGTCTAGCAAGGTATTATTAAGAAGCGCATTTTTCTCGCATCTTGACATTTTCGTTATTATGCACAAGCATATTTGTCTACAGCACTACATTTATGAATGTCATTGCCGTTGCTCAAGTGCAAATTTCTAAATCACCCTCCAGCGCTTTCCGATGAGCGTAGTCCAGCAAGCAAGTTATGCACGCTTCTACGTTAATGACGCGTCTTCTTGCGGCAGCTCTCTGTCAAGGTGCTAAAGGCTCCAATGTTTTCGGACCTGGAGGTCCGGAAAAGCAAGTCTTTCTCTCCCCTATAGTGCAATATTTCCAACACGTGATTCTTGTTCAAAATAAACTTGATGTCCAAGAACAGGATGACGCCTCATTCGGGCTTTTCGTAGGTAAATTCTCAACCTACGAACTGGCTTTCGAACATGGGCAGTAAGCTTTCCAGGATACTGTGATCACTTCCTTGTCGAACGAAAATCAGGTAATCGTCAATATACCTGAAACAGGCAATAACAGCACGATCAGGAAAAAGAGGCTCAATAAGCCTGTTTCCTTGGGCCTTGTACAGGTCATGAAGAATGGGTCCGCTACAAGCGCTAATGCAGGTACTATCAAGTAGGCAAAATAGAGAACCTTCGTATTCCATATAAAGATATTTCAGATAAAGTCTCAGTAGATCCAAAAAGTCCCAGACCTTGATCTCACTTTAATCTAGGTGTTATTGCCTGTTTTTTTTTGTGTGTGTGTCGGTAAGTTCTCAGTACGGGCCACGGCCTGCCGTGCCGCGGTCTTCGTCCTCTGCTGGCTTCCATCTCTAAGAAGCTGGTAAACCTAGCGGTGGCTGACGATGGTTGGAGCGCAGCTCCATTTGAGTGGTCAACTTTTCTTTCGTTTGTGTCTGAGCGGCGGGGAGTGTACTCTTAATTGACAGGTCCGTACCACTCTTGGCTGTGGTAGCAAGCGCGGCCAAAGAACAATCCGCCTGCCGCGTAGCCAAGTAAGCCCATGGCAGCCGTTGAGCAAAGTAAACTTTTCGTTGATTTCCAGAGGCTATCACAGTGCATTCAACCACGTGTGGTTGACACCGAATGTCCAATTCGGGTATGAGATGCGCGTCATTTTAGTTGTCGTTAATCGTGGCGCAATTGACCACCATATTGACGCATGTGCTATTGGTGCCACGAACTACCAGACATGTTATCCATACATTTTACCAATCCGTGCCGATAAATTTGGTAAATACCGTCTGAACGATAACCTGAAAACGTTTTCTTGGGCTAGTTGGTTCATGACTTCTTTTAAAATGTTGTAGCGCAAAGGAACACAGGGACACATGAAGAGCACAGGACGGGCGCTAACTTCCAACAGTTGGAAGTTAGCGCCCGTCCTGTGCTCTTCGTGTGTCCCTGTTCGTTTGCGCTACAACATTTTAAAAGACGATAACCTGAGCTTGTAGTATATTAGACGCAATGTGCCAGGCTTCCGGCATGCTCCAGAGGCGAGCGGAGCGTGCCCCGCCAGAAGCATAAGTGCTAGTGTTCACAAAGCGTGTTGCATTATCACTGTAGCTGTCCTTGCTAGCGATGGTGGGAACCTCACACAAGCGCAGCATTGCTCGCTCGCGATGAATTTTATAGTAATTAGGCAATAAAACAACCCTCAGAGGTCTTTCGGTAGGCTGCCGTAATTTTCCTGCTCACAGCCGCTCTATGAAGCTATGGATTGGTTCCTGTGAAAACATATTGATATGTTTTCCACAGAGGCAACAGTGCTCTGCATTCATCTTATAGTGCTTCGCGATGTTCAATTCCTGTGAAAGACTGCATCGCAACCCTCTATGTCAAGCTAAAATCAATCAATTCTGCATTACAAAAAAATCTTACGCTTTTACGAGTGCTACACACGTGTGCGGCTCTTAATAATGTGTTTCCGAATGCACGCTAATAATAATGGACATCGCACAAAACGGTGACGCAGCGAGGCTCGCGATGTCGACACTTTAATTAGTGTGAAGTAGCGCTTGCCTCCTAATAACAGCACTGAATCATTCATAAGAAAGGTGTTTTTTTCAGCACAAGCCGATAAATGCTTGTCAGAATGCAGATCTTGTGAGAGTTGAAAAGCGGTGCTCGCAATAGCGATGCTTAAATTGCAATAAATAATCACTCCACTGACATCACCTGTTTGAAAATGTGTTGCGTCACTTCCAAGCCGCCATGCCCCCCCTTCGTCTCCCCACAATTTATTCCTTTTCAATACTTGCTTGTACTTAGAATTCTGTACCAGCGACAGGCGGAGAGGCTTTGAACTGCCGCCCGCAGTCCCGCATCAGCTGCTGTCGTGAAATGACCATACGCTCAATGTAACTTAAT
Organism: Hyalomma asiaticum; assembly: GCA_013339685.2. Classification (NCBI taxonomy): domain Eukaryota; kingdom Metazoa; phylum Arthropoda; class Arachnida; order Ixodida; family Ixodidae; genus Hyalomma; species Hyalomma asiaticum. Next base: position 80,376,174 of record CM023490.1, read on the forward strand.
TTGCAAGCTTAATTATAAGCAGATGTAAAGATTTCGCTACGATTACTCGGCAAGGAAGCTTTTGCAAGCTGAACATTAATGAAGAACATGCATGTGTTCCTTAAGTATTCGTGATTTCATAGCTTAGGAGGCCCGCACTACGCAGAGAGAATACAATCAGAGCTAAGTTTGAAGAGTGATACATCTTTGTCATTGCAGTTTCCTGCTCCAAACTTGGAAGGACTGTTTCCATAAAATGCATCCTGCGAATGAATTCCCCGTCGGTGATGCTGCCAGTGTCCTCATGAGCACGTGAGAATCATCTGAAGCCGTCACACGTCACACCGGCACTGTATCTGCTGCTACGGCTTTTAACGGCTGGAATCTGCTGGCTGCTACGTGTTATCTTAAGTGTGAAAGCAGGAATATATATGCTTAATATTAGTCACTACACAAAAAGCAGTGCCCAGCGTCTGCTAAAATGGTTATAGGGCATGTGTTCACGTGCTAGATTGTTGACGTGAACAATTAAAAGATAAGATTCTAAGGGCATCAGAGATATCCTTCGCCTTTCGTACGTCACGCATTTATAAATTACGCATTTTACATAGCAGTCTGTCATGATGGCTCTCGCGTAAAACTTAACTGAAGGTATCGTATCCGCACAAGACCACATTTTCTTTTTGCAGCGCGGTTCTTTAACTTCAACGCAGTTTTATTCTCATTTATATGTTCTCTTGTTCGTAGGTATTATTCAAAGAATCACTGCTGCGGTGACAATTTGTGTAGGTAACATTGATAGTTGTGGCTACGCGCTTAATAAGCATAATGCGAAGTACCCCGTCAGTAGTCTGTTTTCTAGTGGCAGTGATTTGGGCTGTCGCTATAGCCGCTAGCGGTCTCACGCGCCAGGTTGCAGAAAGCAGTCCAGAAAGCTTGGAATACTGGATAGGGCATCACGAACAAGTGGTAATACTTCCGTGCACCAAACATCCCAGAAGCATAGAGCATCCGCTTTTACGCATTCTCCCCAAAGCGTTCACGCTCTGGTCTCATCCAGATGAAAATTTTTACAACCTGTTTAGACGAAAAACAATGGAAGGCGTCACAATGGTGATTATTCTTCTGAGCGATCGAGAAGGGGAGCACGTGTGCGCTCAGATTCGAAACACGGTTAGACTGGGCACACACTTGGCAGATTGGATCATTCTGAGAGTCGACAACGTGACGCGAGGGACAGGAACGGGAGCAAGGCCGCATCGACCCGACGCGAGAGGTATGGCCTTATCAGATGCAGTCTCCCTGGATTGCAAACGGTGGACTGCACCGCCACCGAAAGGACAAGCGTGCTTGTCCTTGCAAAAAGCGATCGCATTGTCCAGGAAACGCGGGTTTCCCAAGAGGGACACGGAAGGGCGATTGTCAGCGGAGTTCAACGGGCAGAAAATAGCAATCGCTTGCTCGCCGGTAAGAAAGGTGGGAAACTCCGGAATAATGACTTGCGACACGCCATTCGCTCGGGAGATAGTGAGAGCGCTTCACAGCTATAACACGACTCTCATTTTCCACCACTTCAAGGATCTGGACGGGGCCTTTGTCGCCGTTGTATACGGAGATGCGGACATCCTCATGGCCTTCTCTAAACAAGATGAGGAGCTCTTTAAGGTCTTCGCAGTACCCCGTCCTATCAGGTACTCATACGAAACCTTCTATTCCATGAGAAACTTGCACAGCCCAGAGGTCTCATTTTTCGTCGTTTTGCTGGATTCCCGAGAAGGTTTCTGCATTCTCCTGGTGGCCATGATAGTGGTGTGGTTGGCCATGGGCGTTCGTGACTACTACTATATGGATGCACTTCGTCTGGACGGGGTCCTTGACTACGGGATGTTTCTGGTCGCTTCATTTCTCGCAAGCTCTACGGCGTTGCCCATGGAAGGTGCTGAAAATCGTAGGTACATGTCCCGGCTCTCACGCGTGAGCATTTTGACTACCTGGATGCTGGCCATACTTCCGCTGTCTGTCTACTTTCGCGGCGAATTTACTTCCCGACTGGCGGTGACAGTTCCCCGCGACCAGATGGACACACTGGAGAAGCTAGAACAGGCACTGGACAAAGCAGCTGTTCAGCCTTGCATCTTGGACGGCGGCTGCATGAGCGCCGTCCTCTCGGGCATCGTCCCGTACAGGAACGAAACCTTGCTCGCCAAAATGCAGAAGGCATTTCGCCTGAGGCGGCCAGGAACGGAGAATGTGTTCAATACTGAGGAGGGATGCTTGAAGTGCGCCAGCAAACCTGGCTTTGCTTGTTTCACGTGCAAACTGGAGGGATGCGGTGCCGAATTATTTAAACGAAGACTGGTTGAGTCCCGAGAGCCGCTGAACTTGGCTGTTGCCACAATGCCAGCCACGAAGGGCCATCGTCTCGCTCGAGCCTACGATACGTTGCTGCAGAGGTTGTTCGAGACGGCTGTTAGTCCATTCAACGAACAATACGAGAACTGCGAAGCCGACAAATGGCTGATGCAGGAGGTTGAGAAGGCCGAAAGCGGCCAAGAAATCGGCCAGGTTATTGAATTGTCGGCATTCTTAGCGACTTTCGCGTGCCTCATGGGCCTTTCACTTTGTGTGTTTTGTGTTGAACTTGTTTTCGGCACGCAACGCAGAAAGCTACGCCTGTAGTCAGGCACGGCTGTAACAGTAAGGCTGCTGCTGCTTCTTGAAAAGCTCGTAAAAAACGAGGCGCCACACTTTTGCCGGGAAAGCTGCTGCAGTTCCGAAAGTACAACCAGACGAGGTGGATGGTCGTTTCATTTGCATTTTGAGAAACTCCGCCGGATCAGTACGTGCTCACATTTCGCTTTGTGTAAATGAAGCGAGGAGCTAAAAGGAGCTTCTGATATTGCACTGTTTTATCACGCCACATTCTGTAAGGTTGCATTTGTGCTCACGTAGTGAATCGTATTGGTGCTGCAAGTAAGATATGTCTCATGTGTTTGCAAAGAACAGCTTTGTATTTACGTATCTTACTGACTTCTAACTGGAAGCCCCCTGTACTATTTGTCGACCATGCAATGTCATCCTGTGTGTTTGTACTCTCATTCCCATTTGTAACCTGCCTATTGTGCACAATAAAGAAGGTTTTAACCACGAGTATAATTTAGCTATCAGCCTTCACATAGTTGCTTCATGCATCGCTGCCGCCATATTTCGGAACGACAGTTGGTTGAAGTTATAGAAGCTATACACATAAACATAAAGGGAGCAATAAAATAGGGCAAAGAGGTACAAGCTCTCTGAAGCTATACACAACATGTGTATTGGAGGTATTTTAAACCTCGGATGGGGAAAAGGTGGCCACAAGAGCTGCTACAGAATAGTTGAGTAACAATAGATTCGGTGATGACGCTACCTTCCTGAGTAACGAATGGGCGGATTGCAAAGTATGGACAGCGAACTATACAAGCGAAATAGAGCTGTTTTTCGGAAAATTAGTATGCGGAAAACTGAAGCAATGTTGAGTAGTCTCGGAACAGCAACGATATTTCAGATACGTAGTGACGCGTTGAACTTCGTAAGCAGATATATCTGGTCAGTGCAGGTAGTCTCCCCATATGCGAACCATGAAGGTGGATAATCAAAAGAAGAGGCGTGCAGGACACGGACACAAGGAGAGCAGAGGTCCGTGTCCTGCACGCCTCTTCTTTTGATTATGGACTGTTACCAACTCGCTCAACTTTCTGTCCTTATGAAGGTGGAGTTATAAGAATAGTCAGTCAGTCAAGAACTTTATTAAGGTCCTGAGGAGTTTAAGCCGTTGGAGATCCTACGCGAGGAGCTCCTCGGGCCGAAACCGTAGGCGACGCCCAAGTCGGGACGGGAACGTTGTGACGCTCCGCCAGTTCTTGGGCCCTCTGGACGGCCTGGAGTTGAACTTTGAGGTCCGGGCTTTTGAGGGCCTCTTCCCATTCGGGCTCACTGGAAAGAGGACCCTTTGGTAACGCGGTACATTGCCATAGCATGTGCGAGAGCGAGCAGTAAGGCTCTGGGCAGTCTGGACAATTTGCCGGGATGTCCGTGTTGAAGTGACTTAGCAGGCCTCGCGACGGATACGAATCACTTTGTAACATTCGAAACGCGGCCGCCTGCGCGCGTTCGAGTTTGGTGTGAGGGAGCGGGTATTTAGTTCTGCCTTTGCGATAGTGTGAGGTGATCTCTTGGTAAGTAAGCAGCGGATCATTAAACTGAATGTCCAGCCCCTCGGAGGCCGTGGGACCGTCGCGGCGGGCAAGTTCTCGCGCACGGTCGTGGGCCGTTTCATTGAGGTTGGGTATTTGCGGGTGAATGTCTTTCCCCATGTGAGCGGGGAACCAGGAGAGGCATCGTTTGCTCTCGTTTGAGCTCGCTAGTAGTATACGGGCTACTTCTTTAGATACACTGCCGCTTTCGTAGGCCCGAATTGCGGCACGCGAGTCAGTGAGGATATGGGTAAATGTGGGGTCTGCCATGGCGATCGCTACGGCTATCTGTTCTGCTTTAGCGCTGGTGGTTGCTTTAACCGATGCGGATGATCGTAACGTTCCGTTGCCGTCTATTACTGCTATCGCGAAAATAGATGTGTTGCCGTACTGGGCAGCGTCCACAAATGCGGTAGCTTCACGATCCGGGATGGCAGATCACCACTGACCCTCAAGCGACTTAAGCGGTGAATAAAGCCGTGTCCAATAAGTTAAGGGGTGTCCACGGTGGCACCCCCCGATAGAGACAGCTGCAGAATATGTAGGAATCACGTGCCCGTGATTGTCGAGGTATAATAAAGAAGACCAAAGCGGTCGTAGACGCAGCGGATGCGGCTCACAAGACGAGACAGCGTAGCCAGCCAAGGCGGTAGCAACGTCCAGCCCGAGCACTTGCGATGCGCTGGCGATACGGCTGCGGGGCTGTGTACGGTGTGCTTCTTCTTCATTGCAACTTCCCCCCTCGCTGAAGACGGAGTCACTCAGGTGACCTAAGGCGTCGTGAGGACGGGGGGCTCATGGTACTTCTTGAGGCGATCAACGTGAACAGTTTCGCGGCCGCGGCGACGTAGGTCCATAGCGGGGGTCACAGGTTCGATGACGTAGTTCACCGGCGAAGTGCGCTGTAGGACCCGGTAGGGTCCATGATACCTCGAGAGAAATTTTGACGACATCCCAGGTGTAGAAGCAGGAGGTACCCACAACCATACGAGATCGCCATGAGAAAACTGCTGTTGTGGGTGCCCATCGTCATGACGAGATTTCTGCAGTACTTGATCGTCTGTTGTAAGTGAGCGGGCCAGTTGGCGACACTCTTCAGCGTACCGAGCGGCTTCGGATGCCGGTGTGCCCTCCGATGAGTCGGGGCGGTAAGGAAGAATGGTGTCGATTGGAGTAGAGGGTTCTCGGCCATAAAGAAGAAAGAAAGGAGAGAAGCCTGTTGTCGCCTGAGGTGCCGTATTGTAGGCGTAGGTGACAAAGGGAAGAACGATGTCCCATGTGGTGTGGTTGGAGCCGACGTACATCGACAGCATGTCGCCAAGAGTACGGTTAAAACGCTCTGTCAAGCCGTTCGTTTGCGGGTGATATGCAGTCGTACAACGGTGAACAACACGGCATGCGGCGAGAAGCTCTTGAGTAACGTCAGCGAGGAAGGCGCGACCGCGGTCGCTGAGGAGCTCGAGGGGGGCGTCGTGGAGTCACGAAGCGTTGCAGCAGAAAGGAGGCAACTTCACGAGCCGTCGCGGCTGGTAGAGCGGCAGTTTCTGTGTACCGCGTTAGGTGGTCGATAGCCACAATGACACAGCGATTTCCAGCAGCTGTGTATGGCAGGGGCCCATAGAGGTCTATTCCAACCCGATCAAAAGGTCGCGATGGGCACGGCAAAGGCTGCAGTGGTGCGGAAGAGCGGGAGTGATCAGGCTTGCGGCGTTGACATTGAGGGCATGAACGAATATATCTTTGTACAAAAGTGTACATTCCACGCCAGTAAAACCTTTGGCGCAGTCTGGCGTAGGTCTTGAACAGGCCAGCGTGTGCGCACTGAGGATCGGCGTGGAAAGCGGAGCATATATCAAGCCGGAGGTGTTTGGGTATGACTAGTAGCCATTTGCGGCCGTCGGAGTGATAGTTGCGGCGATAAAGGATTTTGTCGCGGACGGCAAAGTGACAGGCCTGTCGGCGTAGGGTTCGGGATGGCGGGCGTGCAGGTGAGTCGGAGAGGCAATCTATTAAAGAGGAAATCCAAGAATCTTTTCACTGCTCTAGAGCCATGTCGATGGAGGCGACGAGTGAAAGCGAGTTGTCAAGAGCGGAGACGCTGGCGTTTTCGGTATCAACAGGCGAACGCGAAAGAGCGTCGGCATCGGCATGCTTCTTGCCCGAGCGGTAAATAACCCGAATGTCGTACTCTTGGAGTCTCAAAGCCCACCGTGCTAGGCGGCCGGAGGGATCTTTGAGCGACGACAACCAGCAAAGGGCATGGTGATCGGTGACGACATCGAAGGGCCGGCCGTACAGATATGGCCGAAATTTTGTGAGGCCCAGACGATGGCTAAACATTCCTTTTCGGTGACTGAATAATTCACTTCGGATTTTGTGAGCGTACGGCTCGCGTAAGCAACAACGTATTCTTGATAGCCGGCCTTTCGTTGGGCGAGCACAGCGCCAAGACCGACACCGCTAGCATCCGTGTGTATTTCCGTGGGCGCAGTTGGGTCGAAATGGCGCAGTATCGGTGGCTTTGTGAGCAGGTGACGCAGCGTCTCAAAGGCATTATCACAGGCCGGAGACCACGCGGAAAGATTGTGGTCTCCACGAAAAAGCTCGGTAAGCGGGGCCATAATCATAGAAACATTTCGAATGAAGCGACGGAAATAGGAACAGAGGCCTATAAAACTGCGCAAGTCTTTTAGAGAAGCAGGCCTGGGGAATTCTGTAACAGCACGTAGTTTAGCGTCATCAGGAAGAACGCCGTCCTTCGAGATGACATGTCCTAAAATAGTTAGCTTACGAGCCCCGAAGTGACATTTTTTCAAGTTTAGTTGAAGGCCGGCGTCGGTTATACAGCGTAAAACCTGCTCCAAACGACGAAGGTGAGTATGGAAATCGGGCGCAAATACCACTATATCATCCAGATAACATAAGCACATGTTCCATTTGAGGCCTCTTAGTATGGCGTCCATCATACGCTCAAATGTGGCGGGCGCGTTGCAGAGACCGAATGGCATGACGTTAAATTCGTATAGGCCGTCTGGTGTTATGAAAGCAGTTTTAGGCTTGTCGTCTGCAGCCATAGGCACCTGCCAGTAACCGGAGCGTAGTTCAAGGGAGGAAAAGAACTCTGCCCCTTGTAAACAGTCTAGCGCGTCGTCGATGCGTGGCAAGGGGTAGACGTCTTTTCGGGTTATTTTGTTTAGGCGGCGGTAATCCACGCAAAAGCGTATCGAGCCATCCTTCTTTTTTACTAAAGCAACCGGTGATGCCCACGGACTGTTGGACGGAGCAACGACGCCACGCTTTAGCATCTCGCTTACTTGCTCGTCAATGACGCGGCGTTCTGTCGACGATACGCGGTATGGTCGCTGTCGGAGCGGTGAGTGATCGCCGGTGTCTATTCGATGACATACAGTCGATGTTCGACCTAGAGCAGTGCTGTGGCTGTCAAAGGCACGCCGAAATTTCTCAAGAAGACAGAGGACGTCGCGGCGTTGTTGCGGGTTTAAGGTGGCGTCGATGGCAGGTGGCGTCGATGGCCATCGTCGATGACGATGGCGTCGTGGTCGATGAGGCCGTTACGGGACTGCAAGAGATGGCGCTGGCCTCCGTCGATTCCTCAGGAAGTACGAACGTTGTAAGGGGTTCGTAAGGCTCCACAGTGCCGAGACATTCACCACGAAACAAAGTAAGCACAAAGGGAAACTGATTGCGTACGGGGACGTAAGTCGAACGAGCGCGAAGGGCAAGCAGTGCGGTCGGGAGCGGTGAGAGATGACGATGAACGAAAGCATTTGACGGTGAGAACAGTACGGTAGCGTCGGAGGCAACGGAACATGACATAGGGGCCAGGAGACATACATGCGGAGGTATCTGAATGTCCTCAGTGAGGGTCAACTTGGCGCTGGTACCCGAAACGTGTTGAGATATGGTATCGGGAAGCGAAGAGAAGGCGACTGCGGCACGGCTGCAATCAATGACAGCTTGGTGGCGGGAGAGAAAATCCCACCCTAAAATAACATCGTGGGAACAGTGGGGAAGAACGACGAATTCGACTGTGTAACGATTTCCTTGAATTTCAAGACTGGCGGTACACGCAGCCACCGGCTGGACGTGCTGTGCTGTGGCAGTACGAAGAAGGGGACCGAGGAATGGCGTCGTAACTTTTCGTATTGAGCGGCATAATCGTTCAGCAATGACAGATATGGCGGCACCTGTGTCAATAAGCGCAAATACTGGGACACCTTCGACAGCAACATCAATAACATTTGGCGGCGAAAAAAGAGGGCTTGATCTTGTCGACGATGACGCAGTTCTTGCCTCGGGAACTGCGCCACTTAGTTTTCCGTCTCAGTGGTAGAGGGACGTCGATGCATCGGGGAGAGCGAGCGACGACGGGGAGAAGGGGAACGGCGTCCAGGAGAGGATCGAAAGCTTGGGCGGGACGAGTGGAATTCCTGGTCTGTAGGAGACGACAATGGACAGTCGTACACGGGCGGGCGAGGGTTGACACGTGGGTGAAGTGGTCGGCGGTTACAAAAGCGTGCGACGTGTCCCGGTATACCACAGGAATAGCAGATAGGTCGATTGTCCGCTGTGCGCCAGGGATTAGCGACCTGATAGACGGGAGGTCGCGGCGGTGCGGTAGTGTAAACTGGGCTAGGTACTGTAGGCGAAGCCCGGAACGTCGGTGGTCGTGGTCGCGTGGCGGCTTCGGCGTAGGTCAATGGTGCAGCGACGGGAGGCACCTGCTGTTGTGGAACGACGTCGAGCACTTGTTCGCGTACGAGGTTTTGTAGGGTGTACGAGGTTTTGTAGGGTTTTGTAGGATGAGGGAGAGTTGTCGTGCAACTTCTTCCCGCACGAAAGCCTTTATCTGCGAGAGAAGGGTTTGATCTGGTAGCGCCGTAGTTAGACCGGGCAACGATTCTGGCTGGTGAAGGGGCCGACGTGTAACGAGGCGTTGCCATCGAAGTTCGTCGTAGCTCTGGCAGAGGTTAATGACCTGGGCTACAGTAGAAGGGCCCTTCGAAATGAGCATCTGGAATGCATCCTCGTCAATGCCCTTCAATATATGTTTCATTTTATCTGCCTCCGTCATTGCAGCATCGACGCGCTTACACAGGTCAATGACATCTTCGAGGTAGCTAGTGAAATTTTCACCTGGTTGTTGGGCTCTTGACTGCAGGCGTTGTTCTGCGCGAAGTCTTCGAACAGCGGGACGTCCGAAGACCTCGCTGATTTTTGCTTTGAACGTAGGCCAGCTTGGGATGTCGGTTTCGTGGTTGTGAAACCACAAGTGAGCGATGCCTGTGAGGTAGAACGACACGGTTGCCAATTTCGGGACGTCGTCCCATTTGTGGCCACTGACACGTTCATACGACGTCAGCCAGTCATCAACGTCGTGATCATCGGCGCCGCTGAATATGGGAGGATCGCGCTGACGGAGCGTGCCAGGGCAGACGTTCTGGGGAGCAGCTGGTGGAGAGCTCGTGCTGCCTTTGGTGGTCATGATTGCCGGTAAGGTTCGGTTGCGCAATTCCAGGGTTACAGGAGACCCAGCAAACCTCCACCAATTATAATAAAGAAGACCAACGCGGTCGTAGACGCAGCGGATGCGGCTCACAAGACGAGACAGCGTAGCCAGCCAAGGCGGTAGCAACGTCCAGCCCGAGCACTTGCGATGCGCTGGCGATACGGCTGCGGGGCTGTGTACGGTGTGCTTCTTCTTCATTACAGAGGCACCATCCAGATCGGTTCGTCTGAAGCGAAGGGATATTGCTCATGTCGAGTAACCAGTCAGGGTTGCACTCAATGAGCCTCGTAACACCTGTAAACGTCAATACGAATTAAAGGTCCGTCACTCCTCTATGGTGAAGGAGGTCGTAGTACACCGGGAAGGATATAGGCACGTTCGCAGGGCTCGCGCTTGAAGGCTTTCCAACGTACCACTTCATGTTACTCGCACACCTGTAGCGTAAATAGCTCGCAAACTAGTGCAGGTGCGGAAAGCTTTTCGGAGAGAGGCTCCATCTTAGTTCGGCTACCACCTAAGAACAACTACAAGTGTGTCAAATTTCGCTTATAGGGCAGCGACATGTTTCGACCGAGATAAGCTGCGGCCATTGACTGCAACGAAATAGCCAAGGCAAGACAGACGACACCCTGAAAAACGGAGTTACCTTTTAGTAACTTGACAGCGATTACCGAGCTGGTGCTTGCTATATAAATGGCTGACGGTGCTGAACGGTGCTCATGGTTATCTATCTATCTATCTATCTATCTATCTATCTATCTATCTATCTATCTATCTATCTATCTATCTATCTATCTATCTATCTATCTATCTATCTATCTATCTATCTATCTAACCGCTGACCCCTCTGTACTTTCCATGTCGTCTCGTTCACCTGGTATACTCCAATATTTCGGAGATATAGTATCAATGTATGAGCAACACGAATGACTGATCCCCGCAAAGGCGTCTGCGTGAGCAGACGTTTGGTGTGTGGCGAAACCACGGACCCGAGCCAACGGGGGGGTTTCGACCCCCTCCAATGTGTCGCCGTGCGTGACTTAGCCGTGTCCGGGGAAAAGGGGATCCGGGGGTTGAGCCGACACCGGTGATTGGACCTCTAAGGCCCCACTGCAGAGGCAACACACCCCTTTGGCCCCGGCTTCACGTAGACGGCACCCCTGGGCTGACCCAACCAGGGGAAACCGGCTGGTCGCCTTTTCCTGTCCTCCTCTCCGATCTTTCTCTTTCTTATTCCCTGTCTATGCTGTCCTGTCATCTCCTCTCTTCTGTTACTTCCTAATTTTCCATAGGCGGCTTGGGTTAACCCTGTGCAAATTGCCTACCTTGGCCTAGGTGCATTGGGTTATCGCAGGAATGTACGGCTGGCGTTTGCAGGCTTCCAGTACTCAGAATCTTGTAGCGTCCCCTTGTTGCGCTCCGTGGTGGGAGGCCGCCATTGCTGCTGAAATACATATTCCTGGCATGCATAGAGCTGCTTTCCCCCTCGTATCTGATCATGTCGCGTCAAAACGCACACGCGCCGAAGAAATAGCCATGTTCAACAGATCAAGAGACTTTTCCACGATATCATGTTGTCCACAGTGAGAAAACTGATAAGCAAGCTACAACAGCGTCCCCGTTTGTAGTATCCAAAACTCTAACGAATACCCTAGGTACTGGCTATGAGGTAACCAAAATGGCTAGTGGTGACCTGCTTTTGGAAGTAATTGACAAACATCAGTTCGGAAAGTTGAATGGTCTTGTCAGCTTTGGTGATATACCAATTACTGTGACACCTCATAGATCTATGAATTCCGTGCGTGGAGTTGTCTCTGACATGGATCTTCTTGACCTGACAGAGGCTGAGCTTCTTGAACGATGACAGAACCAAAATGTAACTCATGTACAAAGAATAGTTATTAGAAGGGACAACAAGGAAATACCGACAAAGCACTTAGTACTAACATTTGCCTCGAGTGACCTGCCAGAGACCATTGAGACCGGGTACACAAAAATATCTGTCAGGCCATTCATCCCCAACCCACGTTGATGTTTCCAATGTCAGCGTTTCGGCCATGGCTCTCAGAGCTGCCATGGACGACCTATCTGCGCAAAATGTGGAGGCCAAGAACATGCCTCCGACGCATGTGAAGAAGCGCCTCACTGCATTAACTGCAGCGGCGCACATCCCGCCTATTCTAGGTCATGCCCTCAGTGGCGAAAAGAGAAGGACATTATTAGCCTTAAGGTCCGCGAAAATATATCGTTTAAAGAAGCTCGAAGGAGGTGCTCTCCGTTTCACGGAACTTATGCTGATGCGGCGCGTGAGGGGGCAGCGCCGCACCTACCCCCATCACATGCCAGGCCTGCAGACAGCAGGCCACTGGCTGTGGCGCCCCCCTCCCCTGTGGAGGCAGCAGGCAAATCTGCTGCGTCCACTCGTCCTCAGAGACCGGCGACTCAACTGACGTCAGGTCTCAAAACCTCGCCTCACCAGACGAGGTCTGTTGTGCATAACAACAGCCCGCTAGTGCGGGCTCCCAGTGCCTGCCAGGACGCAATGGAAACATGTCCGGCACCAAAGATGCTGGAAGCCAAGGGCCAGATTCCGACGCTGGGCCCTTGAGCAAGAGTCGCTCTCAAGAGAGCGTGTCTCGCGCCTCGCAAGAGGCAATGGACACAACACACAGTCCGACGGCGCAGCTAATCCCGGCTGCGGCGGCTGCATTTCGATGGAGGCGAAATGTTGAGGCCCGTGTGCTGTGCGATGTCAGTGCACGTTAAAGAACCCCAGGAGGTCGAAATTTCCGGAGCCCTCCACTACAGCGTCTCTCATAATCAGAACTGGTTTTGGGACGTAAAACCCCACAAAACAACAACAAACAACGGCGCAGCTAGCGCCGAAGGAGTGGCGGGAGTCCCTCGACCGCTCTAGAAAGGGAAAAACCCTAATTACAGGGCCTCGGAAGGGCTCTAATCTAAAGCAGCACTTTTCCTTCCTGTACACACAGCATAAACAGATTTGTAACATGGATACACAAATAATACAGTGGAATGTCAGAGGTCTTCTTAGAAACCTCGATGATATCCAGGAACTCCTACACGAACATAATGCAAAAGTGCTGTGTGTCCAGGAAACGCACCTCAGACCTCAACATACAAACTTTCTGCGCCAATATATTACATTTCGTAAGGACCGCGACGGTGCTACCGCATCATCAGGCGGTGTCGCTGTAATCGTTCATAAGAGCATAGCATGTCAGCATTTACACCTGCAAACCGAACTCGAAGCTGTGGCAATTCGAGCTGTTCTCCTTAACAAGCTTATCCCAATTTGTTCCCTTTACATTCCTCCACACTTTAACTTGCACAAACATGAGTTTCAGACATTTATAGATCAACTGCCAGAACCCTATCTTGTTCTTGGCAATCTGAATGCGCACAGCAGCTTGTGGGGCGACACGCGCATTGATGCGCGAGGTCGTATTATCGAACAGTTCCTTTTTTCTTCAGGTGTGTGTCTCCTAAATAAAAAGGAGCCCACCTACTATAACCTTGCAAACAGAACATATTCCTCTATCGACCTGAGTATCGCTTCCCCGTCCATAGTGTCAGGGCTTCATTGGGATGTTATTAAACCCCTACGGGAGCGATCACTTCCCCATACTGTTGAAAACACCAAAACAAAATGACCCCCACCACAAGCTTCCCGGTGGAAAGTTGATGCAGCAGATTGGGGAAAGTTCCAAACCCTTACTCTTAATATCTCCTGGGTGGAGATGTCTTCTTTAGCAATTGATAGGGCCGTTGAGTACTTCATAAAGTTCATTATTGACGCAGCCAGTAAGTGCATTCCTCAAACAGGCGGGCTATCCGGTAGGCGTTGTGTTCCGTGGTGGAACGAGGAATGTAGAAACGCGCGTAGGCGGCAGAATAGAGTGTGGGGACTTCTTCGCGATTGTCGTACTGCCGAAAACCTTGACAATTTCAAGAAAATTAAGTCGCAGGGCAGGAAAACACGCCGACAGGCGAGAAGGGAGAGTTGGCAGAACTTTGTATCCAGTATCAACACTTATAAGGACGAGAGTAAAGTTTGGAATAAGGTTCACAGGGTAAGAGGACGACCAACACATTCACTTTTTTTGGTGAACACTCAGGGAGATGGGTTGGAGGACCAAGCGAACTTGTTAGGTGCACATTTCCAACATGTGTCCAGTTCGTCGCACTATTCTCCTACATTTATAAGACATAAAGCAGCAACAGAAAAACAAAAATTAGGACGGAAAAGCACTGGAAACGAGCTATACCACCAACCTTTCTCTCTAGCTGAGCTGCATGCAGCACTCACCAGTTGTAACCAATTTGTTCCAGGCTCTGACAGCATACTGTATGAAATGTTGGAAAACCTGCCCACTAAAACCAAAAAACCCTTCTCGGCCTGTACAAATCTATATGGAGATCTGGCGAGATCCCGACTGCTTGGAAAGAGGCCATAGTGATCCCTATCCTGAAGCAGAACAAGGACCCATCATCTGTATCGAGTTACCGGCCGATAGCGCTAACAAGCTGCATATGCAAAGTATTCAAGAAGATGATAAACCGCCGTCTAATACATTTTCTAGAATCTCACATCTGAAGGACCCGTACCAGTGTGGGTTCCGAGAGGGTCGCTCCACTACAGACCATTTCATACGCATAGAGGCGGAGATTCGCGAGGCTTTTGTCCACAGACAATTCTTTCTGTCTGTATTCCTCGATATGGAAAAAGCCTACGATACCACATGACGATTTGGTATACTAAGAGACCTATCACAATTGGGTGTGCATGGTAATATGCTAAACATAATAGAAAGCTATCTGTCCAATCGAACATTCCGTGTTCGTTTTGGCAACGTTTTATCTCAATCATTTGTCCGAGAAACGGGAGTACCACAGGGAGGGGTCCTTAGTTGTGCTCTTTTTCTTATAAAAATGAACTCTTTGCACTTGTGCATCCCGCGAAACATCTTCTATTGCACTTATGTCGATGACATACAAATTGGATTTAAATCGTGCAACCTCGCAATATGTGAACGGCAGATTCAGCTCTGTCTGAACCGTGTGTGCAGATGGGCAGAAGAAAATGGCTTTAGCCTAAACGCACAAAAGAGTACTTGTGTTCTCTTCTCTAGAAAGAGGGGCCTTTACCCTGATACTGACATTGACTTGCAGGTACACCGTATACCTGTAAAATGGAACATAAATTTCTTGGTTTAATACAGACAAGAAACTAACTTTTGTTCCGCACATTAAATATCTAAAGTGCAAGTGCTTAAAAGCAATGAACATTCTGAAGCTGCTGTCACGTACTACATGGGGCAGTGATACAAAATGTCTCTTGAATTTGTACAAGAGCCTCGTACGGTCACGTCTGGACATGGGTCCATGGTATACCAATCTGCTTCTCCAAGTGCTATTAAGATGTTGGACCCTGTCCATCACTTAGGCATTCGGCTTGCCACAGGGGCTTTCAGGACAAGCCCCGTGGAAAGCCTGTACATGGAATCAGACGAATGGTCGGTTCACTTGCAGAGAGCATACTTAGCTTTAACATACTTTTTAAAGTGAATGCAAAGAATGAACACACTGTATATGATGTTATCAACGATCTACCCAGCTCGCAACTTTTCCGCAACCGTCCTACGCTGAGAGTACCTTTCTCGCTGCGTGTGAGGGATGTGGCCGAGGAAATGGGCGTTCAAATTCCTGCCACCACCTGCACACTTCCCACCATGGAAGTGGCAGGTTATTCACACCGATTTATCCTTTCTATATGTCACAAAACATGCTCCGCCCTCACAAATTAAAATGCATTTCTTAGAACTACAACACAAATATGCTTTCCCCGAGTTTTATACCGATGCATCCAAGTCTTCTTCTGGTGTTTCATACGCTGCGGTTGGGCCGTCTTTTTCAGAGGCCAACGTCCTGCATCCGCAAACAGGCATATTTACCGGAGAAGCATACGCGTTACTTTCAGCAGTGAAACATCTTAAGGGCACAAAAATGCCAAAATCAGTTATCTATACAGACTCAGCGTTGTGAACGCTCTGACATCTTTCAGGAGACAGCGGAACTCCGTAATGGTGACGCTGTACCACCTCTTGTGTAACGTGTATGCGTCCGGGCAGTATGTAGTGGTTGGCTGGGTTCCGGGTCACCGTGAGATAGCAGACAATGTTCTGGCTGACCAACTTGCTACGTCGGTTGAGCCGAATCCTCGTGATATGTCCATGTCCGTCGTCGCCTTCGATATGAAACCGTATATCCGCAAGTGCCTCCGTACATACTGACAGCAAATGTGGGATTCCGAATCATCCAATAAGCTCTATGTAATTAGGCCACGTATAGGAAATATGCTGCAAAATTAAAAAAACCGCTGTAACCAAGTGACCTTCTGTCGGCTTAGGATAGGACATACGTACGAAACTCACTCGTACATTTTGAGTGGTGGGGAACCTCCCACATGCAGCAAATGCAGTATGACGCTCACTGTCCTTCACGCCTTGTTGGAGTGTCGAGAGCTGGAGGCGGAACGGAAAAAAACACTTTGCTTTAGCCTACAAACACCATCTCCCATTACACCCAGCACTATTTCTAGGCCCAAATCCGCGATTTCAAAACAACTAAGTCCTGAAGTTTTTCAAAGATGTCCACCAGCTACGTGTTATAAAGCCAAGAGACTGGTAGCACGGCCTCTTAGACAATAAGGGCGCTGCTTCGACGATGTTTTTTTTTCGCACTCGCCTCCGGGCCCTTGCATGCAAGGGTTCTGCGGAGACAGTAGTGCTATTGAAAGACTACTTTTACAACCCATGTTTTATTGCGAACTTATTGTACTCATTGTAAATATTTCCAGTCACTGTCACGATCATTCCAGGTTTTAGCATCGCGATCAGTCATAACAGTTATTCATCGAACATCCATAGACCACCCCTCTTGCTAATGTCATAATTTTATACTATATATATTTTACGCTCCTATACAGCGATTGGATTTTAGGCCCATTTACAGCCATATTACATATTACCATATTGCCCCATTGGTCATCGCCAACATTACATCATATGCAATGGCGCTCTTTGGCCACACCTGGCCCTTGAGCCAATAAAAACCACATATCATCATCATCAACGAATGACTGATCTTTGCATCACTAACATGATATAGTCATCATGTACATCACGATTAACGATACTACGTTTACGAGCACCTCATACCCGTTGTTGTCGCTATGCGGCATGTGGGTATGCGCCAGAGCTGATTGAATTTTATAGGGCCTGTGTTAGTCAAGGACCAACTGAATTTACAAATGAAGTGGTGCGGCTGCGGGGACCAAAACCCGCAACTTCGAGCGACGGCTGAAGTTTTTCTGCGCCTCACACGGTGTACTGCCGACAGGATCGACCAACGTTCTCTGTGCGCGGTTGCCACTGAACGGCTGGCGTAAGGACCTCCGCTCTTAAAACAAGAGAGGAACACTGTCCTCCCTTGTTACTGTAATGTACACATAACAAGCAGACACACACACATTGAACTTACTAAGCGGTAGGCGAGTGTTGAACATGGGCCGTCGAGGAGCCAAGCAAGCACGCAATAGCTAGGCTGCAGCAGCTCTTCCCACACAGATTAAATAGCCCTGTTGCACCGGAAATTGTAATGATGGTAGTTGATTTCCTTTCCCTATCTCCACTAGCTTCAACAATAGCTGAGGAGGGAACGTGTTTGAGGTTCGAATCGGCGCCCCTCGATGGCTCGAGTACTCGATGATAGCGCGAAGGAAGAGCCATTGCCCGGTAAAGAGAAGCTTAATTATTCCACACTCAGGCGTCTGCCCGGGTGCAAGCCCGAACCTCCGCTCCCGCTCACATCCAAGGCGTCGTCACTTCTATCGTCGGTTAGACAGAGTCCCCCAACAAGCCAATCACACTTGGGGGCTGGCGTCACGAAAACCAATTGCACAAACACTTTTATGACACACACGGCATTGGTCAAACATACGTCACAATCTACAACACCCGAGGAGATAGGTTCACTGCGCAACACACGTCATTTCCCTCTCTCCTAGTTGTCGCCTGTGTCTTAACCCAGACGACCGGCGGCGCTGGAGGCACTGCTCGAGCTATACTGTCCGTGCACCAGGTCGCTTCCAAGAATCCGCCCCACAGCGGCGAGAATATTTGCCAGCCCTGTCCAATAACGATATGTCATTTTTCATCTCGCCATGTCGTCACCTTTTCATTTTAACGACCTTCGTCGTTAAAACCCTGCACGCTTCGAGAACCGTAATTGTGACCCGAATGCGACTGCACACAAAAACATCCTCCGGTCACATCTGGCGGAGCGGCAGCAAAGGACGCGTACTGATGTCAAGCTGTGACTGAAACCGGGCGTCGTGCGTCGCTTCGCTCTCTCTACGCGGCTCGCTTCCCGTTCAACTCTTTATCTCCTCCTTTCTTTTGTTGCCAGCGCGGAGGCAGCACTGCCCTCCGACAGCGCCCCCGCTGGGTCGCCTTTCTTCCCTGCGTGGGGTCTTCTGCGCTTCTTTTCCGCGGAGCCAACATGTGTTCCTAGTTTTCGGCAATGGTACATCGCGGTACGTCGAATCGTTCTGCGCTTTGAAGTATTCGCACAGCCGGACCACCAACGCCACGCCGACCCTGCATACCTTGGACTAACTATGGTGATTGCGTAAAGTGTATTGCGCTTCTAACGCGTGATAAGGGCTATCACAGCAATACTATTGTCTTGCTACCATTCGATATACGACTGTGAAACCTTGCTGCCATGCCGTACCTTCTATTTGGTGGCATTGTAGTTACCGCGAAAAATGGAAGCCAACCTTTCGCCACCCTCCGCACTGTTTCGACAACCGAAGGCACTGTGGCCCGCACGTCACACTGAAAGCGTTAAAACGAAGCCCGTAATTCCCGCTTCCACTAAAGTATAAGATACTATCAGTCAAGAAAGTAAACGGACCACGGCTCCGGCGGCCGGAGCGGCTGCCTGGCCACAACGGAGCGCTGCTGTTTCGCTCCACGCGATTGGTTCGAGAGTGCCCTCCGTGATGTTAAGCCTCTACCTCACCTATGGAGGAAAGAAAAACTAGGAGTGGGCGTGACGTGACAATCTTGAAGCCTAGTCATAAAATATTTAAAGGAAAGAATTATGGCAAATAGTTCCTGATCACGTGATAGGCAAGCGGTCGATTTAGTCGACTGGGGAGTTTCGCTTTTGATGCGTCTGCTGCGGAGGCGGCGTAGGCAGGCGTAGGTTTCTGCACGGAGCATATGCGGCGTGACAAACACGCACGCCGAGGCAACGCGCTGGCCAAAGTTGTCGAAGGTTCGAACGTGTGCCGCTGTCGAGTCTGTGTAATGTCAGCTAGGAAATGCATCTAACTACTACTGCACTACTGAACATTACGTTCACGCGGCTCGGCGCTGCGGACACCGGGTTGCAGCGGACGAAGCTGTCTGCATGGTGAGCGGCTTTGTGCCCAACAACCAGTACCGCATCGGGGACGACTCGTCGCGTTTTGGTGTGCTCTCCAGCATCGAAATGGGGAAGCCTTTCGTCCTGCAAATATCTGAAGGAAACCAAGCCACATCTGCGACGGCAATTTTTCGCGTTTGGGGTTACTTGAAAAGCAATGGCGCCAGCACGCGTGCTACATTAACATGTTGAAGAAATGTACCGGTAAAGGCGCTGTTACATCTGCTGATGCTACATCGGAAGACGTTGCTGATGAGCCTTGCCAAGTCCAGTATGAACCGGTATGTTTGCCTGTATTAATGATCACAAGGCTCGCTTATTAAGCGTTTCGCCTCACATTTAAAGTAGTTATTTTACATTTGCGTGCGAGCCATTTCCACAATTATTTCGTATTGTACGATTGACAGGTTTAAAATACCTAATAGTAAAAAAAATGTTGAGTGTATCAACAGCTGCCATTTTTCTACACCGACGACTGACGTGTAAGATGCGTGTGCAAATGATGTTTTAAAACCTCACGAAACTGAGTGATGGTGAATGAAAGCCACATCTTCTACATCATAACCTTGTTTTAGGCAATCTAGGTGAAGTACAAGAGAGGGAAAATTAAACAGTGCAGCTGAGCATTGTTACGAGAGGTAAAAGACCTCTCGTATCTTTTTCAGTATAGGCATAAAAAATATAGCCAATTGTTGTCAGAACTATAATTAAGCCATGGCCCATCATCAAGTATGCAAACAATTCCTTTGCTAGCCTGTACCGTTAACTACGGTAATAAATTTGATAATATGCTGCACTGGCAATATTTATCAGTTATTTTTGGGGCACTAAAATAATTTTCTTACTTGTTTGTCCTTACTGGGATTAAATTTTAAATCAGGCCAATGGTAAGAACATTACTTGGCCACTACAATTTTTACAAGCCTGTGTTTTGAGTTAGTGTAGGTCAAGTAGCAATTATCTGTATGCCATCTGTTTTATAGCTGAATCATAGTAATGAGAGAATGTATGTGGACAACGTGGTCATGGAGGCAGTATAATTAATAGCTGAATATATCAACTTTCATACACAGCAATACAAATTTGCTCAATGTCTGGTGAAACACCAATGTGCGATGAATGTTTTTTCTCAGTTTCTCTTTTTCATCTAATTGACAAAGTCAAATATAACCAACAGGCTTTTCACAACATTTTATGCCCTGCATTTGTTTGACCAGTCATGATGAACCATGATACATGCAAAACAAAACTGGTCTTTTGTGTACGTGCATCTGCTTATCTTTTGTTGAATAAAACCTAACAGCCGCTGTGAAGCACCCCGTATTAAACCACGCTGCATTGACCTTTTCTGTGCTTTGTACTTCTCCTGCTTGGGCCCAAATGAGCTTGCAGTGTTTTGTAAATAAAGTAACAAATAAATGCTTATTCCGCTTGCACTAGCAGGATCCTATACATGGCAGTTTTTATGTTGTTGCAATTTTTATGTTCACGAAGGTGTAAACAGAAATCTTTTTGAGCAAAGTAACACCTTAAGGAACATCTTCTTCCTAGCTTGTTCTGGGTATGTGATTTGTGTCGTGGTGTTTGCCCTGGCACCCATTTTTGTAGATCTAATCTGTTGCAGCCACAGCTAGCAGAGGACACACCTGAAAAAGCCTTTCGGAGGCGTGAAGCAAGGTGCTATTCAAATTTGCAAGCGACGGCCAAGATCAAGAGACTGCAGCAAGCCCGTCGCCGGCTCCTTCAAAAGGTTGCCCACCTCCAAGACGTCATTAATGATTTAGTTTGGAATAGAATTCTAGGAAATGACTTACTGCAACGCCGTCCATCCATGGAGGAAGGGGAAAAAACCAGTGTAATCTGTGTATCGTCCTTTCTAAAAATTCAGGGGCCTCCTCGGGTCCACCACAATGCTCGCATAGTGAAGCAACTGGCTCTCCATTTTTACAATAGGGAACGCACCACGGGTGACGGGACCAACACAGAATAAACAAACCAAAATACATAGACGACAAGTAGGAGCGCTCAACTCGAGCTGACGTTTTATTGTGGATGATTTCCTTTGAGCACAAGACAAAGCACGATACACGCATGCATGAGAACGAAGCATGATGCATTTCCAAAACGTCTCATCACGTTGGCACACCGTCACTCAAGAACGGCAGAGGTCAGAAAAACACAAAGAGAACAAACAACTAGGACAACCGCCTGTCCATACCTAACCCCCCCCCCACCCCGCTTTTCTGTTCTTTAATAAGACAGAGAAACCGATGGACAACGAACGGTATTTTCGTGTCGCTTCGACGTCTCCACCGTTTCTATAATTTCGCCCGCTAACCAGCTTTTTGCCTCGCTCACCACTTTCGCTTGTTTCAGCTTTGGCACACCACCACAGACCCTGCTGTGGAACGCGAGGTGGTGAGCGTCTTTTTATTGCGATAGCAATTATATGGACAGTCTCGACTGGTTTTTGCCGTCCCCATCGCCGCCGTCATGAACCGTATACATACATACATACATACATACATACATACATACATACATACATACATACATACATACATATTGTTACGGTTGAAAGGTCGAGGGAAGGTTTATTTACAGGAGAGCGCGGAGCGCTAGGTAGCTGGTACAGCCGAGGCAAGATGGCGTCCAACCGCTAGACAAGATATCGTCCTCGTCGTCTTCCACCCTTGCCTGGCTCATACCTTGACTGCCCGTCTGATACCGTAGCACTCCCCGGCTCACAGACGAAGCCCGCGGGGCAAGTCCAAATCACCGGAAAACAGCAGGGTGGAACCGCTTGAGACGCGCGACGTGTGTAAACTGCGTTCGGCTGGAACGACGACCAGCTGACGTTAAACGGGCCACCACGTACGTTAAGTCGCTCAACCGATCGACAACCACGAAAGGTCCAGTATACTGGGGCAAAAACTTTTGGCATAATCCACGTTTACGCTGTGGGGTCCACACCCATACCAAGTCCCCTTTGCTGTACAAGATAGGCTGGTGTCGGCTGTCATAGCGCTCCTTAGATCGGTGTTGTGACGCCACGGTACGAAGTCGAGCGATTCGACGTGCTTCTTCTGCAAGGCACAGCGTCTTGGCAACCGAGTACTCGCTGTGGGAGCCAAACGGCAGTATTGTATCAATACTCCTTAGCGGTAGACGTGCGTACAGCAGATAAAAAGGACTGTAATCCGTCGTCTCATGCTTTGCGGTATTATACGCATATGTGATGAATGGCAGCACGTCATCCCAGTCTTTGTGGTCGGAGGAAACATACATTGCCAGCATGTTGGTAAGAGTCCTGTTGGTACGCTCTACAAGGCCGTTGGTTTGAGGGTGGTAAGGTGTTGAATGCCGGAACTTCGAGCTGCAGAGACGAAGTAATTCCTCAACAGCGTCCGCAACAAACTGACGACCACGATCACTAATTATCACACGGGGGGAGCCGTGCCTGAGGATAACAAACCGCAGCAAGAATGTGGCAACGCATGTAGCTGTTGAAGATGGTATGGCCGCAGTTTCTGCATAACGGGTCAGGTGGTCTACACATACGATAACCCACCGATTGTCGTTAGAAGATCGTGGAAATGGCCCCAAGAGATCAATGCCTACTTGTTCAAACGGCAGACAGGGTGGTGGCAGAGGCTGGAGAAGACCCGGCGGAGTAGTCGTAGGGCGCTTATGGCGTTGGCATTTCTCGCAACCGCTGACGTACTGCTTGATAGTGTCTCGCATTTTGGGCCAGTAAAAACGCTCCTGTGTTCGGTTCAGTGTTCTTATGAAGCCTAGATGGCCAGAGGTTGCGTCATCGTGCATGGCACTCAGTACGTCTGGTCGCAGACTCTGTGGAACCACCAGGAGAAAGCGTGCGCCTTTACCCGAATAATTCGTCTTGTAAAGGAGGCCATCTCGTACACAAAATCGACCGGTGGCTTGAGGACGCAGCGCAGCAGTAAAAAGGGGCTCCAGGCTAACATCACTGGCTTGTTCATCCCTGAATCTCGTGGAGTCCGGGAATGTGGCCGAAATAGGAGCAAAACAGTCATCGAAGTTGTCTTCGTCACACACCGTAGTCGGTAGAGGAAGGCGGGAAAGGCAGTCAGCATCTGCGTGACGACGACCGGACTTGTAAGAGATGACAAAGTCGTACTCCTGAAGTCGGAGAGCCCAACGTGCCAGTCGACCACTCGGATCACGGAGGTTCACCAACCAGCATAGAGCGTGGTGGTCCGTAACTATGGTGAACGGGCGCCCGTAGACGTAAGAGCGAAATTTGTGAACCGCGAAAACTGCTGCCAAGCATTCTTGTTCCGTGACGGTGTAATTGCGTTCCGCCTTACTCAGAGATCGACTGGCATAAGCCACAACGTGCTCAGATCCGTGATGACGCTGTACTAGCACAGCTCCGACGCCAATTCCACTGGCGTCAACGTGCACTTCTGTAGGCGAGGAAGCATCGAAGTGGCGTAATATAGGTCCCGATGTCAGTTGAAACTTTAGTTGGCGGAACGCCTCGTCGCAAGCCGACGTCCAGTTGAAAGGAACATCCTTATGGAGAAGGCAGGTCAGGGGGTACACCACATCGGCAAATCTTGGTACGAAGCGACGAAAATAGGAGCATAAGCCCAAGAAACTCCGCAGCTCCCGCAGTGACTTCGGTGGTTCGAAAGAACTTACTGCTTCAATCTTCCGTGGATCAGGCCTCACACCATTTCTGTCGACTAGATGTCCAAGTACCAATGTTTCAGTTTCTCCAAAGCGACATTTCTTGGAGTTCAGTACCAGACCAGCCTTCTCGACACAATCAAGGACGAGGCTAAGACGTCGGTTATGCTCATCCAAAGTGCTTCCAAAAATCACAACATCATCCAGATAGCAAAGACAAATTTCCCATTTCATTCCACGGAGGATGGTGTCCATAAATCGTTCGAACGTCGCCGGCGCATTACAGAGACCAAAGGGCATGACGTTGAACTCATAGAGGCCATCAGGTGTCACGAAGGCTGTTTTCTCTTTGTCGTCTGGGTGCATTGGTACCTGCCAATAACCTGATCTCAAATCCAGTGAGGTGAAGTAAGCGGCAGAATGGAGGCAGTCGATAACATCGTCGATCCGAGGAAGCGGATACACATCCTTTTTGGTGACAGCGTTTAGTTTTCTGTAATCGACACAAAACCGCCATGATCCATCCTTTTTCTTCACTAGGATCACTGGTGCTGCCCAGGGACTTGAGGACTCCTGAATGACGCCTTTATGCAGCATGTCCTTGACCTGTTCAGCGATAACTGTTCTCTCTGCTGAAGACACGCGGTAAGGCTTTTGGCGAATGGGGTGTGCCGAGCCGGTGTCTATTCGGTGATGAGCACGAGAACGAGGAAGTGAAGCCTGCTTGTCGCCTTGTGCGAAATCGAACACAGGCACATGCGCCAGAAGAACTCGCGCAAGAGCTCGGCGCTCATCTGAGGGAAGAGACTTATTTATCATTCTTAGGACGTGCTCTTCAGAAATAGCTGAGTTGGCGTAGTAGGTTCGACACTGCGCTTCGTCGCTGAAAGCCATAATAGCGCTGTAGGTCATTTCCTCAAGTGTGGCGAGTTTCATACCGCGCGGTAGAACAACAGGGGCCGATGAACAATTGAAAGCCCACAGATTCGCGGCACCATTCACTACACTCACGACAGAACGCGGTATGAGTACATCCTTCTTAGCGCAACTAGGAGCAAGCGGTAAAACTTCTGCATCAAATGAACAACGGTCGGTAGTAGTGGCTTTGACACAGACACGCGAGAATGAACAAGGCGGTATCAACAGATCATCGGAAACAACGAAGCACTTTTTGTCTTTCGGAGGTGTGTCTGCAAGGGCGGCAAGGAGTGCACTATCCAGACTTATTTCACCCGTACCGCAATTGACAGAAGCGCCACAATCCTTAAGAAAATCAATACCCAGAATGACATCATGAGTGCAACGCGGTAATACCAAAAATTCTGTTTTAAAGTCTTCCCCGCAGAACAAAACACTTGCAACACAAATGCCGAGAGGAATAAGGCACTCTCCACTGACACCACGAAAGGTCACACTGTCATTCCACGGGAACATAACTTTCCGTCCCAATCTCTCTTTGAACGTGGCACTCATGACGGACACGGTAGCACCAGTATCTACTAAAGCACTTGTAGGTATACTATCGACGAAGACATGCACTTTGTTTTTCACCATCACCAGAGGAATATTTCGCAGAGATCCAGGCCGTCCGGCGACCTCACCTCCATTGGCCGCGTCGGCTAGTTTCCCGACGGCGGTGGGGACGTAAGGCGTCGCCGTGGTGATGGCGAACGGCGTTGTCGATTGGTTGGTGGCGTCAGGCTGCGATCTGAAGCTGGTGAGGCACTCCTGTTATGTTGTCCGAAAGCATTTCTGTGTGCTGAGCCTGTGGTTCGGGCAGCGCCAAAGTCAGTTTGCCAGTGGTTGTCATAGACGTCGCGATCGAAATTAGCCCAATCTGGTGGTGCACCGTATCTTGACTGTCGGCGTCTGCGACAAAATCGGGAGATGTGACCCGTGGCACCACATCTATAACAAACCGGCGATGTGCGACTTGGGTTGTAGGCCTCGCGGTCAAACGTGGGTTGTTGCGTATAGTAGTGAGCACGACTTTCACATTGCCGGCGCGTGGTGACGGGTCCGTAAGAGCGCTCGTCGTGCGTCACTTCGTCGGGAAAATTAGATCGATGCTGCGGCCGCTGATCGGCAGGATAGCTTAGAGTTTCTGGCATGACAGACAGCGCGGATACAGCGGACGCAGGTTCATGGGATTGGTTGGGACGACCAAGCTGTTCGACACCCGCTGCTCCTTTAGTGTGTCGCTCGAGTTCTTCGCGGACTATCTGCCGTATAGTGGTCGCAAGGTCGAACTGATAGCCGGAGCTGTCGTCAACGCTTGCAACAGTGGTAACGTTAGGTAACCTTCCGAACTTTGGCGTGATACGGCGCAGCTTCAAAGTTTCAAACGTTCGGCACTGCCTGATGAGGTCGTCGACTGAGCTAAGACTCTCTTTTCCAATCAGGTAGCTATAGACGTCTTCAGCAATCCCTTTGAGAAGGTGCCCAACTTTATCTTCTTCAGACATAAGGGGGTTCACCGTCCTACACAGCTTCAAGACCGCCTCTATATAGGTCGTACAGGTCTCACCTGGGACTTGCGCGCGTTGAAGCAACGTCTGCTCCGCCCGTTTCCTCTTCGCGGTGGAATCTCCGAAGCATTCTGTGATGTCGGCAACAAAGCGGTCCCACGTCGTTAGTGTATCCTCATGGTTCTCAAACCACAGAAGTGCGGTATCCGTGAGAAAAAGAACGACGTTCTCCAACTGAGCGGACAGGTTCCATCCATTGTACTTGCTCACACGCTTGTAATGTGTGAGCCACTGTTCTACGTCCTCACCAGATTTACCCGAAAAAGAGCGTGGCTCCATCGTGTGCCTCCAGACGCCAGTAGACCGCGCCGGAGAGGACAGGGGTGACGGGTCGTTGTCGTTTTGAGACATCTCCAGCGGCGGCAGTTGAGCGAGGCGTCGGCTTCGTCGTAGGATTCCCGGTAGCAGCTCCGTCTTCGTGGTCAGCGTACCCAGCACCTCCACCACAAAACTGTTACGGTTGAAAGGTCGAGGGAAGGTTTATTTACAGGAGAGCGCGGAGCGCTAGGTAGCTGGTACAGCCGAGGCAAGATGGCGTCCAACCGCTAGACAAGATATCGTCCTCGTCGTCTTCCACCCTTGCCTGGCTCATACCTTGACTGCCCGTCTGATACCGTAGCAATATATATATATATATGTCGTAAAGAAAAGTAATTCGGATAAATGCTTCCACAGCGCGGAATCGAACCAGGAACCTCTCGCTCCGCAGCGCGTGGCGCTAACCACTACGCCACAGAGAGCAGATCCTTCAGGGAGCTAACGGCGAGCATATACACACCTTTTACCGCTGGCAGGACTCAGAGACGGCAGGCGATTATAGCGTTTCTTCATTACCAGCGAGATGGTGCGAGGAGCGCAACGGGCGGCCGCCTTTGCAACAGGAGTGCTGTTCAAACTGAGAGTATCCATTGCGACAGCTTATTCGCGCTCGTTCGGTGTATATCTGTGCGTTCGTTTCGTGCGTGCTTCACTTGATAGTTCGCGCTCATCTTCTGTTTGTTCATTTAGCGGCCTCCCCTAGCTTTGTATGTGTAGCTTTGTGACACACAACGTAAAAAGCCCTTCGTACCAGAGCGCGCTGCATACGGGAGGCGGTCAGTTAGCAAGTACATGCTTGCTACAATTAATATTGCTCCTGAAGCTGCGATCCTCACTTCGTATAGCATCACAGTTTCTTGCTACCGCATTCATTACTTCGCCTTTGCGGCGAAACTGTGGCTTTTTTTAGAGCAGGGATAACTGTGCCCAGTCAGACTCGTATTGATGCATCTTCCCGCCTGACCAACGTACACCTTGCTGCGCGTGACCGCCACCGAATGTACGACGCGCTCCGTGCAACTGAGCACAGGAGCCCGTTTTCTGTCGAGCAGACGGCACTGGGCTTGCTCTCCGAGTTTGCTTCTTGGCAATGACCGGACAGCCGAGCCGGCGCAGAGGAGACGACGTCCACTCGAACTTACGACAAACTTTTCCAAGGTTGTGCGACACATCGTGGAAAAAAGGAGTGACGAGAAGTCTTTCATTATATTAAAGGCAGTTATCTGAAAACTGTGTTCTTATGACATAGTTACTACACAGCTAGATACCTATCAATTTCCCACTCCTAATTCGTAATTCTTCCGAGGGAGTCAGTTGATCGTAGGCTCCTCCCATCTAGTGAATAAAGGCTACTGCGCGCTAATTGAAAGTGTGTACTTAACAGCCTTTTGTTACAAACTTCAGAAAAGAACTTAGGCCGAATATATAGATTACATAAAAAGCTGTGAGCATAATTTCAGGTGTTCCTCGCGATGAACATTCCAAACCCATTTTATAATCCCTTAAATTACAACCAATGCCTGACATGCACAATACAATTTTAATGAAGCGATATCGTGCTTCCCGAAAGAATCGCGATTCTTTTCTTACTGATTTAGCGCGTTTGACACCCTATACCTGCCCTTATAGCATGCGAGCCACTGATGACTGGAAAGTTCCTTACATACGTACTAACTATGGTCGCCAAATGATGAGCTACTTACTGCCACCAACATTAAACAGTTTCTCACAATAAACCATTTATACCCCAGGCAGCACAACAACATTGGACCGACCTTCGCGCAACGTTGGAAAATATTGGATACAATATTGGAACTACATTGGATTTCGGGTCCCATGCTACACTTTTGACTAGATTAGTCCAATGTTGGATACCAGTCGTATAACGTTGGAAAAATTGGGAAAGAATGGCTTTGGCCAACATTGTCCATCGTTTGTATTTTCAATATTGGTAAGCTTGTATAAACAATGGAAGCTCTAACCATTCTTTCCAGCCTTTATTGATGGCTGTCCATCATTTTTTGCCAGCATTCATCGTTGGATGAGGCAGCATTTCTTGCCAGCCTCCTTTATTGGCTGATTCTATATTTTCCCCATCTTTTTTATTGACTATCATGCATGCGCTTAAATTTGTTTTGCCGAGGCTTCTGGCTCTAGGCAAAAAGCTAGAATATCTAGTAAATTATGGGAGTAACAATAGCTTTATTTCGTCCTTAGTATGCATGTATGTATTGCCAGCTTGGGCAATGAATTTGGTTATGTTCACGATTCGTGGTTATGACGATAGCATAAAACAGACATAAATGGTCTACGCACTCGTATGTTAATGGCGAAACGTATCTTTCGAACACATACACACATACAAATAAGCAAAATGTCTTCTTTGTGACACATTTTATTCGTGAGTATAAGAGACATGAGAAGGGATTGAAAAGAAAGTTCTGATAAAATCAACAAATCATATTCACTCTAAGTTTGAAGTCCATTGTATATAATCAGCCTCGAGAAAACTAAATGCATAAGCACCATAAGCAAAAAGAAGAGGTACAAGAACACATATGCCTAAACCTATGCGACACGTTTTGGTTTACGTGTTTACGTGGAGCAGCTGAAGCTTGAAAGGTTCCTGAAATGATTCCACGAAACAGCTGAATTGTAGAAATTTAACGCTTCCTCCAGTAACACAGCATAAGTGAATGTTAGGATATGGTGATATGTTTCTGCATGCAGAATCCGGAACGGAGGGTATGTGGGGACAAACCGACGACTTCGAAAGAACCGAAAACCAGGAAAAAGAAATGACGGTTAAAGAGCACAGGGAAAACACGCGTTTCACGGAAGACAAAAACACAAACATGAAAGTCACACGAACCAAAACAGCTTTGCTAGAGCCGATTACTTCATCTGCCGCGACGTATACAACAAAGCCCACCACGTGTGTATTTACAAATAGACAAATATAAAGAAAATACGCAGTAATACATGCTATAATAAACCCGGCACACGCCAAAATGAGGGTGCGAGCACAACAGAATACACAATGAGTAAAATAAACGAATGGCTAAAATCGGTACGAAGCTTTCAGGAAAACCTTTAGAACTGTCGCAACACGTCGAGGCTCATCTGTTCAGTTCACTTAAAATGTCCGGTCCAAAGAAGCGCAGGGCTGCCACTTTGTCACTATGCGGAAGTTTGCAGCCGCAAGTTCCGTGTCCGTAGACTACTCAGGTGTTCTGACTTCGTAAACTCGCCAGTTTCAGCAGATACACGATGCCCGTGCGACACAACCTGTGCGCCCGAAAAACCTCTGCAGAGTGAAAGCTGCTTCGCCTGCCTCACCCCCAGCTCGCTGCAAGAAAACACGTCAAACAGGTATGCGAAGCAAAACGGATTAGTGCCGCCCACGCACTCCCCCCTTCCGCCCCCCCTGCCGTGGTAGGCTTGCATGTTCGGCGGGCTCCTGTGCCCGCTGCTCGAGGTAGAAAGATAACAAAGGCTTTTCTTTACTTTCCAACGTTTTGCATATACCGTATTTTCTCATGCATAACTTATACCGTGCTTACTCGCGCATACCGCGTAACTCGTGTCTTTTTTTTTCTCCATGCATCTAGGAGTTCCGAAAGGTGCGTAAATTACATGAGAATTTCGCAAATACTTTCGGAATATCGCGTAAGGAATCTTTAAGCGTGCTGATCTGAGATGCATCAAATGAAATGTATCACAAAAACGAATGTAGCTTTCACTCAACAGAACGCATACCTTAACAGCCAAATGCATTCGTGGGCTACAATCAAGCATTAGCGGATGTGCGACTCGGAATCGTCGTCACTGATGCTGTCAGCAGCATCTCTAAACTCCAGTATCAAGAGCGACTGGTATTCACGTGGCGAAATTTTCGTGGCGGCACGGTTCTCAGTTAATCGGCAAACACTATGTTGAATTTGTTTTATAGGAATCGCCGATATGTCGCTATTAAAGAATCAAAATGCGACCGGCTATGGCGAAGCGTGCGCTACCGAATACTCAGTGCTGAAAAAGGACAGCACTAGCCTGCGCCACGTGGCACTGGGTGTCACGGGGAGAGCATGCAAGTAATATTTTTGCGTAAACCGTACATAAAGTTGGGAGTGCAGAAATTACGCGTGGGCGCTAATTATGCGAGCGCACACGGTACGTACATATATATTAACGTTGCTTCCAATGAAAAAGAGATAATTGCTTCTAATATGTCATGTACTTCCCAATGTGAACAACATAGGCGCGACAGTATTTACGTCTAGACAATATTGTCTCGCAAGCAGCATTGGCTGTCCTGTATTGGAGAAACCGGACAATGTCTGGACAGTATACACAGCCTACTTCTATTATTTTGGAAATATTGCAATGACAACAGATAAAGTGACCTGCTATGCCATGCACGTGGGCTCGGAAGCCACTAACATGCTGCGGGGCATTTTGGACCATATGATGGCATTATAGATGTAGTTTGCTCAACTTCCAATGTGCAAGTTCTAGTCTACTTCACACACTTAGCTAGAACTTGCGCAAATAAACAATTACGTAAATTATAGAGAATTTTTCCTGCTGCACTGAATACATACACAATGACCTTTCTGAACTCATTTGCGGCACCGAGTCGAGCTAGTGGTCCCTTCATATTGTTAAAACAAGAAAACAATCGTGCGTACTTGCCACCATGTGTACCTGCCTCCCGATATATCATGTGTACTTGCAAATGTTACCAACATTGATGCTACAACTCTTGTGTGCGGACAATATTGTCCGACACAGAACATTGGAAGTCCAGCATTGGCTATGCAGTGAGATTGATTGGACAATATATACAGCCTGCCGCCATTACATAACCAATATTGATAGGACTATGTAGAAACTGACCCATCATTACCATCCTTGTGCACTGGACGCACCAATAATGTATGCTGAGTGGCAACTATGGCCCACATTTGCATTCTTTACAGGATGGAAGAACCAATATTGCAAATTGAATGGTTACGATGGGCCATTGTTGGAGGCCTTAACAGATGGAATTTCCAATGCTGGCTTATGAGTGGTATCACAGGGCCTTCATTGGACCTCCGTAAGCCAACAAAAAAACAATATTGGCCCGAGCATCTGTGCTGCCTGGGACTGTTCCTTTCTTTAAATGTTTTTCTACGTGTTATTAAAATGGAAATCGGTATGACCCTGAAGTACACGTTTTGATATTGTATAACGACTGGTGATGTCATGCTGCTGTTGCTATGTTGTCAAATGGTGCCAAAGCGTTCGTAAAGCCTTAGTGGCTTTTTGCTTTCGCCCCACAGCATCACTGTTGTTACTTTTGTAATGTGTCCTGTGATGTCGGAATAAACTGAATTGAATTGAATTGAACTGAAACTTTGAAATGCGCAAATAAAGCGAGAGCCTTGGTACTATCTTAAAAAACCACAACATTTGAAGCAAAGTGGCGTGTGGCGTGCAGGCAGACCCTACATCAGACACTTAATTGAGTGCGTAACACTGGTACGTAACCAGTTGTACTCGAACACGCGACCGCCCCAAAATATCGTCGCGCCCCAAAATGTCATCGCGCTGCTGCAATTCTAAAAAGGCGCCCTTTTACAAATACTACAACGGATATCGAATTCCCGTATAAGTAACATGCATCTTTCGATTAGGTCTGAGTGTCTTGCTGTTATTGTCTGAGCTTTAATCATTCTAACATTGTTAATTATCGTTAACATTTTAACGCCCTTTACACGGTGTGTGCTGTCATGAAGGAAGACCGCAAAGATTTTGCTGATGGTTATCTGTGTTCAAAACATTTTTGGACACATTTTCTGAAATGCCCTTTATAGCTTTACGTAGTCACTATTCATCCCGAATTTTAATTATTGCTTTGCTTTCTGGTTTATGCAGATGGGACATGAAACGTCCACATTGTGTGTGAAATGTTGAAAGATTTTTTATTAGGGGTGTGCGAAACCAAATTTTCCAAATACGGATCGGGTAAAAATCTAAAATTTTGTATATGGAATAAATATCGGATATCAAAAGAAAAATGCCTAATCCTTAACAATAACTTCGTACAAAAGTTTACCATGAGGAAGTGCATTATTAGGCTATCAGCATAAAATGCAGTGTTATCTAGATATGCGATATTCAAGAATATTCTTTTAGCAAGTGAATGGCCATAATTAAAAGAACACGCACAGTTTAAAAGGAATGAAATGAAAGCTATTTACTTCGACTACAAAAGAAGTCACAGTTTCGCCGCAAGGGCGAAGCAATGAATGCAATAGCAAGAAACTGTAATGCTATACGAAGTGAGGCTTGCAGCTTCAGGAGCAATATTAATTGTAGCAAACATGCACTTGCTAAGCGAGCGTCTCCCGTGGGCAGCGTGTGCTGGTACAAAGGGCTTTATACGTTGTCTGTCGCAACGCTACACATGCAAAGCTAGGGGAGGCCGCTAAATGAGCAAACAGAAGAAGAGCGTGAACTATCAAGTGAAGCACGCACGATACGAACTCACAGATATACCCCGAACGAGCGCGAATAAGCTGTCACAATGGATACTCTCAATTTGAACAGCGTTCCTGTTGCAAAGGCGGCTGCCCGTTGCGCTCCTCGCGCCATCTCGCTGGTAATGAAGAAACGCTATAGGCGCCAGCCGTCTGCGAGTCCTGCCAGCGGTAAAGGGTATGTATATAAGGCTCGCCGTTAGCTCCTTGAAGCGTCCGCTCTTTGTGGCGTAGTGGTTAGCGCCACGCGCTGCGGAGTGTGAGGTTCCTGGTTCGGTTCCGTGCGTCGGAAGCTTTTATACGAATTATTTTTCTTTGGGACTTTTATGTATATATACATCCTTATACATATACGGTTCATGACGGCGGCGACGGGGACGGCAAAAAACCAGCCGATACTGTCCGTATAATTGCTATCGCAATAAAAGGTGGATTAAGACGTTAGACAAGGATGACAATACAATATTAAACGCGCACACTCTTCGCACAGTCACATCCGCTCGCACATCGCACCCTCCGCGTCCCGCGCTGTCCATCACACCCGCTCGTTTTCGTGGCTCTACCCGCACTCACGTCGTCTCCCGCGCACTACTGCATCTTGTCGCTCGGTGTCCAATCAGTTCGTCTTCCCGCGCTTTTGTCTCGCTCACTCCTACAATGCCACATGTCTACCGGCACTCACAGCCGTGCCGACGCACATTGCCACCAACACGGAAACACGCACATACCAGCACTCACGCGCACCGACATTTGCACAGAAAGTTCTGGGAACCGAGGGAAGGACCACTCGGCCCGCGCAGGGCAATAAATTACAGGACGCTTCAGTCCGCAAACGAGGAGGAAGCTCCTTTAAACTGACGGAAAACACTCACGCGGGAGGACGGAAAACAAAATAAGGAATAAAAAGAAAAATAGTCAGAAGAATCGCCAGCCCCCCCAGTCGCGTACAATTCTAAACATTCCAATATTCGCACACTCTTATTCATGATGTACGAGTACCTTTCTCTGCTTATTTCACTTCTGCTCTAGAGCAGTGATCTCTTTAGACTGATCAGCGTGCAAGCTTTACTGACTGTTTGAAAAACCTTTAAATGCTTTTAAATTTTTTCCTGTAGTTATTTGCAACGGCGATAATATAATGAAAAACTACACATTTTCGACATTTCCTTCTCTTATCACTTTGGCTCAGTGAACAGCGCGCAATGGCTTTGCAGTACACCAAATGTGGGATTTCTTGTTAGGATGCACCTATTCTAGTTTACTTTTAAGTTGGATTAGTAATGAAATTATTCACACGAATTGATGTTGTTCTGGAAGCCTTCTTTCGCATTTAGCATTTCGCAGAACGTGTGTTGACCTGTATTTGACTATTATTGCAGCTCTTGCAGCTCATCTCTGTCGTGTGTTCTGCTTTCTTTTGCCCACTGCACCTAAAACTTGAATGCACTTGTTTTCACGTTTCCCGCGATCTGCCTCCTTGTGTTCTGTTTATCGGTCGCCTTCTGCGTCCTTGTTTACTCCCTGTATTTTTTGGACATCTGCTTGATCTGCAACCGCAGACTGGTGTTTGTTGTGAATAAACCGAATAACAACTCAATTACCCTTTTGCATACGTTCTTGCGCTCTTTGAAGCAACCACTGCAACACAGAAGGGGAGTGCTGTCATGAATATTCCATTATGTAAAGATAGTGCTGATGCCTAACACAATATACGATCAGTACGCAGTAAAAAGTGGCTACAGCAAAGAAAACACAAAATATAGTCCCGCCGTGCCAAGCAAAAAAAAAAGAAAAAGCCAGGCCTGCGCGGAATCGCAGGACAGTGGCAGCGCAAGCTGGAGGGCCGATGTTCTTAGAGGCCATTTTAAACGCTCGGGGAAACTAGTGCGACTAGAGGTGGTAGCTATCCTCTGCGCCATAACTCATCATTTCAACAAGTAGGGAAGTACCCACTACGCCATAATTACTGCGGCATTGTAACGTGCAGATCTGTATAACTGCACATCTTAGAGAGTCTCTTGGCGTCGTTTTCCCGAGAACGAACCGAATTCTCGGCCCGGCGTCGACGGCGAGCTGCGGTTTGGGCTTCTGTCTGCACAGCTGTCTGTTGTGCTCGACGTTGCCTTGCTGCAGCAGCGCGCGTAGTTCTGCGATTCGCTTCTTCAGCAGCGGTCCGCACTTTTACGAGGAGGCACCATCAAGTATATGGAAGACCCAAGTAAAGTTGCTGTCGGGGCTGCGCACGTCGCCTGCCGCATGTCGGATGTCACGATACGACACGATAAAGGGCAGCGGTTCGTAATAGTGCTGATGGTAAAGTTGAAGAAGATGGTTTCATAATGATGATGTAGATAGTGCCTCTGTAATGGGTGCAGAGCTACGAAGCATGCACACTGTGTCCTTTGAAATTATTCCTCGAACTCATTATGTAATCCACTTTCCGCGACGTATAGTGGCGTTTTATTATTCTGCCAAGTAGCATTACATTTGTTAATGCGATCCCTCGGCTGACGTTATACCTGTTTAGGTCTTTTAGGGATGATTTTTCAACCATGGCCTTAGCTGAGTGGTAGAATGCTCGACTGCCACGCAGAGAGTGTGGTTTCGAATCCACTCAGAGGACGAGTTGGAATACTCCTTGGCCCTAGTTATCTTTTCTAAAATTTGCCGCGATAGCGGTTACGGACACCTGCGGCGGCGGCGGCGGCGGTGGCGGCGGACAACTACGGCGCAAAAACGGCCCGTGTTGTGATCTCATAACAGCTTACGCTGTAAAACTCTGTCCGGCACGGAGTACAATAATTGATATATATATACTCCCAATGCGACTCCTGAAAAGTCCGCCAAACACGGAGTATGCAAAGAAAGTACTCCCGAAGAACCGCGCAGGAACTCCGACCACAAGGGAGGTATTACGATATAGAACGTCCCAATGTTCCGCCGAAAAACTCCGTCAGGCACGGAGTAAAAAATAAAATATACACTTCCAAAGCAACACGCAGGAACTCTGTCCGGCACGGAGTAAAGAACTAAATATATATACTCCCAAGACAACACGCAGGAACTCCGTCAGGCACGGAATAAAAAATAAAAATATATGCTCCCAAGGCACCACGCAGGAGCTCCGACTGATGCGGAGTAAAAGTTTACTCTGACCCTACGGAATAAAATTAACTCCCAATGGCGGGGGCCCTAGAGGACACGTCATTTACTCCCACCTGGGAGTAAATTTTTTTTTACAGTGTACATATATACGAAGCTCAGCGAGCTCCGCGGAAGCTTGGACGCTCGTGCTAGGTGCCCAGCGATGAAAAGGAAAAGAAAGACGTCAGGATAAAACAGCCCGCCTGCGGCGCAGGCGCTGTGTCTATGTCTCTCTCAATTACAATATACAGTGGTGTTCGGGCCGTCTCCGCAGGAAACTTCATGCATCTGCTGATGCTACCACCACCGAATAGTATGTCACTCGTGAACGTTAAACTGTACATTGCTTATTCGTAGTTTATTTTGGACGCATTCCCATACGCAGCATGTAGAAATCGAGTGACACACATGCTTCAACTTAGAGGGTGAAAATATTCTCAGAGGCGTGCTTACGTGCTCACTGCGCACTCGGTATGAAAGGGACCCTGCAACCCTTTGAACACACTGAGCAAACGGTGCCAATCAGTCGTGAGGCTTCTGTGAACGTGTGAGCCAAATGTTATTGTGCTGCAAGCAGCAGTGGATTGGCAGTTTCATTTTAAATACATCATGCAATCGCCTGCTATTAAATGCGAAGCATTTCTTAGCGAACTTCGGCGAGTTTGAGCGTTATCTATCTATCTATCTATCTATCTATCTATCTATCTATCTATCTATCTATCTATCTATCTATCTATCTATCTATCTATCTATCTATCTATCTATCTAGCCGCCTACGATTTCGTGCTCTCCTGGCCGTTTGGCTAATGGGATCTTTACGAAAATTGGCATGCCACAACATGACTGCACGACGAACGTAAATGACAGGTTTTAACGTGAAAATCATGACATCCATGTCATGCGCGACATGATTTAGATGCCACGGTCTTGGTGCTCTCCTGGCCGTTTGGCTAATGGGATGTATGCGAAAATAGGTATGGGACAATATGACTGCCTGACAAACACAAAAGGGAGGTTATAACATGAAAATCATGATATGATGTCAGGAGCGGCATGATTTACACGCGACGGTGTTAGTGCTCGCCTGGCCGTTTCGTTAATGGGATGTATACGAAAACTGGTATGCCACAACATGACTGCATGGCAAACATAAATGAAAGATCATAACATGAAAAGCATGGCATGCATGTCATGAGCGGCATGATTTACATGCCACGGTCTTAGTGCTCTCCTGGACGTTTGGATAGTGGGATGTTTACGAAAATTGGCATGCCACATGACTGCATGACGAACGTAAATGACAGGTCCTAACATGACAATCATGACATGCATATCATGAGCGACATGATTTACATGCCACGGTTTTGGTGCTCTCCTGGACGTTTCGCTCATGGAATGTATGCGAAAATTGGTATGGCACAACATTACTGCCTGACAAACATCTATGGGAGGTCATAACATGAAAATCGTGATATGCATGTCATGAGCGGCATGATTTACATGCCACGGTCTTAGTGTTCTCCTAGCCGTTTCGTTTATGGGATGTATACGAAAATTGGTATGCCACAACAAGACTGCATGACGAACATGCATGTCATGCTTTTCATGTTATGATCTTTCATTTATGGTCGTCATGCATGTCATGAGCGGCATGATTTACATGCCATGGTCTTGGTGCACTCCTGGTCGTTTCGTTAATGGGATGTACGCAAAAACCGGTATGCCACAATATGACTGCATGGCGAACATAAATGGCAGGTCGTAACATGAAAATCGTGACATGCACGTCATGAGCGGCATGATTTACATGCCACGCGTTTCGTTAATGGGACGTATACGAAAATTGGCATGCCCCAACATGACTGCATGAAAAACATAAATGACAGGTCATAACATGAAAATCATGATATGCATGTCATGAGCGACATGATTTACATGCGACGGTCTTGGTGCTCTCCTGGCCGTTTCGTTAATGGGATGTGTACGAAAATTGGTATGCAATAATATGACTTCATGACGAACATAAACGACATGTGACAACATGAAAACCATGATACGCATGTCATGAGCGGCATGATCTACATGCCACTCGTTTCGTTAATGGGATGTATACCAAAATTGCTATGGCACAACACGACTGCATGACGAACGTAAATGACAGGTCATAACGTTAGAATCATGACACGCGTGTATGAGCGGCATGGTTTACATGCCACAGTCATGGTGCTCTTGTGGCCGTTTCGTTAACTTCATATGTGCAAAACTCGGTATAGTGAGACAACAATGCAAATCCATTTTACGTTCCTTATGCGTGCTTCGCATTTCCTTGATTCCCACTGCACCTGGGATCTGCCAATTTTTGTTCCAAGTGACATCACTAGCAGCACGGTCATCGAGAGCACGTGCGGAGCTGCGGTCATCCATCTATCTTCGCACTGCGGGGATAGTTGCTCTGGTGCTCCGCTAGACGGCTTCACATCGGCTGGCACCATCATATAAAGAATCCGGATCTCACGGATAGGCAATGACGGCAGTGCAACGCAACGCATCGTTCCTGACCTTACGCACAATTCTTTACTGCACAGGTTAGTACAATTAACAGTTTGCTTTGCGCTTGCTCTGTCGTTGCGCTGTCGTTACTGCCATATTGTTAGACTGTCCCTTTCGGCGACTGGTTGTTTTGAGCGTATTTGTACTGCTTTGTTGAAATCCGCGCAATGCCTACTGTTGCTGAGCTGAACAAAAAAGTTCTCAAACTTGAAGCAGTAATCAACGAGTGTCCTGATAAGTTCGTTGACACTATCTTTAACAAGTTCATCGTCAAAGCACAGCTATATGGTGTGAACTTCTCCGAAATGAAAAAACAAATGAGAGAGTTGATAACCAGCGCTGAGCACATGAATGACATTGTGGAATGCCTGCGTAAGGATAATGCGTCTCTTATTGCAGAGAACAAGGCGTTAAAAGCTCAAAATGCGGAACTATCGCTTAAAGTGAAGCAAATGGAATAATATTCACGAATTAATAACGTCGAGATCAAGGGAATCCCGGTGACAGAAGGGGAAGACTGCGCGGCGATCATGCAGACTATAGGGGATAAGAATAATTGTAAGCTGGCACCCAGTGATCTCGACGTCGTTCACCGTGTTACAACCGTGAAAGCTGGTACAAAGAACTTGCTTGCTCGCTTCTGCTCTCGGGAGAAAAAGATGGAATTCGTGAGCAAGGCTCGGAAGGCAAAGCTGTGCCTAAGTGACATTAGATTGCCCGGAGCCACCAACAACCCCGTATACGTTAACGATCACCTCACCCCAGAAAACAAGGCACATTTTTCCCAGGCAAAGACATTAAAGAAGGCGAACAACTGGAAGTTCTTATGGACAGATAACTGTCAAATCAAAGCCAGAAGGACTACGGAGAGCAATGTGCTCCGCATCACCTGCGAAGCCGACGTATCCAAAATTTGCTAGCGAACAAGATTGAATTGAATTTCTTCCTTTGTTGCGCTTACCCCCATCCAATTATGGCTTCCTATTTCTCAACAGACCATCTCAATAGCTTTCTTTCACCACTCTCCCGCTCTGCGATTCATATTAATGCAAGAAGCATCCGTAAACACTTTGACGACATGCAGCTTCTTCTCTGTGCTCTCGACAATCCGTTTTCACTTATCGGTATCTCTGAAACTTGGCTTAGCGATGACGACAAAAATTTGTTTGGTCTCCCTTCATACAAGTCTGAATACTCGCATAGGGCAAGTAACAATCATGGAGGTGTCGCCGTTTATATCAACTCGAACATACACTATATACGACGACATGACATTGAGTTAAATGTAACTGACTGCGAAATTGTTTGGGTAGAAGTTAACCACGATTTTCTTAAACTAGACAACAAGAGCTTTTTTTTTTCTTTTTTATTGAAGTGGTGAATAGGAGAGGTTGGTGCCTTTAGTGTGGCACCGGCTACTCCTTCTCGCTTAGCAATCTCAGAAAAGTTTCAATAAAGAAGTAAAAAAAAAACAACAGCAAGAAAGAAAGTTTCACAAGACATACACATTTGTCACACTAAAAAGGTCAGCGCTATATACAGTTCGACAGTGCGTGGATTAGAGTTCCATGCCGACGTTCACATAGGAAGCGTGTGCACATGCGATTGGAATAGTTCATATGTACGTCTGTGCGATACAAAACGCACACAACACAAGTAATTAGACATAATCTGAAACAACAAAAAAGCACTGTTGAATACACAGGGGTGACATTATTCATTGGGTGTTTGGAATCAAGCCAAAGTTAATATTTCCAGAGGATATTTGTATCTTCTAAGAACTTTTTTAGTGCATATAGGGATCTTTTCTGAAGGACCGCTGTTGGCCACGGACCGAGGATCTTTTTTAGGGTAAAAGGTCTTCTATCTAAATGCGACAAATTGGCTCGCAGCACACTCCGTGGCGAATCGTGCTTTGTGCACTCGAGCAGAAGATGATGTATATCTTCGTCTGGGTGGCCACATGAGCACTGCGGGCTAGACACCCGTTGGATCCCGTAGAGGAAGTGCCTCGTAAATGCTGTACCACGCCGCAGG
This sequence comes from Hyalomma asiaticum, assembly GCA_013339685.2. Classification (NCBI taxonomy): domain Eukaryota; kingdom Metazoa; phylum Arthropoda; class Arachnida; order Ixodida; family Ixodidae; genus Hyalomma; species Hyalomma asiaticum. The sequence continues at coordinate 80,417,209 of CM023490.1, forward strand.
CGGTGCAGCAATGTTTGAAACTTTCTATTTTCGTTCAGACTTTGTGGAATCGAGAGTCAATAGAAAATAAGTCTGATCTCTTTGATTTTTCGTCAAACCAACCCTCTTTGCTGAGCTCAAAGGACATTTTTCTCAGGAGTACACGGATTTTATTGCGCGAAATAGGAAGACCAATTGTCTCTTCGTTACTGTGTGCACGACCTGCTGCTGCATCCGCTGCTGTATTACCGGGAACATTGCAATGTCCTGGTATCCACTGAAGCGCAATTGTGTGGTTCATAGCACTTGCTTTTGTGTGTTCTTTGAGCGTCTCATACAGCAGTATACTATCTAAAGATCTTTTCTCATTGCTTTTTAGCGATGCAAGGGCTGCTTGCGAGTCACTAAGAATAAGACATTTTTGTGCCTTTTTTACTGTTGTAATGAAGCGCAACGCACAGAGGATTGCAAAAAGCTCTGCAACAGTGGAGGATGTCACACGAGAGATTTTAAATGTTCGCTCTATCGACAACTGTGGTACAACAAATGCAGAAGTAGATGAGTTGTTATTACACGAACCATCTGTATAAACGTGGACGTATTTATTTATTTATTTATTTATTTATTTATTTATTTATTTATTTATTTATTGTACCCTCAGGGCCAGAAGGCATTACAGAGGGGAGTGGGGATACATAAAGAATACAATAAACAGCAAATCATAAAGGAACAAAAAGTACAAAGTGGCTGGCGAAAACTCACAAGACAAAAAAGGAAAAAAGCAGTGGGAATACACGAGAACAATTTTGATAAGAGAAAAAGAAATTATACAAAGAGTAACAAGTATAAATATATTCACAAGATAGCAATTGTTTTACGAAACATATTAATATCGACTATGTCAGCAACGTCATGGGAAAGGGCATTCCAACTGACACAAGTTCTGGGTACGAATGAGTCATGAAAACACTTAGTGTGACAAGATGGAATCCCAACTTTATTGCGGCGATCAATGCGGGCTGATATGTACGAGGGCCTTGTCAGTAATTTGTTTTTCAGATAGCTGTTGTAGTAAATTTTATGAAAAAGACATAATGAAGCTACAGACCTGCGATGAGAGAGAGAAGGGAGGGACAAACTTAATTTCATGGCGGTTACGCTACTTGTTTGGTGATAGTTAGAGAGTATGAAACAACAGGCACGGTTTTGAACAGCTTCCAAGTCTGAAATGAGTGAATCAATGCCAGGGCTCCAGACTGATGCAGAGTACTCTAATTTCGAGCGAACCAGTGTTTTGTAAAGCAGTAATTTAATAGAACTGGATGATTTAGAAAAGTTCCTGCGAAGATACCCAAGCATGCGATTGGCGTTATTTATGATATGATCGATGTGAGTTTTCCAGGACAGGTTAGAAGAAATGTGAACACCGAGGTACTTATAAGAGAACACAGTTTCAAGAGTAACATTGTTAATGTGGTAAGTAGGAGGTTCAATGGAATTACGAGAAATGCGCATGTGCTTGCACTTATTAATGTTTAGTTTCATACTCCAAGTGTTGCACCAATCGAGAACCTTGTTAATGTCGGACTGAAGGCAAGAGACATCGTTATTGTCGTTAATTTCGCGGTAAATAACACAATCATCAGCAAAAAGATTTATTGAAGATGAAATGTTAGTCGGTAAGTCATTTATGTAGATGAGAAAGAGGAGGGGCCCGAGAACGGACCCCTGGGGCACGCCAGAACGGACAGGTAAGGGATGTGAATCAATGTTATTGGCTGTTACGAATTGAGAACGGTTTGAAAGAAAGCAGATCAGCCATGCAAGTACATTAGGGTCAATGTTAAGATTACGTAATTTAAGAAATAGCAGCCCATGTGAGACTTTGTCGAACGCTTTTGAAAAGTCTAAATATATGCAGTCTACCTGAGATCCGTGATCGAGGATGCAGTGAAGGTCATGTGTGAAACAAATGAGCTGGGTTTCGCATGAAAATGACTTACGGAATCCGTGCTGGGCTGTGCTGAAGAAGTTATTAGATTCTAAAAAAGAGACGAGATGAGAGTATATGACGTGCTCCATGATTTTACATGGTATACTGGTGAGGGAAATGGGTCGAAAGTTGTCAGGGCAATGTTTATTTCCAGACTTGTGCAGAAGAATGACCCTCCCAACTTTCCAATCACTGGGAATACAACCTCTTTCAAGCGATTGTTCAAACAATTTGGTAAGTATTATGGAACAGTACGACTTGGCATTAATCAAAAATTTGGAGTTAATGTTGTCAACGCCACAGGAGGAGGAAAGTTTAAGATTTTCTATAATGCTCTGAATGCCCGGTGCGTCAAAAACAATTGGGTCCATGCGAGGAGCGTCGAAAACAGGGTAGTCGCTGCTATCACAAGAAACATCGTTAGAAAAAGCCGCCGCAAAGACATTGTTGAGAACAGAAGCACATTCGTTTGATGGGAATGAAACTCCATCAGGGGTTGTAAGTAGCAATGAGGTGGTGTCCTTCTTATTTATGACGTTCCAGAATTGTTTAGGATTGTTAATCAGCATAGCAGGCAAAGTTTGGTTGAGGAATGTATCCTTGGCGTTTTTTAACGCAGCTTTGTACTCAGCAGCCACGAGAAGGTAGGATTCCCAGCGCACCTTAGAATTCAACACCTTTGCCGAGCGAAACAAACGTTTCTTCTTATTTGACAGTCTTTTCAAAAATTTATTAAACCAAGGCGATTCTCTGTCACACCTCAGAGACTTAAGCGGCACAAAAACGTTAGTAAGACGTTCAATGGTGTCCTTAAACAATTCCCAATTAGCGTCGACAGAACGTAGTGAAAAATCCGGCAAGTATTCATCCAGAAAAAGACCTAGTTCACGGTTAATGGCATTGAAGTCTGCCCGTTTATAGTTCCTAATGTGTTTTATCTGATTAACGTGTCTACATACTGGAATCTCAACATCAAAATGGAGCAAGGAATGATCACTGAGGCCAGGTAGATGCATGACTGAAGAAATAAGATGCGGTACGTTAGTTAGAACGAGATCTAAAATACTGGATGTAGTTGAAGTAGTTCGAGTAGGTTCAGAGACAAGCTGTGACAGGTTGAAATCCAAACAGGTCGTTAAAAACTTGTTACATTCAGTCGAGAAGGGGCTAAGATAAGGCGTTGCACTATTCCACACAATAGTGGGGTAGTTGAAGTCCCCAGCTAAAAGGATAGGAATGTTGGGAAAGCGTACAGTGATCATGTTAAGCGCGTCATGCAATTCGTCAGCGAAAGTTGAACACGAAGATGGGGGACGGTAACATATGCCCAAAATCATCTTCTTAAAACGTACACAAAGTTCAACCCAGACTAGTTCCAGGTTACTTGGACAATGAATTGGCGATGCAACAAAATCTTCCGCAACAGCTATTAAAACACCTCCCCCATATCTTTGGCCTCTATCAAAGCGAAATACGTTAAACCTCTTTTTGCAGTTAAACAGTTCCATATTCATTACCTTGGAAGAAAGCCACGTTTCGGTTAGTAAAACAACATCGGCATCACAGGAATCAATTGCAGAATCAAGTTCATCTCGCTTTGGTAATATACTTCTTATATTGGTGAAAAGAAAAGAAACAGAGTTTGCTGTAGCAGGCACTGAACCACTGCCCCTCGCGCATCCCTATGACGCAGTGCGTGGTGGAACGGTGACATCGCGGGTTAACTGCTGATTGTGAACTTGCGCACAAGCGGAGCGATCAGCGTGCACAGTATGTGACGAGTCACAGATATTAGGGTAATCGTTATCATGGAGTAGTGCCTGTCCCCGAAAACTATTTTCCATAAAAACGCGGTCATGAGCAGCGCTGTAGCTATAACACTGACCGTTAATGTACACTTTGTTGTACCTAAGCTGATATGATGAGTAAATTTGGAATAGCGCCAATTGCTGAGCGGCTACCATGAACATGTCTTTTTTAGATATTATTCCCTCGACTGATAGTTATACTTTAGGCTTTGTTAACATCCAAGGAGGGTAGCTAATGTCTACCTCAGATATTTCGAAACACGGCAGTGTTGCTTTGTATTGACGAACAGTATCGTGAATTCTGCTTCTGTTTCTGTCGCTTAGTGCGTAACCTAAGGGATGAGCCTCGCGTTGTGTTAAAATGCGATAAACGTGTCTGCAAGTTTCAACCGTTCGCAAGACTGAAAAAGGCGGGTAGCGAGCTTCAGCGACTACTAGTGAACTCGAGGTCGCCTGCGGGACACCAAGACAAATCCTTAGCCCCCTTGCGAGTAAGCGCTGAAGACGTTCCTCAGAACTTTGTGATAAGCCATGGAGAATAGGCGCAGAATAAGCAATTTTTTGCTTTATAAGGGCGTTATGCACTTGTAATAGGGAAGAGACTGATCCTCCCCATGTGGTGCCAGCCAGTCGGCGAAGTACATTTACTACTGAGTTCACCTGCTTCTCAATACCACGGATATGAGACGCCCACGACAACTGTCTGTTAAGAGTAATGCAAAGGAATTTATGTTCTTTCGCGAACATCAAAGATTGTCCCTCAAGTGTAAGATTGAAGTCCTTCAGATGTCGCCCTATTCCCTGCGTTTTAAAACACTATTTATGGGCCCAAAGCGCTACATATACGACGACGCTTCTCAGACGGTAAAAGATTGATTGATTTGTGGGGTTTAACGTCCCAAAACCAGTTCTGATTATGAGAGACGCCGTAGTGGAGGGCTCCGGAAATTTCGACCACCTGGGGTTCTTTAACGTGCACTGACATCGCACAGCACACGGGCCTCAACATTTCGCCTCCATCGAAATGCAGCCGCCGCGGCCGGGATTCGATCCCGCGACCTTCGGATCTGCAGCCGAGTGCCATAACCACTAGACCACCGTGGCGGGGCACGGTAAAAGAAGCATAGCAACAACTTAGCAAGACAAAAATAAACCGTTGTCCGAAAATAACAGGCGAGTCACGCCTTCCTATCTCAGTAATCTTCACTAACATACGCAGCTTCATTTCAAAACGCAAACAAGTGTCCTACCTTGTACTAACATCTAAAAGCAACATGTTAGTTCCCACCGAAACTTGGCTTGGCGACCACATTTCAGACTCGGAAGTTCTGGCTGATTTGCCTAATTTCAATGTGTTTCGCGCTGATCGTACGGATGCACGGGGAGGAGGCGTCCTTATAGCTGTCAGTCAGCAATTATCATGCTCCGTTCTTAGTATCAGGTCCAACTTAGAACTACTTTTCATTCATTGTCACGCCGCTCCACAATCAGTACTTGTGGGCGTTTGTTACAGGCCCCCTCGCGGTAGCCAAGATTTTGCCGCTGAGCTAAACAATGTACTGTGTGATATAACATCTAAGCACCCCAACGCTGACCTTCTCCTTATCGGAGACTTCAATTTTCCAGATATCGATTGGCACAATTTAGCTCCCCACTTAGTAAATCATACAGAAGCGAAACTTTTTCTTGATGTTTGTCTTGACATTAATCTTACTCAACTTGTATCCCAACCAACGCGCATTACACAAGATACAGCTAACGTATTAGACTTGATACTAACAAATCAACCTGACAGATTATCGTCGATCACCTATCTCCAGGAAATTAGTGACCATAAGGTTATTCACGCGTCCTTCAACTTCGTGGCAGTTCCACACTTGACAATTAAAAAAACTATACATATCTTTAACAAAGCGAACTACGAAGCTATCCGTGATAACTTGCGTGAATTCTTGGCTTTATTTGAAACATATTTTAATGAACACACCATCCATACAAATTGGCAAAGGTTTAAAGAAAAAATAAACAGCCTAGCGGACAGGTTCATCCCAAAAATAACATTACCAACGCAGCCAGATAAGCCATGGCTCACCAATTCTTTAAAAAAGTTGGATAACAAAAAGAAACGCTTATACCGAGCAGCAAAAGGTAGAACAAACGGATGCGCATGGGATAGATATTACACAGCGGATCGCGCATATTTATCAGCTGTCCGCGAGGCGAAAGAATCATTTTTTCACGAAGATCTACCCAAGATGCTGGTAAACATTCCAAGAAAATTCTGGCAGGTGGTTAACCCTCGAGATATAAACAGCAACACCCTAGTTAACGATAACGGTGAAACGGTCGATGATCTTTTTTGACTTCGTCAGCGGTTGTACATGGAATTTCGGTGTTCGCCTCTGGTTCTATTTCTATTAAGGTTGTATGGTCTGTCTGAGAGCTGTACAGTTCCGAGTAGAAATCTTCTGCTACCTTTACTATTTCGGTGAAACTGTTGATAACGTTACCTTGTTTATCTTTTAGCGCATGCATTTTGTTTTGTCCTAAGTGCAGTTTCTTTTTGACCGATTTAATGCTGGTACCTTTCTCTACTGCTTTCTCTATTTCTCTCATGTTAAAGTTTCTTACATCTCTTTGCCTGGCTTTACTGATCAATTTTGATAGTTCTTCGAATTCTATCTTATCTTTTGATGAAGTTACTTTCATTTGTTGGCGTTTTTTTATTAAGTCCTTGGTAGATTGAGACAGCTTACTTTTTGCTTGCTTTGTTGTTTTACCCCCGACTTCTATCGCGGTTGCAAGGATTGTTTTCGTTATGGTATTGTTTATTTGTTCTAAATCGTCACCGTTTTCGTCTAAGGCCTCGAACTTGTTGCTTTGTGCGAGTTTAAATTCGTCGTCTTTCGCTCTGATTACCTCTACATTACATTTTTTTTTAGTAAATAATTTAGTTCTTGTTTTCTTTAGGTTAAGTACAATCTTTGCCCTTACTAGTCTGTGATCGCTGCATTTTATCTTCCCCACTACTTCTGTGTCTTGAATTATACCTGGTTGTTCGCACATTATAAAGTCGATTTCATTCTTTGTTTCCCCGTTAGGGCTTTTCCACGTCCACTTCCTATTCTTGTGTTTCTTGAAGAACGCATTCATTAATCGAAGCTGGTTCCTTTCGGCAAATTGTACTAGCATTTCCCCACGGTTATTCCTAAGGCGGACGCCGTAGTTGCCTATCGCCTGCTCTCCACTTTGTTTCGTTCCTACTTTTGCGTTGAAATCCCCCATGACTACTGTGTATTGCGTCCGTACTTTCTTTATTGCTAATTCGATATCCTCGTAGAATTGCTCTACTTGTTTATCGTCGTATATAGCTCGTTGTTGGCGCATATCCCTGGATTATCTTAAGTTTATACCGCTTATTTAGATTTATTACGACGGATGCTACCCTTTCGTTAATGCTGTAGAATTCATCTACGTTGCCCGCTATATTTTTGTGGATTAGGAACCCAACGCCATATTCTCTCTTTTCGGGTAATCCTCTATAGCAGAGGACGCGTCCATTGTTTAAGACTATGTAAGCTTCGCCTGCTCTCCTAACTTCGCTAAGGCCAATGACGTCCCAATTAACTCCCTCTAGTTCCTCGAGTAATTCCGCTAATCTAGCTTCGCTTGAGAGGGATCTTGCATTGAACGTTCCAATGTTTAGATTCCAGTGGCGGCCTGTCCGGGTCCAGTGATTGTTACCGCCCTCTGCTGCTTCACAGAGCTGACCGCCGCCGTGGACAGATGTTCTGCAGCTGCTGGACACTGAGGGCGAGGGTTTAATTGTAGACATCGTGTGGGAGGTGGTGGCCAAGTACTTCACCAGGGAGGCCAATTCCTGTTCTGGTGTAGGAGTGAGTTGTAAACGGCACTTGAACGACTGAAAGCCTTTCAGGTGTCCAACCGTCGCCAGGACCCCCCTACCGACGTAATCTCGAGCTTATGACAACCATCCTTGAAAAAAAAAAAAGAAAAGGGGGGGGGGGGGTCGAACCTGTGACCCTTGGCGGTCTCAGTAGCCGCGGTTCCGCATCGTTAAACGTACACGCTTACAAAGCATTTCATGCGCGTCAACCTAATGCAAATTAATTTCTCAGGGACTTTACTAAAGAATGGAAGTACCGAGATCGGTCTATAATTTTCTACCCTGTCTCTTTCTTTGGATTTGTATAGCGGAGTAAGTTTAGCAATTTTCATCTTAGTGGGGAAAACGCCAGTTGTAATTATGGTATTTATTATGAGCGCTAGCACATAATAAATACCATATTTCTTTAACAAATTTGGCAGAGTAGGCTGATATGTTGTCGATACCACAAGCGGTGTTGCGCAGTGCGGAAATAACAGAAGCTACTTCCATTTGATCTGTGGGATGAAGAAAAAATGTAGCGTCAGAACGTGCTATGTACGACGCATAAAATTTTGTTTCCGTTGGTTTTAAGTGTGAAGAAAAATAACCGCTAAATGCTTCGCTAATATCATCTAGTGAAGCATATGAAACGTTGTTAAAAATGATCTTTTCAGGTAACACAACCTTTTTTTCCCTGCCGATATATTTGTTCAGAAGATTCCAGTTCTTTCTGGAGTCATTTCCATTGCGAGAAATTTGGTTGCTAAAATACTCTTTCTTTGCGGCATAAAGGGTTCCATTCAGTATGTATGAGTATGTCGTGTACCGTTTCCTCAGTGAAGCGTTAAATGGTTGTTTCTTTAGCTTTCTATACATATTATATTTCTTCTTTATAGAGCGCAAAATCGAGTAAGATATCCATGGGTCTCTAGGCACTTTATGCTTGGACGTTTGCTCGAAAATTCACGGGATGTGAGCTGTTATAATTGCACCAATTATAGTAAGTGCGCCAAGACACCTTACTTATGAGCCGAAGAGGTGGTGCAGGCTTGTGAGAAGAAAAGCGAGGTGCTTTCATAATTTCCGCGCGCGCTGTCGCTGCTCTTAAACAGCTGAGCACAAAAGCTTTTACAGCGTCCGATCCATGATGTCGTATGTTATGCAAATTAACGAACAATGATGGAATAAAAAGCGTTGCAGATATCTTCGTTACTTTTTTGCCTAAGGCTCCCCACCACTGAGAGCAGGAATGACTGCGAACAGCGACGCAACATCAACAGCGAAAATTTTTGTTTCAAATTTGGGTCCGAGTGTTGCCTCCGTGACTGCACCCTTCGGGATGACGGCGACGTCTCCGCACGTGTGTGATCATAATTTGGTGTCGTAATTATTGACTGCCGCAATAAGCCAGTCGCACGGCATAGGCTGGTTTTTGCGTTTTAAGGGCTGCGTTATGTGTGGATCGTTCCTTATTTTACGTGGGCATTTCCGTTATGAGGGGGATGTATTATGGGGATGTACATGAAAGACATAAAGCAGATCGTAATCGTCATCTGCTTTATTCTTGTGAAGTCCTTGCTTATATTTGGTGGTATACATGCTCCAGCCCATTTGCTCTAAACGTTAAGCAATGAGGGAAGAATGATTTGCACGTGTCAGTAGTCCACTATTTTGTTTTTTCACATGAAATTCTATTAAAGACGTTTTGTCTAGAGGCAATAGTTTTGGCGTATGGCGTTTAAGCTCTGAGACATGCATTTTTCTCGCGTCGTGACATTTTCGTTGTTTGCACACGCATATTTGTGTACAGCACTACACTTATCAGTGTCAGTGCCGTTGGTGAAGTGTAAACTTCTAAACCACCCTCCACGCGTAGTCCAGCAAGCAATTATGCGCGTTTCTGCGTTAATGACGCGTCTTCTTGCGGCAGCTCTTTGTCAAGGTGCTAAAGACTCCAATGTTTTCGGACCTGGAGATCCGGGAGAGCAAGTCTTTGTCTCCCTTAGTGCAATATTTTCAGCACGTATGATTCTTGTTCAAAATAAACTTGATGTCCAAGAACAGGATGACGTCTCATTCGGGCTTTTTTTTTTCTTCGTAGGTAAATTCTCAACCTACTGACTGGCTTTCAAACGAGGACAGTAAGCTTTCCAGGATACTGTGATCACTTCCCTGTGGAACGCAAATGAGGTAATCGTCAATATACCTGAAACAGGCAATAACACCACGATCACGAAAAAGAGGCTCAATAAGCATGTTTCCTTGGGCCTTGTACAAGTCAGGAAGAGTGAGTCCGATACAAGCGCTAATGCAGATACTGTCAAGTAGGCAAAATAGACAACCTTCGTATTCCATATAAAGATATTTCAGATAAAGTCTCAGTAGATCCTAAATGTCACAGACCTTGATCTCAGTTTGATCTAGATGTTATTGCCTGTTTTTTTTTGTGTGTGTGTGTGTGCGTGTGTAGGTAAGTTCTCAGTACGGGCCACCGGCCTCCATTCCGCGGTCTTGTCCTCTGCTGGCTTCCATCTCTAAGAAGCTGGTAAACCTAGCGGTGGCTGACGATGGTTGGAGCGCAGCTCGATTTGAGTGGTCAACTTTTCTTTCGATTGTGTCTGAGCGGCGGGGAGTGTACTCTTAATTGACAGGTCCGTACCACTCTTGGCTGTGGTAGCAAGCGCGGCCAAAGAACAATCCGCCTGCCGCGTAGCCAAGTAAGCCCATGGCAGCCGTTGACCAAAGTAAACTTTTCGTTCATTTCCAGAGGCACCACGTGCATTCAACCACGTGTGGTTGATACCGAATGTCCAATTCGGGTATGAGACGCACGTCATTTTGTTGTCGTTAACCGTGGCGCAATTGGCCACCACATCATGTTTGGTGCCACGAACAGTCATCTTATTCTGACATTAATTTTACCAGTCCGGGCGGATAAATTTGGTAAATACCGTCCGAACGGTCACCCGACCTTGTGGTATTTTAGACGCAATATGCGCTTCCGCCATGCTCCGGAGGCGAACGGAGCGTGCCTCGCCAGAGACATAAGTCCTAGTGCCACAAAGCGTGTTCCGTTATCACGGTCCTTGCTAGCGACGGTGGGAAACCCACACAAGCGCAGCATTTCTCCATCGCGATGAATTTTTTAATGATCAGGTGACAAAACAACCCTCAGAGTTCTGTCGGCAGGCTGTCATAATTTTCCTGCTCACAGCCGCTCTATGAAGCTATGGATTGGTTCCTGTGAAGACATGAAATGCTCTGACCCCCTATTTTGCCCGAACTAACCTCTTCAAATATTCTTTTTTTCCGCGCACCATTAATGACTGGAACAACAACTTACGTATGTAAACACTGTGTACAATTGCATTGTTTAGGGTGTTCACTTAAAAGTGTGTTTCCTGGTTCTTTTTTCAGTTGTATGCTCTTTCAGTTGTATGCTCAAGACTGTATAGTTCAACTTATAAGATTGTATTACTATTGTTAACCCATTGTGTTCTGCCTACCCTGCATAGACTACATGTCCGCAGTATGTATTAAATAAATAAATAAATAAATAAATAAATAAATAAATAAATAAATAAATAAATAAAATATTGATATGTTTTCCACAGAGGCAACAGTGCTCTGCATTCATCTTATAGTGCTTCGTGATGCTCAGTTCCTGTGAAAGATTGCATCGCGACCCTCTATGTCATGCTAAAATATCAATCATTTACGCATTACGAAGAAATGCTACGTTTTTACGAGTGCTACGCGCGTGTACGGCTCTTAATGATGTGTTTCCGAATGCACGCTAATAATAATGGACATCGCACAAAACGGTGACGCAGCGAGGCTCGCGATGTCGACACTTGGAATTAGTGTGAAGTAGCGCTTGTCTCCTAATAACAGTACCAAATCATTCATAAGAAAGGTGTTCCTTTTTTTTCAGCAGAAACTGATAAATGCTTGTCAGAATGCAGATCTTGTGAGAGTTGAAAAGCGGTGCTCACAATAGCGATGCTTAAATTGACATAAATAATCACTCCACTGACATCGCGTGTTTGAAAATGTGTTGCGTCGCTTCTAAGCCGTCATGCTTCCCTACCCCCCCCCCCTCCCCCTTTCTTTTTTCTTAAAGACTTGCTTGTACTTAGAATTCTGTACCAGAGACAGGCGGAGAGGGGCTTTGAATTGCCGCCCGCAGTCCCGCATCAGCTGCTGTTGTGGAATGACCATACGCTCACGGTAAAGTACAAGCTTAATTATAAGCAGATGTAAAGATTTCGCTACGATTACTCGACAACGAAGCTTTTTCAAGCTGAACAATAATGAAGAACATGCATGTGTTCCTTAAGTATTCGTGATTTCATAGCTTAGGAGGCCCGCACTACGCAGACAGAATACAATCAGAGCTGAGTATGAAGAGTGACACACCTTTTTCATTGCAGTTTCCTTTTCCAAACTTGGAAGGACTGTTTCCATCAAATGCATCCTGCGAATGAATACCCCGTCGGTGATGCTGCCAGTGTCCTCACGAGCACGTGAGCGCCATCTGAAGCCATCACATGTCACACCGGCACTGTATCTGCTGCTACGGCTTTTAACGGCTGGTATCTGCTGGCTGCTACGTGTTATCTTAAGTGTGAAAGCAGGAATATATATGCTTAATATTAGACACTGCACAAAAAGCAGTACCCAGCGTCTGCTAAAATGGTTATAGGGTATGTGTTCTCGTGGCAGATTGTTGGCGTGTAAAATTAAAAGATAACATTCTAAGGGCATGAGAGATATCCTTCGCCTTTCGTACGTCACGCATTTATAAATTACGCATTTTACATAGCAGTCTTTCATGATGGCTCTCGCGTAAGACTTGACTGAAGCTATCGTATCCACACAAGAGCACATTTTCTTTTTGCACGCGATTGTTTGACTTCAACGCAATTTTGTTCTCATTTATATATTCTCTTGTTCGTAGGTATTATTCACAGAAGCACTGCACAGGTGACCGTTTGTGTTCGTAACTTTGATAGCTGTGGCTGCGTGCTTAATAAGCATAATGCGAAGTACCCCGTCAGTAGTCTGTTTTCTAGTGGCAGTGATTTGGGCTGTCGCTGTAGCCGCTAGCGCCCTCACGCACCAGGTTGCAGAAAAGAATGCAGAAAGCTTTGAATACTGGATAGGGCATCACGAAGAAGTGGTAATACTTCCGTGCACCAAACAGCCTACAAGCAGAGAGCATCCGCTTTTACGAGTTCTCCCCAAAGCGTTCACGCTCTGGTCTCATCCAGACAAAAAATTTTATAACCTGTTTAGGCGAAAAGCAGTGGAAGGCGTCACAATGGTTGTTATTCTTCTGAGCGATCGAGGAGAGGAGCACGTGTGCGCTCAGATTCGAAACACGGTTAGACTGGGCACACACGTGGCAGATTGGATCATTCTGAGAGTCGACAACGTGACGCGAGGGACAGGAACAGGGGCAAGGCCGCATCGACCCGACGCAAGAGGTATGGCCTTATCAGATGCAGTCTCCCTGGATTGCAAACGGTGGACTGCACCGCCACCGAAAGGACAAGCGTGCTTGTCCTTGCAAAAAGCGATCGCATTGTCCAGGAAACGCGGGTTTCCCAAGAGGGACACGGAAGTGCGATTGTCAGCGGAGTTCAACGGGCAGAAAATAGCAATCGCTTGCATACCGGTAAGAAAGGCGGGAAACTCCGGAATAATGACTTGCGACACGCCATTCCCTCGGGAGATAGTGCGAGCGCTTCGCAGCTATAACACGACTCTCATTTTTCACCACTTCAAGTATCTGCACGGGGCCACTGCCGCCGTTGTATACGGAGATGCGGACATCCTCATGGCCATCTCAAAACAAGACGAGGACCTCTTTAAGCTCTTCGCAGTACCCCGCCCTATGAGGTACTCATACGAAACCTTCTATTCCATGAGAAACTTGCACAGCCCAGAGGTGTCATTTTTCGTCGTTTTGCTGGGTTCCCGAGAAGGTTTCTGCATTCTCCTGGTGGTCATGATCGTGGTGTGGTTGGCCATGGGCGTTCGGGACTACTACTATATGGATGCACATCGTCTGGACAGGGTCCTTGACTACGGGATGTTTCTGGTCGCTTCATTTCTCGCAAGCTCTACGGCATTGCCCATGGAAGGTGCTGAAAATCGTAGGTACATGTCCCGGCTCTCACGTGTGAGCATTTTGACGACCTGGATGTTGGCCATACTTCCGCTGTCTGTCTACTTTCGCGGCGAATTGACTTCTCGACTGGCGGTGACAGTACCCCATGACCAGATGGACACACTGGAAAAGCTAGAACAGGCACTGGACAGAGCAGCTGTTGAGCCTTGCATCTCAGACTTCGGCTGCATGAGCGCCGTCCTCTCGGGCATCGTCCCGTACAGGAACGAAACCTTGCTCGCCAAAATGCAGAAGGCATTTCGTCTGAGGCGGCCAGGAACGGAGAATGTTTTCAGTACTCGGGAGGGATGCTTGGAGTGCGCCAACAAACCTGGATTCGCTTGCTTCACGTGCAAACTCGAGGGTTGCGGTGCCGAATTATTTAAACGAAGACTGGTCGAATCTCGAGAGCCGCTGAACTTGGCTGTTGCCACAATGCCAGCCACGAAGGGCTACCGCCTCGCTAGAGCCTACGATCGGTTGCTGCAGAGGATGTTCGAGACGGCTCTTAGTCCATTCAACGAACAATACGAGAACTGCGAAGCCGACAAATGGCTAATGCAGGAGGTTGAGGAGGCCGAAAATGGACAAAAAATCGGCCAAGTTATTGAATTGTCGGCATTCTTAGCGACTTTCGCGTGCCTCATGGGCCTTTCACTTGGTGTGTTTTGTGTTGAGCTTGTTTTCAGCATGCAACGCACAAAACTGATTCGGGCACGCCTGTAGTCAGGCATGGCTGCAGCAGTGAGGCTTATACTTCTTGAAACAAAGCTCGTAAGAAACGAGGCGCCACACTTTTTCCGGGAAAGTTGCAGCAGTTGCGACAGTTCAACCAGACGATGTGGATAGTCATTTCATTTACATTGTCAGAAACTCCGCCGGATCAGTATGTGCTCATATTTCGCGTTGTGTAAATGAAGCGAGGAGCTACACGATGCATCTGCTTCTGATTGCCCTGTTTTATCACGCCATATTTTGTAAAACTGTACTTGTGCTCGGGTAGTGAATTGTGTTCGTGCTGCAAGTAAGGTATGTATCGTGTGTTTGCACAGAAATGCTTTGTACTTACATATCTTACTCGCTTTTAAGTAGAAGTCCCCTGTACTCGTTGTCTACCATGCATTGTCCTCCTGTGTGTTTGTACTCTCTTTCGCATTTGTAACCTCTTCATTGTGCCCAATAAAGAAGGTTTGATCGGCCTTCACATAGGTGCTTCATGCATCGCTGCCGCCATATTTCGGAACGACAGTTTGTTGAAGTTATAGAAGCTATACACATAAACGTAAAGGGAGCGATAAAATAGGGCAAAGAGGTACAAGCTCTCCGAAGCTGTTCACATGTTTAATGGAAGTATATTAAACCTCGGATGGAGAACAGGTGGCCACAAGAGCTAATACAGAATAATTGAGTAACGATAGATTCGGTGATGACTCTACCATCCTGAGTAACAAAGGGACGGATTGCAAACTATGGTCAGCAAACTATACAGGCGAAATAGAACTGTTTTTCGGAAAATTATTATGCGGGAAACTGAAGCAATATTGAGTAGTCTTGGAACAACACAGATGTTTCAAATACGTACTGACGCGTTGAACTTCGTAAGCAGATATATCTGGTTAGGTCAGGTAGTGCCCCAGCATGCGAACCATGAAGGTGGAGTTATAAGAATAGTAACAATGAGATGGAGGGCATTTTGCAGGCATTCAAGTATCAGGAATGGGAGACCACCACTGGCCCTGAAGTGACTTAAGCGGTGGCTAAAGCCGTGTCCAATAAGTTAAGGGGTGTCCACGGTGGCACCCCCCGGATGGAGACAGCTGCAGAATATGTAGGAATGACGTGCCCGTGATTGTCGAGGCACCATCCAGATCGGTTCGTCTGAAGCGAAGGGATATTGCTCATGTCGAGCTACCAGTCAGGGTTGCACTGAAAGAGGCTCGTAACACCTGTGAACGTCGATACGAATGAAAGGCCCGTCACTCCTGCGTGGTGAAGGAGGTCTTAGTACACCGGGAAGGACATAGGCACATTTGCAGGGCTCGCGCTTGAAGGCTCTCCAACGTACCACTGCGTGTTACTCGCACACCTGTAGCGTAAATAGCTCGCAAACTAGTGCAGGTGCCTTAAGGTTTTATGAGAAAGGCTCCATCTGAGTTCGGCTACCACCTAAGAACATCTACAAAAGTGGCAAACATCGCCTATAGGGCAGCGGCATGTTTCGACCAAGATAAGCTGCGGCCATTGACTGCAACGACATTGCCAAGGCAAGAGAGACGATACCCTAAAAAAACGGAGTTACTTTTTATTAACTTGACAGCGATTACAAAGCTGGTGCTTGCTATAGAAAGGGCTGACGATGCCGAACGGTGGTTATGGCTATCTATCTATCTATCTATCTATCTATCTATCTATCTATCTATCTATCTATCTATCTATCTATCTATCTATCTATCTATCTATCTATCTATCTATCTATCTATCTATCTATCTATCTATCTATGGGGAAGTGAGGAGGTATTTATTCCGGCGAAACAGGTACAAGGCAAGGCAAAATAAGGGCTTGAACTAGGCCTTACCTCACTGAGGCCGCAGAGATAGCGGAATTTACAAGTTACAAAAGTAGTTTGTAAAGCAGACATTTCATAACTACACACAAGACAATCTTTGAAGCACACTGCAGAACACAAGTTGCTTCTAAAATAACATACGAGTGAGTTTATACATCACCTACATAAAAGCAATATTTAAAAAATTTCGTTATTACATCACTAATCCAACAGTCAAGCACCTTTAACACTGAAGAATTCGCTGTTGCATTAACATTTATACAGCATATGTTGCTGTATATGTTGTCCCAATCTACCAAGGACTTAATAAAAAAAACGCCAACAAATGAAAGTAACTTCGCCAAAAGATAAGATTGAATTCGCAGAACTGTCAAATTTGGGAACGGAAATCTGGGCGAGTTGGTGATAATTCATATTGACCAGCTTACAGCGCAAACGGGGACGAAGACGAAGGAAAGACAAGGTGACCACACGAGCGCTGTTCTGATCAAATTTGATCAGTAAAGCCAGGCAAAGAGATGTAAGAAACTTTAACACGAGAGAAATAGAGAAAGCAGTAGAAAAAGGCACCAGCATTAAATCGGTCAAAAAGAAACTGCACTTAGGACAAAACAAAATGCATGCGCTAAAAGATAAACAAGGTAACGTTATCAATAATTTTAACGAAATAGTAAAGGTAGCAGAAGATTTCTACTCGGAACTGTACAGCTCTCAGACAGACCATACAACATTAAAAGAAATAGAATCAGAGGAAGATACTGAAATTCCATGTATAACCGCTGACGAAGTCAAAAAAGCTGCCAAAGGTATGGCCCGCGGTAAAGCAGCCGGTGAAGATGGTATAACGGTCGACTTGATCAAAGACGGAGGAGTTGTTTTACTTGAAAAACTTGCATCACTCTTCACGAAATGTGTCAAGACATGTAGTGTACCGCGCAGTTGGAAAAATGCTAATATAATCCTTATCCACAAGAAAGGTGACATAAAGGAGTTAAAGAATTACAGACCAATAAGCCTACTCCCAGTAATATACAAGCTATTTACAAAAGTAATTTCTACAAGGATAAGAGAAACCCTCAACTTTAACCAACCGAGAGAACAAGCTGGTTTTAGGAAAGGTTACTCGACAATGGACCACAGCCACGCTATCAACCTAGTAAGTGAGAAGTACGCCGAATATAACAAACCACTTTATATGGCGTTTATCGACTACGAGAAAGCATTTGACTCCATAGAAATACAAGCAGTCCTAGAAGCTCTACGACGACAAAGGGTACCTGGCGTATACGTGAAAACCATAAACAACATATACAAAGATTGCACAGCCACACTACTTCTACATGAGAAAAGCAGAGAAATACCGATCGGGAGAGGTGTGAGACAGGGAGATACAATATCCCCGATGCTATTCACTGCATGTTTAGAGGAAGTCTTTAAACGTCTAGACTGGGAAGACAAGGGAATTCGAAGAGATGGAGAATATCTCAGGCAATTTAAGATTTGCAGACGACATTGTACTCTTTAGGAATGATGGAGACGAACTACAAAACATGATCGATGACCTAAACAAGGAAAGTATTAAAATTGTGTTAAAAATGAATAGGCAGAAGACCAAAGTTATGCTCAATAGCCTAGCTAAGGAACAGGAATTCAAAATCGACAATGAACCCTTACAATGTGTAAGCGAATACGTATACCTGGGACAGTTAATAACAGGAACTACTAACCATGAAAAAGAAATTCTCCGTAGAATAAGGATGGGCTGGAGCGCATTCGGAAGGAATTCTGGAAGCATACCGCTCTCACTAAAGTGAAAAGTATTCAATCACTGCATTCTTCCAGTACTAACGTACGGTGCAGAAACGTGGAGGATAACGAAAAAACTAGAGATGAAACTAAGGAGCGCGCAACGTGCAATGGAAAGAAAAATGATAGGGGTAACGCTAAGAGATAAAAAACGAGCCAGAATGGATCAGAGAACAGACAGGAGTAGCCGATATTATCTTATCAATTAAAAGAAAGAAGTGGACCTGGGCAGGACATGTCATGAGGAGGAAAGATAACAGATGGACAATAAGAGTAACGGAATGGATACCAAGAGGGGGAAAACGCAACAGAGGCAGGCAAAAGGTTAGATGGAGCGATGAAATTAAAAAGTTTGCGGGCATAAAGTGGAACCAACTCGCTCAGGATAGGGTGGTGTGGAAATCGTTGGGAGAGGCCTTCGTCCTGCAGTGGACCTAAACAGGCTGATGATGATGATGATGTAGATCAGAAGAGAGAAACATGGTCACTATGAAGTGTTTGAATTGGCAAATAGTTCTACAATCTGTCTATCTATCTAGCTAGCCGCTTACGCCTCTGTACTCTGCAGGTCATCTCGTTCCCTTAGTATACTCCAATATTTGAGAGGTGTAGTATCAATGTATGAGCAACACGACTGACTGATCTTTGCATCACTAACGTGATGCAAAGATCAGTCATACCCGTAGTTGTTGCCCGTTGTTGTCGCCATGCGGCATGTGGGTATCCGCCAGAGGTCTTTGAATTTTATAGGGCCTGTGTCAGTCAAGGACCAGCTGAATTTACATATGAAACGCTGCGGCTGCGGGGACCAAAACCCGCAGCTTCGAGCGACGTCTGAAGTTTTCGGCAGCTCACACGGTGTACTGCCGACAGGTTCGCCCAACGTTTTTCTGTGCGCGGTTGCCACACCATGGCCGGCGTAAAGGCCTCCGCCGTTAAAACAAGAGGGGAACACTGTTTGTCCTTCAATGTGACTGAAACGTACACACAACAAGCAAACACGCAGACGTTGAACTTACTAAGCGGTATAGGCGAGTATCTAACGCGGGCCGTCGAGGAGCCAAGCAAGCACGCTACATCTAGTCTGCAGCTGCTCTTCCCACACAGATTACACAACGCTATTGCACCGGCAACTGTAATGATGGTGATTGTGTAAAGTGTATTGCGCTTCTAGTGCGTGATAAGGACTATCACAGCAATACTATTTTCTCGCTACCATTCGATATACTACTGTGCAACCTTTCTCGCGTAAAAATACTTCAACGAACGACCCTGACGATAGCACATCGATACACCGAGCAGTGCACTTTGCTCGTGCACTTTGCACAAACTCGTGCACTTTGCTCAAGGACCTCGTTAGATTCTACTCGTCACATTTGGCTCAATGCCAAACAATTTGGAACAGGCAATTTCCTCGCTGACCGCTTCGCATGCCAACGGTTCACACAGTTCGTGGGATCTGCAGGTTTTTTTTTTTTTCTCTTTAAAAGGCTACCGCCATGAACCGTACAATTAGAAACAAAAAGCTGCAGTTAGGAAATGGCACCAGTGTACACTGTCCCTAGCCTCGTATGATGTGGCATAGACGGTGTTTTCGGCGATTGCAAAAACCTTGCTGCCGGGCCGTACCTTCTATTTGGTAGTTACCGCGAGGAATGGAAGCCAACCTTTCCCAACCCTCAACACTGTTTCGACAGCCGAAGGCACTGTGGCCCGGCACACAAGCACGTGACGCTGAAAGCGTAGAATTGAGGCCCGTAATTCCTGCTTCCACTAAAGCATAAGGTACATGTGCAACTCTACTTAGCGGCAAGGACGCAAAACAGGCGCGTGGAGCATCACCAAGATTGCCTAAGAGAAGAGCCGTATGTATACGACAAGGGCGACATGTGCTGCCGGTCACGTGCTGCCAACCGACCTATCACAGCGCGCTGCGCCTGGATCGAGACATGTCGCTACCTTTCAGAACTAGAGGAGCCTTACTGCGGCGCCTTCCATCCATGGAGGAAGGGGGAAAGAAACCAGTGTAGTCTGTGTATCGTCCTTTAAAAAAATTCAGGGGCCTTCTTGGGTCCATCAAGATGCGCGCATAGTGAAGCTACTGGGTCTAAATATTTATAATAGGAAACGCACCACGAGTGACAGGACAACACAGAACAAACAAACCAAAATTCATAGACGACAAGTACGAGCGCTGAACTGGAGCTGACATTTTATTGTGGATGATTTCCTTTGAGTACAAGACAAAGCATGATACACGCATGCATGAGAACAAAGCATGATGCACTTCCAAAACGTCATATCACGTTTGCACACCGTCACTCAAGAACGTCAGAGGTCAGAAAAACACAAAGAGAACAAACAACTAAGACAACCGCCTGTCCATATCTAACCCCGCCCCCGCCCCCTGTATTTTTTCTTTAATAAGACAGAGAAACAAATGGACAACGAACGGAATTTTCGTTTTCGTTCGAAATCTCAACCACTTCTATAATTTCACCCGCTAACCAGCTTTTTGCCTTGCTCACCACTTTCGCTTGTTTCAGCTTTGGTACGCTACCACGGACCCTGCAGTGGAACGCAAGGTGGTGAGCGTGTTTCTTAGATCAGCGATAACTGTGCTCAGTCTTACTCGTATTGATGCATATGCCCGCCTGACCAACATACACCTTGTTGCACGTGACCACCACCGAATGTACGACGCGCTCCGTGCAAGTGAGCACAGGAGCCCGTTTTCTGTCGAGCAGACGGCGCTGGGCTTGCTCTCCGAGTTTGCTTCTTGGCAATGACCGGACAGCCGCACCGGCGCAGAGAAGACGACATCCACTCCAACTTAAGACAAATTTGTGGAAGGTTGTGCGACACATTGCGGACAAACGGAGTGACGGGAAGTCTTTCATTATATTAACCTCAATTATCTAAAAACTTTTTTTGTTACATAGTTACTACACAGCTAGATACCTATCAATTTTCCACCCCTAATTCGTAATTCTTCCAAGGGAGTCAATTGATCGCTGGCTCCTCCCATCTAGTGAAGAAAGGCTACCGCGTGGTAATTGAAAGTGTGCACTTAACGGCTTTTTCTTACAAACTTTGAAATGAGGAAATAAAGCGAGAGCCTTGGTACTGATTTTTGTCGATTTCAGAAAAATAACTTTTAGAAGCTTAAAAAACGATAACATTCGAAGGAAAGTGGCGTATGGCGTGCAGGCAGACCCTACATCTAGACACTTAGTTGAGTGCGTAACACTGGTACGTAACCAGTTGTACTCGAACACGCGACCACACCAAGATATCTCCTCCCCGGCAATTAGAGGTACAAAGATCCCGTTTGAAGTAGATCCTACGTTTATACGAGGCTTGGATTACGGGCTGGCACGAAACTCTGATTTGTGGGAACATTAACTATAGCCACAGTTCTGTAGGGCCAGCGACGCAGTTTGCGCAATATGCATTTGCAAATACGCACGGGGAGGGGGGGGGAGGAGGAGGAGGAGGAGGAGGAGGAGGAGGAGGAGACCAGGCTTTTGCTGTTGAGAACACCTTAGAGGTTTTGCGTGGCCTTGACAAAAAGTAGAGGGATTCGTGTACGGTGTACACGTGTTATATTTCCCAAAGGTTTATGCTTCATGCCACGACAATTGAGGAGTAGCATATATGCGTGAACAGGTGTACACCGACTTGTTTTTTGCAACTTCTCTCTAACCATACAAGCAGCGAGCTCGATAAGCTGCTTGACGTCCACTGTAAGACTTAGCCCTCCTTCGTCACTATACTGTGGACCGAATAAACGAGAAAACGGGCCTACTTCGCGGGAAACAGACCTTGCAAAAGAATGAAAGCTGGGCAAGCTGGCTAACTCCCCTTCTTTTCGTGCATGTTTCAACGTTATAACGAGATAGCGTTAGGGAGATGGATGGATGGAATAAACTTTATTAGTGTCCTGCAAGAAGCGCGCAAACGCGTTTAGGGCTCCCACGTTGGGACTGAAAGGCCAAGCCTGACAGCCGCATCGCGGGCTTGCTGGACGGCCCATTTTTGGTCGGCTAGGCTAGAGCTGCGGAGAGCAGCATCCCACTTCGCCGAGGTAGCATCGGGGTTAGCATCGTTATGCATAGTGGTGCACTCCCAGAGCATGTGTTTGAGCGTAGCGGTGGTGAGCTTGCAATTGATACAAATGTCATCAGGGTAAATTTCTGGGTATATGACATGTAGTATATGCGGATTTGGGTAAGTACCGGTTTGCAATAGCCTCAGAGTAAGCGCTTGAGGCCTGCTTAGTTTAGGGCTTGGCGGTGGGAAGACACGGCGTGAGAGGTAGAAATGCTTCGTGATTTCGTTGTATGTTGACGGGACGTCCCTGTTTTCCATGGCCTCGAATCGGCCAGTATCTGCGCGGTCAGTCAGTGCGCGCGCAGAACTGTGAGCAGACTCGTTGAGGTTGACGGGACAGCCAGGGATCTGCCCGATATGAGCAGGGAACCAAATGAGCGTGTGATGACGAAGTTCCTTGGGACTGTTTTGGAGAATGCGTAGCGCCTGCGGGGCAATTCTGCCGTTCGCGAAGGACCGGATTGCAGATCTAGAGTCACTAAAGATTACTTCCATGCTGTCGTTGACGATAGCGAGTGCTATCGCAACCTGCTCGGCAATTAGCGGGTCCTTGGTGTAGATCGAGGTACAGTTGGCGAGCTGACCTTTGTGGTTAATAACCACGGCAGTGAACTTCAGACCGCTTCGATATGAGGCGGCGTCTACGAAACAGGCGTTGCTGTCGGATTGATAGTTCTTGAGGATAGCTGCGGCCCGGGCCCTGCGTCTTGAGAGATTGTGTTCCGGGTGAACATTTCTGGGAATTTGCGTTGCTGTTATGAGATCCCTAATGCTTGGTGGGATTTCTACGGAGTCACCATGGTATGTCTGTTCCGTGTACCCAAGTTTCTTGAGGATATGTCTGCCAGTCATTGTGGAGGATAGGCGTGCGATCTGAGAGCGCTCCTGTGCTTCCGCAATTTCCTCTAGGGTGTTGTGGATACCAAGCTGCATTAGCCTATCTGTACTGGTGCTGCAGGGAAGCCCGATGGCGCTCTTGACTGCTTTTCTAATAAGTGCGTTGAGTTTGTCTCTCTCACTCCGATACCAATTGTGCATAGCAGCAATATATGAGAAATGGCAGAGGACGAAGGAGTGTACCAGACGGATGAGGTTCTCTTCCTTAACTCCGTTGTGCTTGTTGGCAACTCTTTTGATAAGCCGTATGGCGTTGTTCGTTTTCCTTACCAGCTTGTTAACAGTCATGGCATTTGTGCCATTTTCTTCAATAATCATACCAAGGACGCGTATATGCTTGACCTTTGGTATGTCTGTGCCACAGCGAGTATGCAGGTTTATGCTTTGGTAGGATTCCTGCCAACCCCTGGGCTTCGGACCCCGTTTGACAGGGCGGTAAAGGAGCAGTTCAGACTTAGCAGGCGAGCATCGCAGCCCGGTGGGGAGGAGATAGGACTCTGTGGTATCGACTGCAAGCTGCAATGCCTGTTCTATATCCCCTTCACAACCGCTAGTCGCCCAGATGGTGATATCATCAGCATATATTGTGTGCTCAATGCCTTCGATCTGATGCCGGCGTAGGCATCCACGGCGGAAGTAATCATTTCGAGCAACCACCGTTGGCCGGACATGACGCCCTCTGTAAAGCCCACAGGGTCTTGAGGGTATACTAATAAATAAATAAATAAATAAATAAATAAATAAATAAATAAATAAATAAATACTCGACCACGTAAGCTTACTGCGCTATGGCGCAGCTAATTTTGTGAACACTGAATTTAATAGCCACCAAAAAATATGTTGCAAGCTACGACTTAAAGGGCAACTCCGGCGAGTGTTTTTCACCATGTTCTAATATCAATGCTTTCCATTGGCATTCGTAGTCCTGTAACCGCCAGGGTGGTTGAGTTTGCTCAGAAACACACTAATATTTCTAAATAAGCAACTGAAAGTCATCTCCAAGCCGAAACCGAAACGAGTAGATGCTTCGTGGAGCCTGTGCGGTGACGTCACAACCTTCCCGTCACCAGGGGGGCGATCGGAGATCGGCTGTTCGCTCGAGAACGCTTTCCGAACACTGACGCCAAAAAGTGGGTGGTTCGCGATAGCTTTGCGCATGCTTTGAGAATGGGAGGAGCGCGGCCGGCGCGGCCAATGGGGAAGCGGCGCGCTCCTCGGATGATGACGTACTCCGTTTGTCGTCTGCTTCTGAAAGTCAAAATGTGTCTCCCGAGAAATTAAGAAAGCTGCTCCTTTCCAAAAAGGGTACTTTCTTCTTCTCAGACGTAAACACGCTCTTAAGCAACAATATCTCTCTCTGCAGGTTCGCTAAGCGGTGTCGCGGGCGCGAAAAACAAGAAGCGTGCGCGTAAGTGGCGTCATATCTAAATTTCATGTCGCCGTCTGCTGCTGCCATGTCCTCGCACAAAAACGTGCATCTCGGCCCGCGGGTGCTCAGAGGCAGAGGGAGCTCCTTCTCGCATTTTTGGAGGTGCACCGCAACTGTGAAAACCTGACAAACTCTTCACTACCGACGGCGCGCTGGAAACTTCCAGTAGCAAAGAACATCAACATGCGCAGCTCTTTTCTCTCCGTCGAAATTCCACGGGCTCTTTGGCACCCGGTTTCCGATCTCCTGACCACTCCCTCGCATGGAGCGTGGGAGACCGTTCACCGCGACTCAAGCCTATAGAAACAACTCCAGGCTATCAGACGAGCAGGGGAGGTGGCGGCGAGGATTTTTTTTTTTTCCTAAAATAATGTTGTTCTCTCTCTCAGGATCAAGTTCGGCGCACAGCCAACGTACGAAAGTGGCTGTGCGAAATTGACGCCGGAATTCACTTTCTGTCAAATCCCCAAATACATCGCGAACCTCCAGCTGCTCCGCGTACTATTTCAGCGACGACAATGCGAGGACTCAGCGCCCAAGTGGACCGCCATTTCCCTCTGTGACGCAACATTGCGCAGCCGCAGCCGCCGTTTCAATCCAAGCGGAGCCGCTGCTGTGGCCGCTGTAGAGTGTACTAGAATATATTCTAGTACACTCTAGCCGCTGTTCGCAAAGTGTTCGTAAATCGTTCGTAAACCGTTCGCTGAGCGATCGGCCTCGGGCATCGTTCTCCGCATAGCAGACGACACGCTCGGTTTGAAAATGATTGACAAGGAATTGACGTCAATTTGACGACACCGAAATCTCGGGGCCCTGGAAGGCTCGACGTTCCACAAGTCGCTACAGGTGGCGAAAAAAACCAGCCGCGGCGCGTTCCATCAAGTTGCGCGTAGAGTGGAACTACTAACCTAGCCCCATATTTTAGTTTGAAATTTTGCTGCTAGGGGCTCTCAATAAGGCCAGAAGGCGTAGGCGTCAAAAACAAAACAAACATGTTGCATCTAAACAATGATGATGATCGTACATGCAGCACCATCTTTTGACCTTATATTTTAGTTTAGGACGCCACCGCTACCCTTATTTTTTCGTTGCACTGTCAGAGGTACAGTTTCTCTTCTCTAATTTGGTTATAGGTAGGTGTTCCGTGGGCACGCCCCGCGGATGACGACACCGAAGCGGCGCTGGCCAATCGCGTGCAGCGATTCCGAACACTTTCGCAAAAATACCATCTCCGATCGCCCCCCAGCAGTATGGAACTGGCGCCAAAGAAATGCCAGTGACGAGGTCATCCGACGATATATTGAGTCATGCCAGCTTTTCTGATCTTGATAGTGAGGACTTGAGCGCTGAAGTCTCGCCGTTTTGCTTTTGAAGGGCCGCTGGCTCGGGTAGGCAGCGCGGAGGTGATGACGTCAAAAAAGCAAGGTGGCCCGCCTGAGGATCCGCTAGAATTTTTCCAAATTCATTTACAGGAAAACTAAATGACCTACACCCGCCTGACTTCGCATATATTATTGCCGTACCGAACAGAATATATATTGAAATTTTATTGATATCAATGGACGCTGAAAAATCGTCAGCTTTGCCTTTTAAGTAAACCTAAAGACGTTTATACTAACTTAATGTGAGAGAAAACGCCATTCTGTTCGGTGGAAACTAAAAAAAAAAACAACACATGTTATAAAGAATGCGCTAACTTCAATTAATTTTCTGTGATAAGGCGATAGCATCAGTTAGAAAAAGTTTTAAGCGTTGTCCAATTTCTTCGACGTGCACTGCTTTCAAGCTTAACCCTAGAAAAATTCCGCGCGGCCATTCCCATAATTCCACGCGATTCTCTAAGATTCATATGAATATATATAGCAAATATACAACGAACATGTGGAATACGCATGAACTTCGTATAGGACATATGGAATTACAGCAGTGAGGAAGGGAATGTTTTCAGTAGGGTGGTTGCATTTTATTTCTAGTGTTCAGCGGGCCCTTCAGCTTTTAATATTTTGGACGGTGCTAGTGCTCACGTTTTGATATCTGTCACTGACTGCGCGGTATTAACTTATGAGGGTCTTTGGGACACATTCATCACCGTGCTGAGCAGTCTGCTGTTTTGTGTCCACCGCAGTACGAAGACCCCTCCGAAGCATCGTCACTTTGCCCTGGCTGCTCAAGTTAATTCCATTTACGTCTGTGAACGGCTTAATTTACCCGACGCATTCGGTATTTTTGTCTGCCTCGGTTGCGTTTTCCATCACTTTGTAACCGTTTCGTTGGTCCGGCTCTCGAATTAATTCTGTTGAAGCAAGAAGAGAAACACCAAGGCCTGCAGGAGAGGCAATTACGGAAGTTAATTAACTGCAGCGTCCTACGCACTTCGCGGTAGCGACCACTCTATTTGATCAATAAATAACAGAGTTACGAAACTTACGCTCTGATGGCCCCAACTGCCTGGCGGTGGGCAGGAATAATCACATTATCGAAGACAAACTAGGTCGGCAGCCGCTGAAGACATTCGATATTGTTTTCGTTGCAGCCGCGACAGTGACACACGCGGCACTCGAAACTCTAGCAGTGCAGGGAGCCTATGCGCCTGGGCCGGGAGGAGGCGCGCGCGCGACATGTGGGCTGCCTACAGCAGTCGTCGTAGGTCGTGGGCCGACGTCTCTTGGCAGTGGCGCATATTCTCAATTGACGACCACGGCGCTGCTCTGAAAGCGGCGGTCGCTCTAAACGGTGAGTCAGATCACGTATATCTGCTTATTTCTGAGACTGCTG
Source organism: Hyalomma asiaticum (assembly GCA_013339685.2). Taxonomy (NCBI): domain Eukaryota; kingdom Metazoa; phylum Arthropoda; class Arachnida; order Ixodida; family Ixodidae; genus Hyalomma; species Hyalomma asiaticum. The sequence continues at coordinate 80,444,640 of CM023490.1, forward strand.
CGGGCTCAGCTCTTAAGTATGGGTCGTATTTTAAAGGGGGAAAAATGAACAAATGGCCTTTTTAGACACCATAGTCGGAAAACCTGCAGGTAAGCATTGGAGTTAAAAAGAAGTAATGCGGCCCCCTACGCTTTGAGAACACATGGTAGAATATTGAATGTAGTCAGCGACGAACTTCTCTATCTTTCATGCAGTGCTAAGGCAAAGTCATCGGTATTCTAGGTAGACTGCCGTAGGCAATTATTATGCCCTCCGTTGTATTCATGAGATTTTGTGAGCGTGTAATTCTACGTCTGATTCCGTGAGATAGAATTCTCATATTGTAAACTTAAATAGGATCGAAATTACTAAGCTTGTAAGGACACACAAAGCTGATTATAGCACTCAGCTAGAATAGCTTGTGCAGCATGTAGCTCTCGAGCTTCTGCAATAAATTCCTTCAAGGACACTTGCGTGAGTTCGCGTGGACGAACCACACCTTGCACGTTCCGTGCAAGGTGTGTGAATATTTTTGTTTGTAACGCTTGTGTAAATAATTTTCTAATGTAACTGAGCGTGGATGTAAGTTCAAGTTCACACATATCAAGAGCTGTATGAAAGAGCGATATGCACGAAACAGCCGAAAGAGCCTTCCCAATACATGCAAAACTAAGAGGCGTTCAAAGTTTGGCGAATTGGTACGGGTTCACAAGCACAGACTCGCAGAGTTGCGAGTGTGCTCTCCTCTATTAACTTTCTGTTCTTTTTTGGTGTCTCGTCTGCTTTCCAGTGCGCTAGACGACGAGGCTAAGTTAGATTGACCAAGGCGACATTAGTAACTTCGGTGAAATGGGTAATCGGTGCTTCCTACAGGTGCTTCCATCATACACAACAGCATACAATCGTCAACACCTTCATATCTACCACATTGTTTAGACCGTCCTTGAAACACCAGTGCCGTTGAGGCGCGAGCAGTGGTGTAGACAGTGCGCAGTAGTGGAGAGTCCAGTATTCCGCACTTCCCCCCCTCGAAATTTTTAACCCCGTCTCCTCTCCGCTGCTATTGCTGCGAAAAGTTGTAGAGAGCGCTCGCAACTGTAAAGGGCAGACGCTCGATTTCAGATAAAGAAGAATGTTGCGTTAATTGAAGATCTGAGCGTTGAGAGTTTAGGGAGTGAGGAGGCCCGACATATTCTGACGCCCGTCCACCTTCAAGCTCAACTAGTCGGTTCAGGAGGTAGGCCGTGAAGATCAACAAAAAAAAAAAATTGTCGTAGACCAAGAATAAATGTGATGGGAACGCAAATGGGAAGGCAGCGGCAGCTTATGGTTGTGGGAGTATTGTGGATGTGATGTGGTGGGCGACCTAAAAAAGCACTAACTGGTGAGTAAACGAAATGAGCAAGGAACGTTTAGAATTTAGGAAAATAAATGAGGATATTCGGTTATGGAGATACAACCTTCGCAGAAGAAAGCAAACAGTGACTGAAATATACCAAAAATTACGCCTCGCAAACTTATGGCGCGATCGGTTCAGCAAGGGCGACAGTAGGACGATTTGGTTACAGATTATTACTGTCACGTAATCGTGACGCTAAAGGGCGCAGACAACTGAAGACGTTGTTAGTCCCAACTGTTTGTTGGGCGAACCTGTGCCCGTCAAAGTGAAGTAAATCGCACTGAAAGACGACAGCGGCGTGAGCAGTCGTCGGTCGACGGTGGGAAACGGCTTTTATCTTGACGCGTTCTCCCATTATCTCTGAGATTCTATATGGTACTCAAAGTTGCGCGCCGGGCCTACAATGTTTCTAGAACGGCGGACACAGTTCCCGATGCGACATGCAACACGAATAGTGCCAACGCTGCGCGTAACAGGAAAGTCATAACGGCGCTCCCTGCATAGGGATGGTAAAATCGATGAACGATTAATCGATTAATCGATTAAATGTACATGGTTAATCGATTAATCGTCATCGATTTCACCCTTTCGATTAATCGAATTAATCGATTAAAGCTCTTAGATTAATCGATTACTCCCCCCACCCTCCCCACAACCCCAGCACCGCCCCTTGGCCGGAGCGCATGATTGCGAGGCGCGCGACGCCAAGACGCAGATGTCGAGCTCATATTTCTACGTGAGCAGAAGGAGCCCGGAGCCGCAGGCGGCCATACCCCATAGAGATAGAAATGAACTCTTGCCGATCTCCGTCGCCTACGCCGTTTTATTTAACTCCCAGATTTTACTTGCTTCTTGGGTAAGTGCCACATCGTAATATGCTCTGCTTATTTCTTGACCGGTTCAGTTCTTATTGCCGTTGTATTTTACTCCTTAGCGAAACAAAGATTGTTTGTCACCAATGAAAGAAAGAGAGATAATCTATTGGAAGGTAGAGAGGGTGGCCTGATCTAGTACGCCCCGGCCTTCTACTCTACTTTGGGGACAACGCCGCAAGGGAAAAGAGCGATAAAGCATGATGATGGGGATAAGAATGAATGATCCGTATATACATAATCAGACATGACTGCTTGCGCAAAGGGGACATGGACGCTAGTAATCATATTTCATTACGCTTGATACCAACTAGCCTAGCTGTCCGCCTTAACGCCTATATACCCTTTGATAACTGTAATGCTAGTTTCCCTGCAATGCGATTAGCCCAACTTATGGCAGCTATTCATTTCTGCAGAACAGCGTGGTATGACGCGGAAATGTCGACTCAGCTCTCTTAACATAAACACTCATAGCAGTGAAACCCCAGCACGTGTAAATGGGACCTCGCCTCCACTTGTAACGCGACAGGGGCCACCATTAGTAGGGCGAATATGCTGTGCAGGGAAACGCGCTCGAGGATTATGAAAAAGGTCTAATAGTCGCATAATGGAGAAAAACCACTTTAGCTATATTTCTAATAGTCTAATAGTCGTTTATCATAATGCGCGACTTTGCGCATTGGTATACCAAACGTTTCGTATCCAATCCATTTCTATTCAAAAAATGACCTTGTAGCATTTGGTAATCCTGTATGGTCGCCCATTTCGGGTGAAATACAGCTTTTAACTGTTGCTTGTACTCCCATGTCAGCCAGCCTAGAGGCCGCCGTCTACTGCTGTGGCACGAATGGATGACAGTCGCGAAATACTATGTGTTCTAATCTCTGATACATTAGACAGCGTTCACAGTTCGAGCTGTACGCGCGACTGAAAAGGTGCGTGTAGCGCCGAGCTAAGTCGGCGACCGAGGTGAAGCCTTTGCAGTATACTGGCACAGCTGCCGTTTATTCCTAGCCGGTCGGGAAAACTCGTGTCACTATATTTCCCGCAGATGCCCTGCACTGATCGCCTGTTCGAGACCGGTATGCTGCTGTGCAATCTAGCATGAGTGACCACAAGGGAGAGATCACGTCGGTTCGTGGTTATAGTATTATCGAGGGCTTCCACAATATCTAATGGACAAACCGAGAATTGTTGCCGTCCCTGCAAGAGCGAGCGTCGTTAACTTTCCTTTAGTCCTCGTCTCCTTTTTATTTTTTACCTTTCTCGGGATTTTCTCACCCTCGGCCACACTGCACGTTTCCGGTGCGACTTTCCAACCAGTGTGGTCGCCGAAGGCGCTTCCAGTTGCGGTTCGCTCTAGTAGGCAGACTTCGAGAAATACGACCTGCTGCCGAATTGTCCGTGGATCGTGACCACCCACGGAATTTAGGATCCTTGACATCATCAAAAGACGATGGGCTCCCTGTGTTCAGTGGGCGAAAGTGCGAATTTTCACGCAGCCGCTAATGCGCGCATGTGATCTCTAGCGCGTCGGATAAATACTTGTGTCGCTATCAAACACAAGCAATGCTTCTCAAAGAACAAGGCATCATTTTTCAAGCACCTATAAAAAATTTTGATTAATCGATTAATCGATTAAAACATTACACCGAAAGCAACTAATCGATGAATGGCTAAATCGATGAACGATTAATCGATTAAAAATTTTGATCGACCATCCCTATCCCTGCAAGCATGCCAGAACAAGCGCCTGTGTCATTATAATGAAGACAACTAAAATAAGACACTGACCACAATAAAAGCAAATAAAGCAAGGCGTTTCGGCTCCCACACGGGAGCCTTGTTCACAAATGAAGAATCCGTGCCTGAGCAGTCCGGTTGTGTAGGTTTTAAAATGTGGCGTAAGCAACGTGCCTACATTTGTGGGAGGTTTCCGTCGTTGCGATTAAGCGTGTGCGCCTTTGTTTGGATTATCAGAGATTCCAGATGAAGCCGCGATGACCAGTTCTTTTCTCGTTCTATTATTCTTGCCTTATCCCAATCTATTTTGTGGCCAGGTGCTTCTGCGTGTTCCGCCAGCGCGTTCGATGAGACCTTCTGTTTTACGTCATGTATGTGCTGGTTTCGTCTTTGCGGAAAATTGTCTGTCTCGCCGGCGTAACTCCCACTAGAGTCCGCGCACGGGATGGTGTAGACAACGCCTGGAAATTTTTCTATTGGCAGCTTGTCTTTCACCCTCACAATGCCTCAACTTGTTTGTTGGCACGTGTGCTACCTGCACATCGTATAGGGGCGTAGAACACGCGCAAGGTGCTCGCTGATACCCGGAACATACGGCACAGAGGCACGTTTTCTTGGGCGCGAGTTGTCAGAACGTGGCGAACGTGCTAGCTGACGTTCCACAGAGCGCACGAACGAGTCAGGGTAGCCATTTTGGGAGAGATCCTGATGCACATGCTGTATGTCGGCAGCGAAGTACTCCTATTTTGCGCAAGGTCTCTTCGCGCGATTCACCTTCGGTCAACTTCCTTTCCTCGACGTCCTCGTCAAGCGCGGAGGAAGGAATGTCATTGAGCGTTTACAGAAAAAACACCCAGATGGGTGGCGATTTGCATTTTAATTCGATGAACCCGGTTTCCCATAGAAGGTCTGTGATCGCCTCGCTGGTGAATCGCCGCTCTGCTCGGCGAGTGAGGACATGGTGTCGCTACGGAGGACTCGGCACAGCGGCTGACGTAGGAGGCACAGTCGTCGCTATAGCACGCACTCCGTAGCTGATAGAGTTGAGGAGGAAAAGCAGTGGTGAGGAGGAAGGCGACAGAAATAAGCCAACAGCTGCCTTAACGCAAGGTGCTTCACTTTATCTTTGGTGTAGATGATTTCACAACTGCTTTGCCTAATCAGTGACACAATGTAAAAAAAAAGACGTTTCAGGGACCCTTTAACAGCGAAGCTATTTAGGCGGGCCGTACAATGTATGGTGTGTACAAAACAGACCCGTAAGCCGGAATTGTGTTCCGAGGGGGCCCACTTGCTTACGGTCTTGACTGTTTGAGAAAAACATCTATTTTCATGATTAATTTTCGACAAAAGTCGCAGTATGTACATTAAGCGACTTCTTCAATGCAGTGTTATTAATAGGCTTCAATTTCATGTTATTAGCACTACACTATGTTATTAACAGCACGCCCGAACGAAAGTTTCGGGAGGTGCCCGGGCCCATAGGGCACCCCCCCTGGCTACGGGCCTGGTACAAAAAACCACCTAGGAGCTTCTCGCGTTGCCTAGCCACGCTGCCGCAACACAGCCGCGCTACACTTGCTGGCGAAGCTGTGGTAATGGAAGTGAGGCTGAGCAGGGGGGAATGGAAGAGGATGGGAAAGGGAGGTGAGCAGGAATGAAATATAAGGGGAGATGGTAGAGCACAGCATGTCAGTATAGTGCAACACGGAGTGGGAAATACAGGTGAGGACGAAGTAGCGGCGCACGCCAAGTCACAGGCCCCGTTAAAACTGCATGTGAAATTCAGGCGACGTCGGAATTGGTAATCGTTCTAGATGTCGTTTACTGCTTCCTTTCCTTGTCCAACCACCTTCACACCGTGAATTAAGTCATATACATATATATATATATATATATATATATACACATGACTTAATCCATGGTGTGAATCTATATATATATATATATATATATATATATATATATATATATATATATATATATATATATATATATATATATATATATATATATATTAGCAAAGCGACACCTAACTTTTCTTGCGCTGTAAAAGCCACACAGACGCAAATAGACCACTAAGCAACATTTCTTGTGCAGATCAAGTACTTCTTTCGTCTAGGCCAAGCTAATGTTTACGTGCACTCACTCTCTTATCTTCTCTACCTCTTCCTTTCCTTCTCTCTTTCTATAACTCTTCCTGCTTTGCTAGGTCCACCAAGTCCCTTTCTGTCCTTTTCTCCCGCTCTCGACGTTTCCCTTTCCCTCGCCCACAGCAAGTTGTTTTACAATTCTCGTTGTAAAGCAATCGTATGGTTTTATTAATAGAAGCGGTGCAAGTGTGGGTATATAGCCTTATGGTTGCGATGCTCGCCATCTGACCGTGGGTAGCCGGGTTCGAATACCGCCTCCCCAAGAAATTTTATTAACTTGGGCTACCTAAACGCGAGAAACTGTCGGTACAACTCAACCAAAATCGATTCAACCGACAGCCGAACAGCTGGACCAGAATCGATTGAACTGCCCGGTCAAAACAAAGCGAGCTACTGGCAGTGGTGGTACGAGGTCATGCACGTCAACATTACTGGCCTCGAGGACATACCGTGGCGCCATCTTCCGGAAGCTCCTCGTGACGTAGAAAACGACATCACGTGATACCGGCCGCGCAGCGTACGGCGTCTACAATGTCGTAGCTCGTTCATACACGGCTTTTTCGTGTTGCAAGAGCTGTCTGTGTGTATCTGCTGCTAAAGAACCGGTTCTACAGGTCGGCAAAGTTTTTTGCGGGCGAACAAGGGGCATCGCCGCATCGGTCCACGCTTGTCGGAAACGCGTGCCCGCCGTGCTGTGCTCGGCAAAAGTGACGAAGCCACTCGCGTAAAAGGTGGTCGGGAAATTTAGTTAGCTGTCACTGGGAATACTCAGACATCCCACTTATTTCAAGCGCGAATAGGCGCTACATCTCTTGCACTTGCGCGGACGGTGCACGGACGATAGGTGACATTTCGATTCACGTTGACAGCTGTACGTGGTCCATGGCACACCTTTCCATACCTTCGCCCCATTTTTGGGCGCGTGATAAGCGGGCAGTATATGCGAGGTCTTGATATTGCTCATTCAACCTGCACGTCCATTCATAAAGGAATGGACATGCAGAATGCATGCATGGTTTGGCATTTTGCCAGTATTATCGCGGGACAACGATTCATCACGAGCTTTTTATCACCAGTAAATTATACCTTAAATTCATGCGTACGGTTCCGGCATGTGCGGGGATGTATCTCTGCGCACAGTATCTTGACCGATGACAGAATCGAAGCACCCTGTTATTTATTGCGATGGCACTGTTCCGGAAACGAGACACGTTTCCTCTACAGCAGCAAATACACGTCGTAAGTTCGAATGCCTACAGTCCGAGAAATTTACTTCATGCCGTACTCACTGAACATTTTAGCTCCAACGTCGTGCACAAAATTGACTTCGCGGAATGCTTGCCGCACACTCGAAATGTATGAGCACTTGCCTGTTTCCCCATTCTCAGCTTTTTCAGCCAAGACGCTTCGTCTTGGGGGATATATCTAGGTCGAATATGTCAAGTGCTGTGGCGCCGAGCAGTATTCCATGCGCAAAAGCACAAAGGCTTGGTGAAGAAAGCCAGCGCGCTTCGCCGGCGGCGCGAAGGCGTCATGTGATGTCGTTTACTACGTCACAACGACAGCCAGCGCCGGTCTTTCCAGTGGTGGCCCTCGAGGCTAATACAGCGCAAAGGAAACTTCAGCCCTATATGAGGCAAAGTATATGCGCAAACCGTGATCCGCAGCGGTCACTTAATTAGAATACACATTGGAGAAATTTTTACGTTAGTAAATGAAAAATCAACGGGTTAGAAATGGTGTCGAAGGGACGCTACCCGTTAAAAACAAGCCGACAGAAGTCGCGGCTCTCGGCCCGGCTTTAAGCCAAAAGCAATATAGCGCACCAACAGATGGCGCGTGAGCAAGGCGAACACGGGAAATTTTAATTCAATTCAGCATCCATCGAGGGACGAGTGAGAATGAAGGGTAAGAGCATGCGGCGTGCAGAGGGGTGAGAAGAGACGTTACTTATAAGGGGCGGCAGAACACTATCTTCTTTCGACGTAATTTGCAGCGAGGTAAGCAGATCTGCGGCCATTTATTCTTTTTCTTATTTCTTGGTTGCTCTCGCTCTCTGACTCCCCCTTTTTTTCCTCTTTGCACCTCCGCTCCTCGTTCCACACTCCCTCCGATTCGTTAGCTCTCCACTTTGCCTGGCAGAATTTTCGGTCATCGCCGGGCACGGCTATAGCTCAAGCAAAAACAACTAGGCTGTCAAAACACTCGTCGCTACAGTTACACATGTGGACATCTGTGAGATTCTCATTTCGCTTGATCCTATATCCAAACCTGCTCCCACTACTCGCCTCAATTCATTAAGCCACCGCCGAGGGGATTAATTGTAATTTCGGTACCTTGATGCCTAAGGCTTGACTGTTATAGGACCACCGATGCTTAGAGAGATTCTGCGGCCGTTGGCGATGTATTATTCTGGGAGGAATTGGTTCTTTTGCTCTGGAGCGAGGCTAAAGTCGTTCGCACTCAACCAAAGTTGCGCACTGCGCTTCAAGTGTCTCGTCGCTTATGCGGCTCTCAAGGCCATCATTTAGCTCCTTCGTACATTGTTACTTTTGAAGCGTTCAAATTGCGTCAAGCCGTCGCGCAGACGCAACGTCATTTTCAAGTGCACTTGCCCCTTCTATGAACGTCTTGACCCCGTCACGTGGTCCTCTTCGCCTAAACCGTCTTCATGGCTGCCAGCCACTCTGTGGTTTGAGTTTGTTGTTTCAATCGCTAGCCACCAGCTACGTCCCTTCACGATACCTCGCGTCTGTAGCCTCGCAGGTTGCTCAACACCAAATATAGAATACGTGGCAGACAGAGAAGCCGAGAAACGCTTGAAGCTCACAAAGACGTTTATTTGCTCCCGCCTGAGCCAGGATCCTTAAAAAAGGTCTGGTCGAACGCAGTCGCGCGCACTTTGGCACACACTTCTCGCTGCATTCACGTTAGCGTGACATATTTTAAGGGACAACGTAACTTCCCATAGTAAATGCAAGTTGGAAATTACTGCGAGCGGAAACATTTTCATCGGGTGGCTTGGGCATGCCTCGAAAATTAGAACAAGAATCGCTGTGGGGCAGTTAACTGAAGCAGGGGCGCCGCACGCGGGGTACGCCTGTACGCGTTTCAAGGTGTTCCTATTCAGCCAGAGTTGCTCGATGTTGTACCTTGCAAAGTTTATGTATACCGGTTGACGGATCGATGGACGGATGTCATACGCAAGGCTCTTAGGTAGTACAGCGATGCTCTTGCATCGCTATAGTACCTTACAGATACCTTTGAGCACCTGTATTTCAGTATCGAGATGCATCTGAAAACCTATTTGCATCTGAAAATAGAAGAGGTAGTAAAGAGGTGGCAACGGGCGCGGTTAGTGCCTTATTGGCTACTTTACTCCATCTTTCCGACGTTTTAATACCTAGAAGTATGCGAGAGACCGTAAATACTGCCGTTACTGCTGAGTGCGTTGTTGAATATTGTGCGCGTCGTGGTGAAGACGACGAGGAACTAGGGCAGTGTAGTGGGTATGGAGCTTGTGGGCCTTGGGTTTCCTCTTGGACGCCATGTTCGGACGGTATCGCGCTCTGCGCCAGTAAAGGCTGCAGAAAGGACTTTTCCACATGCGTCACGGTAGTGAACGTTACTACATGCGTACGTGGCGAGTTATTGTAAACGACATGTTAGCACAGCGGAAAAAAAGGACATAACAAAAGACACGTACAACATAGTCGCTGACTTCAGCTAAATTTTATTAGGGAGAACGGTAGAAATATATGCATATGATAACATAAGCATACTTCACCAAAAATCACACAACCTATTGCATCTCAGCCAGATACGCGTTTCTATTAAATGCAAAGCATTTCTTAGCGAACTTCGGCGACTTTGAGCGTATCTATCTATCTATCTATCTATCTATCTATCTATCTATCTATCTATCTATCTATCTATCTATCTATCTATCTATCTATCTATCTATCTATCTATCTATCTATCTAGCCGCCTACGATTTTCTGCTCTCCTGGCAGTTTCGCTAATGGGATGTTCACGAAAATTGGTATGCCACAACATGACTGCATGATGAACATAAATGACAGGTAAACACATGAAAATCATGACATGCATGTCATGAGAGGCATGATTTACATGCCACGGTCTTGGTGCTCTCCTGGCCGCTTCGCTAACGGGATGTATGCGAAAATTGGTATGGCACAACACGACTGCATGAAGAACATAAGTACAGATCACAACATGAAAAGCATGGCATGCATGTCACGAGCGACATGATTTACATGCCACGTTCTTGGTGCTCTCCTGGCTTTCGTTAATGGGATGTATCCGAAAATTGGTATGCCACAACATGACTGCATGGCGAACATAAATGACAGGTCATAGCATGAAAATCATGACACGCATTTCATGAGCGACATGATTAACATGCCACGCGTTTCATTAATGGGATGTATACAAAAACTGGTATAACATGACTGCATGAGGAACATAAATGACAGGTCATAACATGAAAATCATGACATGGATGTCATGAGCGGCATGATTTACATGGCATGGTCTTGGTGCTCTCCTGGCCGTTTCGTTAACGGGATGTTTACGAAAACTGGTATGCCACAACATGACTGCATGACGATCATAAATGACAGGTCATAACATGAAAATCGTGACATGCATGTTATTAGCGGCATGATCTACATGCCACTCGTTTCCTTAAAGGGATGTATACCAAAATTGCTATGGCACAACGCGACTGCATGACGAACGTAAATGACAGGTCATAACGTTAAAATCATGACATGCGTGTATGAGCGGCACGGTTTACATGCCACAGTCATGGTGCTCTTATGGACGTTTCGTTAACTTCTTATGTACGAAGCTCTGTATAGCGAAACAACAATGCAAATCCATGTTACATTCCTGATGCGTGCTTCGCATTTCCTTGATTCCCACTGCAAGCGGGATGTGCCAATTTTTTTAGTCGGTGTTATATACTGACGTCACAGCTATATTTTAGCACACCAGAAAGCATGCTTCCACAGAGATCGCCCAGCTGATGCATTTAGATCAGCCTCAATGATTTCGCGTGCGAGATGCTGATGATGTTTTGCGACAACGGAAAACTTTTCGAATTAAGGATAAAGTAGACGTTAAGGTTGTATTCTCTGCACAGGAAAAGCTATCAATGCTGTGTAAACGCGTGAATGCTCTAGCTGCACTGAAAAAAAAAAAAACGTTCGCGCAAAAAAAAGAAGAAAAAAAGAGAACCATAGGTGTCAGCTCGTAGCACCATGCGCAGTGGGTGTTGTGTACTTGATGCCGTTGCTTTTTGGCAAGAAGTGCGTTGCACGAACGGGCATATGCCTGAATGAGCGTTTAAAGGACAGGGACTTCGAAACGTTTTAGGGAGTGGCGAGGGAAGTGTTGTCGTCCTTGTAGGTTGTGTTTATTATTAATTTGTTCTCAAATTCGTCGATTCTTATGTACACAACATATTATTATATTAATAATTAGTGGTATTACTGGCATCAATAGGTTACGTTTTGATTCATTTTACCCTTATTAAATTTTACGTATTTGCATGCTCGCCACTTGTGCGTTGGCATACACTTAAAGATAGTTGTAAATTTCGTGTCTGTGGTACCATTCGTGCTTTGTTGAGAAAGAGTAGCGTGGCCTAATCGCATCATTCATCCCGACGGTTTAAGCTTGTCGACGGAGGGAGCCAACATCTCTACCAGTGCGCTGTTTAGCCGAGTGTTGTCCCTGGTCACGGAGGACTGTGCCATAAAGCCTGCATCATTTGAGCCATATGGTTTGAAATTAATTATATCAAACATTCCGATAGGTTCAATATCAACTTATCCATGGCCTTGGTCATTGCGTTTTCTACAGCAGAGTCAATTGTCCGTGGGAGATTGGCATCAATAACTGTACTGTTTCGAACTGTAGCACCATGGAGCATACCCGAAAGTACTATACTGATAGCTTCCCTTCGCGAACAGCCGCGGCGGTCAAGGATTTCCAGTATTTGTGAGTCCTGAGCCCGAACTGAACACTCAGAATAATCTGAAGGATGGCTCCCTCCACAAAGGCAACAATTTTCCGATGGCATGGTGCATTCGCTTGAAGGATGGCTATCTCCATAGGCTTTATCAAAAACTCTTGTTGGGCGAGTTGGTACATTCTTGAAACCTAAAGGCACCGGCGCAACCAGACGACACAGAAAGAGAGACAAGGACACACGAGCGCGGACTTGTCTCTCTTTCTGTGTCGTCTGTCCTTGTCTCTCTTTCTGTGTCTTCTGGTTGCGCCGGTGCCATTAGGCTCCATAGGCACGGCAGCGTGGGCTTGACCTATCTACATCCTTCCGAACTACGGCCATACCTCAAACAATGAATGAACAATGAATTTTGACAATGAATCGGGCGAGGTTCTAGGGGCTATACACAGAAGATGAGAGCTCATAACGCTATCTCTGACAGACATGTAGTGACCAAATGTCGCGATGACAGATTCAGTAGAAATCCCCCCATTGTTTACGAGTCGGTTACGGTGGTAAATCGAGATGATACCCGTCTAAGAAAGCTTGTTTAGGGTCTCAGGTGCACTTAATCGAGGCCCCATACGGGGCCATTTTTATACGCGAGGTGAGACGGAATCAAGGCGCTCGTCAGAGTTGACGCAATAGGGTTGCATTTAAACAGGTCTTCTATACTCGTCTAGCCGGGTGACCGGACACACTGTGCCCCCTTGTCTAAACTGACGAACGTCAGTGATGGTTTGGAAGTGGTTCGAAGTCGCACTGAGTTCATTCTGAACCGCCTGTAGGTTCGTGAGTCTGATGAAACCTTCATTCTTGGGCACCAGCGCTACAGGAATGCTGCTGACACTAGTGCGACAAAATAGATCTAAGGGCAATTCATTAGACGGCAGGGAGGCTGTACCAGGTGAATCGCGCTTGTCCAGGAAAATTGGTCGACATCAACAAGGATTGGGTCAACGTTAATAGTGAACGAAGCTAGGGACTACACAGAAAACTAACAATACAGTTAAAGCACGTAATACTTAGCCAGCACACCACATCAGTCCCATCTGTCTTCTGTACCCCTCGTTCTTGTTGTCGTCGTTTTTTGTTTAGCACTCCCTTTTTTCGTCTCCAGTACGACCCAACATGACCGAAGTCATGTTCTACTAAGCCATATCTTTTGTTGCCTAACGCAGCTGGTCAACTACCAAAGGATGAAGGCTGGGGACATCTTGGCAATCATCTCGGCAGCTGTGTGTGCCCAAGGCTCGCCTACGTCGAAGGCCGAAGGCCACCATGAATTCTGCAATTCCACCTTACGCAGCAGTGTGCACCGTGACAATTCCGACCCTGTGTTCGCCAGACTGATGGAGTGCCCGACAGGCCTCCACGGCTGCTCGGAAGAGATCGTGTCTTGCTCGTCTAGGACTTACGAAGTGACCTGCTCTTGCTCATCCAACTGTCAAGTCTATGGTGACTGCTGTTGGGACGTTGCTCTAAACACTGCGATGAATCACGCGGCGATGCCATTGTCATCTTGCGTGAAACTTAATGCCTACGCGTCCTCAACACTCTCCATTTACATGGTGGTTAGCTGTCCACCAACTTGGGCGATGGACAGCGTTAGAAGGAAATGTGAGAATGCGGATAAGATGAACGACACATTCTTCAGCATCCCAGTAACAAGCGTCAGAGATATCACTTACCGGTGACGTATTCTTCCAGCTGTCCTATGTAGGCTGCAGATGTTTGTCTTCTTTCGTGCGCACTCATATTCCTTAGTAAGGAAGTCTGAGCCCCGGTGCCGCCGACTTTCGCTTAGTTGAGAAATAGAGAGCAATCATTGATTGAAGGAATTAGCTTCGGATCGTGTGGAAGATTTGGTCGTAAGTGTGACCAGCAAGAGATTCGCTTATACGAGCTGTGCTTTTTCGTTGCGTACTCAGTCCTGAAGCTGAAGGCTTACAGTCGACTTGCGAGAGTACATATGGAATGCACTGCACGGGCAAGGCTGATATTCTGTAAATTGTTGCAAGTACACTATTTTAACGTGAAAGGCTTAAGCTCCTCGCGAGACGTGCAACCTGACCGTCGGGCCCTTGGACAACACATATGCTACCCGCATATACTATTACCAACATGCTACTAAAAATGGGAACTTGCATAAACACAACGTGCGGCAATGGAGCCGCCTGTAAAAGCATTGCTTTTTAACTTCTGCACCGCAGCCATTACGAAGGCTATATTCCCCTTCCCACGAGCCACTTATGGCTTTCGCTTTAATGTAATCAACAAACAATACACATCCAACGTAACAAACGTTATTTGGAAGTTATTAAAACTGCGCGAGAAGACGGGGACAGTAGTAAGAAACACAAATGACACACTGAGCACCACCGTCCTGTGTATTTCTTTCTACTGTCCCCGTCTTCTCGCGCAGTTTTAATAACTTCTAGAAAGCTATGAACCAACTAGCCCGGCAGAACGTTCTAGTAAGCGTTATTTATCCATGCCCACTCTGTTCGTGAGTATTCAAGGCGCAGGAACTTTGTTCCGGGTGGTTCCACATGCAAGTACTGAGAGGGTATTCTAAGCACACGCTCAATAAATCTATCTATCTATCTATCTATCTATCTATCTATCTATCTATCTATCTATCTATCTATCTATCTATCTATCTATCTATCTATCTATCTATCTATCTATCTATCTATCTATCTATCGCGAAGCATTCATATTCGTTATATAAGTTTATGTTTTAATTTGTACAAAGGCGTACAGGCTGCTTTGCGGAGCTTGTGTTGGAACACACTGCTAGCATGGAAAACAAGAATGGTGGTGTGATCCTCTTGTTCTGCGCATTCTTTTTTCTTATCTTTCGTATTATCGCTTTGATCGCGCAGCTACGAAACATCGCATTGACTTGTTTGGTCCCATAGCGCACTTGATTAGTGACAGGGCAAATCGTTCAATATACCTTCGTAATACGACAAGCGATTGAAGCATTGACAAAAGAAAACAAAGAAGAAATTAATCGGGATACAGGAATACACATAATTTCATTATGCAGCATGCAAAGCAGCCGTCATTAAAGAAGACCGCTGAGTATAAAACGATTTATTACCGCGGAAAAATTGTGCTCGTCAGTCGGTATAGCAATGGAAACCAGTGTTCCGCTAATTTATGCTAGCGTTATACCATAAGCGTTACTGGCAACCGGTAAATTATTGTAATCGTTCGCTGTATCCCTTGTACAGAGATCAGTTAACGTAAAAGTGCTAAGGCGCTAACGTAAAGGTTAACGTAAAGACGGTAATCATGTTTTAGTGTTCTGTGTATTATGTTAGCGACGCTTAATGCGTAAACTGGGTTTTATACATGAAGCAATGTGCACATTCTCCAGCTATGCGGTGTGTCGTTGTATAGAAAATAATGTTCTTTTTTTCTTCCTGATCGTTTCAGAAACGCATTCTGCGCACTCTGCAATGGAGACATCATCAATGCCACATTCTGGAGCGCACTTCGTTATAGAGGCCACCGAAGGACCTTGATAGTAGTTCCCCGAACCATAGCTAACTATTCTGCCCTTCACCTGAGACCGTGTACAGGACACGTACACGACGCTTGCACCGCAAATGTTTCAAGCAACGTCTACTGGAAGTGCAAGAAATATTATTCACCAGTGGTGCACACGGACGGTGAAAACAGAAAGTCTACAAAAACGCATATTGCGCCATATGCAACGGTCAAAACCTGCCCACATTGTCTTGTGCAGAAGCGAAGAGCGTGAACAAGTTTAGAACAAAAACCTATGAAAAAATCTTACGAAAGGTTACATTCCGCAGAAAGGGTAAGATTAGCCTTGCAGCAATGTTCAGTCCAGTAAGGAGCTCTCCAGGATGTTACGCTGAATTTGACGGGCAGTGCTACATAAATGTGCTTAGTTTAAATGGCGCCGCCGTGGCGTCGAATTCTGGCAACGACAGTAACGCGTCGACAACGATCTCAACAGTAAAGCAGAAAATTATCCCAGGCGATTTTTACTACGTCCAGCTGTGTGTCACAGTTAGCAGCATGTCAGTGTCAATATGTTGCCTTCTCCTCAAGATAGTCGTTTTTTGTGCTTACATTGAAGCGCGAACTTTTTCGTCTAAAAGCACACTTTGCCTCTCCGTGACCCTCATGCTCACCCAGGTTGTGTTTTTGATTATCAATTGCTCTCAGCTCGGCGCAGCGGAATGTGCGGTGCTCGCCGTGCTCGTTCACTACGGCTTTCTCTCGACCATGACTTGGACGTGCACGATATCCTTCGACATTTGGAGGAACCTGACTGCCGCGAAAATCTGCTCAACAAATGGAAGGGATCTCCTGAAGTACGCCTGCATGTCTTGGGGTCTTCCCCTGGCTGTTGTTGTTATCGCTTTGATCGTACATCGGAGCGTTCCCGATTCGCCGGTGTCGCCCGCATATGGCTTCAGAGCTTGCTGGATCGGCACCACCGGAGGCAACATCCTGTACTTCGTCGCGCCCATGGTTGCATTGATGTTCGTATGCAGTTTGCTCTATGTGAAAACTGTATGTTACATACGCCGCACGTCGTCCACAGCGCGATCGTGCGATAAAGGCAATGGCATTCGGGCGAGCTCCCAAAATAATCATCTAGCTTTGTTCTTCCGTCTCGCGGTAATCATGGGAGCGGCGTGGGTCTTGGCATTTTTCGGGTACTTTCTCGCAGTTGTGGAAATTGATCTAGTTGTGAATGCCATGGTGGGATTAGAAGGTGCGTATCTTTTCTTTGCGTTTAGGGACTATCGGTACTTTTTCGAGTCAATCCGCAGGAAGGCATTGAATAGTCCACGAACGATGTCCTTAGTGAGTACGTCGTTCAACAAAAAGTGCTGAGCATGGGCGCGACAGATGAATGTTGTACTTGGAAACAATACTAGCAACTATGTGATTCGCGATTGTGTTCAAGATAAGGTAGGATTCAAAGTCAATTTGCTGAATGATACGAAACAACACGGGCGAAACTAGCCAGATAGCCGAAGAAACGATGATCTGCATGTACTCGTAGTTGTATTGCCTTGTTCGTTTTGCGCTGTAATACTTACAAATAAGATATAAAACAATGTGATATTGTCCCGTTATAATGCAACAGCGAACGTCATCCAAGGCAACCGCGAAATAGACACCATTCCGGAGCACCATTCGTCGTCGTCTTCGACATTGTCTTTTTACCTTTCTGTCTACAAGATAGCCAGCAGCGCACCCGTCAGATTACCACATGTGACTACTTACGACTGCAGCATCACCCTCTTCTTGTGAGGCATTGTGCCTATGCTGCACGGCACGTACAAGAAATCAAGTGAAGGCCGACATACCTGCACATCAACTGGAGAGGTCGCACAAGTGGGCTGCACGAATCCACAACATGCGTTTCACGCTCGAAACGTGCGCGACGTCAGACTGCTGCCTGGGTCGTTGAGCTGTATCTGCGGAAAGAACATCGTAGGTATCCTCGCAGAGGTGACGCAGTACTCTATGGGGCCGAGTAGCGATGACGTAACTCTTCCGAACGACCCCGTTGGCAAGGATAAATGCACAGCCAGATCAGATCACCTCCCTCACGGTGACGAGAGTCGTACCTCTGCGAGCCAATGCATTGCTGGTGCTGAATACGCTCGATGACAAGGTTACAAGCGGCGTGCGCGAGCTGAACGAATTTTTCTGTATGGACGGGGATATCTGACCGCATCCAGCATCGTGAAGCTTCCCGACCGTGAAGGAACTGGAATAGGAGTGAATCCTGTCGTCTCTCGAGCAGCAGTGTTGTATGCGCACATAAGGTGTGGAAACATGTCGTACATGGATGACATGTCAGCGATCGTCTTTTTTAATATGTCTGTAGGGCCGTTGGTTAGTGGTTCGTACGCAGTCGTTCTACAATGACGCAGTGGTTCTACGATTCCACCAAGCTTCGTGATGTCTTGCGTGATTAGGGCTGTAAATACGGTTCCGCGGTCGGTTATGGCTATTGCTGGCGTCCCATGTCGGTGGATGACGTTTATAAAGGGCTGGATAAGCAGTGCCGCGTTGTGGAGGTTTCGTTTTGCAGTGTCGTGTTGGATAATCCGTGGCGACTACAATCCAGCCGTTGTGATCATGAGGCTGAGTAAGTCGAGGTCAATTTGTTGGGGCAGTTGTGTTGGTGGGGTCACAGGCTTCAGCAAACAGGCTTGGAGCAGAGTTCGTGTTTTACGGCGCTGGCGGTTGCGGCACGTTTAAACGTAATGTCTGACGTCTCGTGCGAGTTTAGGTCAGCACATCCGAATCGCAACTGACCGGACTCTGGCTCATCGCAGCAGGCAAGCAAAACATCCGTACCTAGCATTCACGAAACGACGAGGAGTTATTCGCTCGCGTAGGGGGTGAAGTTCTTATACAGAATGTTGCTGCGGATACAGAACGACGATGCTGAACGTGGAGTGTTTGAGGAGGCTGCGGACTATATGGCCTTCAATATATTCGATAAGCTGATAGATTTCGAGGCGCCCCCTGTTGTTGTGCCAAGACAGATGTCCTCACAGTGTAAAGGAAATGACGAGACGATCAGCATCATGATCAGTTGACGTTGGTGCAATGGTGGCGTGGGAAAGGCAGTCGGCGTCAGTGTGCCTGTGCCCACACTTGCACACGACTTAAATGTAAACATTTTGACAGCAATTCCCAAAGTCCTTTCTGTTATTGAAACAGAAAGGAATTTGGGAAAGAGGCTCTTGCTCGACTCCTGGCACATTCAACGCACACCTGCCAACGTAAACCGCTCTCTGGGAACAATGGTCCTGTGAGAAAACAAGAGGTGGCGTGTTGAGAAAACAAGAGGCGGCGACACTTCCGCGACCAACACAGTCACCCCCTGAGGAAGGAACCGAGTCGATCCCGAAACGTCGGGCTCTCTTTGAACTGCGGCTGGAGCAATTTCAACTTCCTGAACTTGCACACGACTGTACGTCGAAATCCTGGACGCGTAAGTTCCATCTGGCAAGAGGTCCTGATGTTGGCCAGCGAACAGATCATGCAGAGGGCGTGATAATTTGTGAGAACACGGAACGGGCGGCCATACAGGCGCTGCGAAAACTTTGTAATCGCCCAGACAACAGCTGGACACTCCTTTTCGGTGGTGCTGCGGTTCTCTTCTGCAGATGATAATGTGCGGCTAGCATACGCAATGACACGCTCAATGCCATCCTGCCACTGCACAAGTACTGCGCCAAGGCCGACATCACTGGCATCCGTGTGCACTTCTCCGTCAGCATCCTCAAGTGGCCCAGCAGGTGCTGTGTCTGGAGGCGCTGCTGAAGCGTGGGGAAAGCGCGTTGTTGCTGCGCGCACCGCATGAGGGGCACGCCCTCTTTCGCAGGGTTGGGTGTTCGGCGGTCTGAGAAAATTTTCATGAAGCGCCTGTAGTACGCGCAGAGGACCAAAAATCGGCGAACTTAGAGATTATTGGACGGCACCCGGAATGCGTAGCCATTTTCTTTCCTGGATCCGGTAGGATACCATCGTGGCTAACAACGTGACTGAGGAACAGCAGTTCCCTGTAACCAAAATGGTATTTTCCCAGTTTCAATGACAGGTCGGCCGACCGAATAACTACGAAGGCGGACTGATGTCGCGGCAGATGCTGCTCAAATGTCCGCAAAAAAAAAAAAAAATACGGCGACGTCGTCTAAGTAGAACAAACACACTGCCACTTAAAGGGCAACTCCGGCGATTTTTCAGTATCCACTGATCTCAATAAAATTTTCAATATATATTCTCCTCGGTACTGTAATAATATATGCCATGTCAGGATGCTGTAGGTCATTTAGTTTTGCTGTAAATGAATTTTAAAAGTATTTAGCGGATTTTCACGCCGGCCACCCTATGTTTTTGGCGTCATAACCTCCGCGGTGCCTACGCAAGCCAGCGGGCCTTCAAAAGCATAATGCCGATACTTGAGTGCTCAAATCATCGCTGTCAAGATCAGAAAAACTCGGATGACCTCGCCACTGGCATTTCTTTGCCGCCAGTTCCATATTTCTGGTGACGCGAAGGTTGTGACGTCACCATACATGCTCCACGAAGCATCTACCCGTTTCGATTTCGGTTTGAAGACTACTTTAAGTTGCGTATTTAAAATTATTGATGCGTTTCTGTGCAAACTGAACCACCCTGGCGGTTACAGGGCTGTCATTACCATAGGAGAACACGGATATCAGAACATGGTGAAAAAACCGCCGCAGTTTCCCCTTAAGACGGGACAGCACCTGTCAATCAACCTTAGGAATGTCATGCGAAAGGAACACATTCTGAAGGGTAGCACTTTAAATTCGTAGAAGCCATAGCGAGAGTTGAAATGCGGTTCTTTCTTGCGATGACGTTAATCTACTTCGATTTGGCAATATCCGCTCCGTAGATCAGCTGAGAAGTATCTCGCTTGTCGAAGTCGTCAATTTAGGGAAGCGGTTACAGGGGCCTCGCCACTTTGTTATGTTTACGGTAATCCACGTAAAATCTAGGAGTGCCGCCTTTTTTCACGAGAACACGGGTCACGCCCCTGGAGTAATCGAGGGTTGGATGACGTTATCGTCGAGTGCCTTTTTACCTGACAACGTACGGCTTCTTCATCCTTCCGGGACGCATACACTGTCTGACTTCACTGCCTCCAGGATCGTACCACCGTGACGGGCGACAAGAGAAGCCGACAGCTCGACTGCATAACCGCACCGCCTCCAGGATCGGGCCACCGTTGAGCGCGCATGACCACTGCAATCATCTTGTCTCTATCGTTCCTAGACGGCGGTACCACCGCTGCGAACCAAGAGTGCAATGGAAGAGAGGCGATGTTAAGAGTAATGTTGCTTGTTAAACACGTTTGCTTTAACTGGACATCACTAGACGCAAATTGCAAAGCGGTGTAGTGAAGATATAAGGCCTCTTTGTTCCGCATGAAGTCAATGTGGCGGCGGTGCACCGGTAGAGCTTCCAGCTGCTAAGGTCGCATCCGGGGTATTTATGGGTTCGAATCCTAGCGCGTGCCACTTTTCCTGGTTAACTGTGTGTTGATTTTTTTTTACCATAGCTCGCATTACCGTGAAGGCGGCGGCAGGAAATGCCGACCGCCCGCATGCATGTAACGTGCTTCGCGCCAAATAACGCCGCGGGCGACGAAGATCCAACAGCACAGAAAGGTCCGCCTCAGCTTTGTCAATACCGCTGTGATCGTAGTCGATTTCCACAGTTACGAACATACTGGTTCTCGGCGACAGTGGGTGGCATCGTCAAGAATGCGGAGAGCTGTTTTGTGCGGGTTGATTGGTTCGGAAGCATGGACGACGCAAAACGTTATTATCAGGTCACGTAGGTTAATAACTGCGCTGCCGCGTGCAGGCAATGCACAAGGAAAGAGACGATGTACGTGGATTCGCAGATTTGTAGCCTCGCAGTGCATCGCCCGATGGGTGTCGGAAGGTGCACCTCCCTGTTTTCCGGACTCTTGGCCCGTGCGTCCAAGGCTTCATAACTTTCTTCAATTTAACCATGAGTTTGGCATAATGACGGAATAATAGGTGCCTGTATCCACAAGAAAAGTGACTGGGTTGTTGTCCACAAGAACAGGTATGTCACCAGAAGGGCGCTTCGCTTCGAGCACCTTGCGTAGGTTAAAAGAGGAGCGTCGGCTGGTGGCGCCACCAGTGGTTGTACCAGCTGCCACTTCTTTCCTGACGGCATCCGTGAGACCGGCCACACGAAGAGCAGTAGACACTACGTGGATCTCACGCAGTTCCTCGCGCACAATACTGCAAATGAGATCCGTGGCCTCCCTGGTTGCCGCTGAGCTGGATGTCGCCCCGGATGCTGATAGCGACAAAAGGATGCTTATGTGCTTGTTCTGGGTAGAACGCTGTCGTAGCATACGCTCCATCGTGGTGGACTCCCGGACAAATTACCCTGCGGTGCCCGGTGGGTTCACGAGTCCTAAAAACAATTGCTCTTCCACCCCCCGCAACAGTAAGCGCACCTTCTTCCCTTGTGCCATTGGGCGGGTCAGCTCGCCATAACAGCTGTCACGCCTCTTCAAAGAGCATCGCGACAATCTTGCTCGATCTCTCGTTTCAGGCACGAAGAGCCCGCTCCCGTTGCCCTTTGCGATCGGAGCTTCCGCGGGTACTGGTTACGGCATTACGGCTCGTTCCAGAGCATCGCTCATCATCGTCTTCTACGTTGTCTTCTTCACCTTTATGCCTCGCGGCAAGTATAATATGACCAGCAGCCCTCCCGGTAAATGGAGAATAAACATGACATGTCTGTGCCAATGTACTTCTGTAAAAAAGCCTGCGGATCCCATGCATTGTGGGAATCGGTATCCTGCGAAGCAGTAAGCGAGGAAATTCCCCATGACGAATCGTGTGTCATTCAGCGTAGTTTTACGAGTAGAATGAATGTCTCTGTGAAAATTGCATGAGCAAGTGTATGCTCAACGGGCGCTAACTAGGAAACATGACAGCACCTTAGGGACTAAATCTCCGCTGTTACAATTGGGACGGTGCAGCGGCACTTAGAACGAACTCCAACCAAGGCATTTGCCCATGAAGCCCAGTTACCGAGCCAGCGTGTCAAAACTTGCCCCCCGCACGTGGCGATTGTGCGTGTGTGCTGTGTATGTGCGGTAGACGTGCGCCCTTTTCTCCCCCTTTCCGAAGCTCGCCCTTCTCCCTGCTGCCGACGTCCCTCAAGGCGCCGGCGCGTCTGCTGAACTCAAGAGCGGTCTCAACAAGCGTGCATAGCGAAGGACTTTGGGACAGGTTCACGAAAGAGGTATAAAAGTGGAGAGACGACGTGTGGTGCAGCTGTGGGAAACGGCAGTCACCTTCGCTTCAGTGTGCTGCTCTATGCACGCCTGTACTGTTCCTTGGAGCGCATCGCTCACCAGTAGCGATGTATTGAAAGTTTCTTGTTTGTTTGGTCTTTCCGTCGCCTCGTCTCTCTTGCTGGCCCCTCTCAGTGGTCAACCTGGTTCCAGCTTCATGCAGCCGCTGCTAAAAATTCGCCATGACACGCTACCGTAACTCCACTCATGTTAGGACGTAACAATGGCACGCGCGTTAGTGCACGGCATAGACATCTGTTTCGTGGAAGAGAAATGAAGGCTACGGTGCGCTGATGTGCGTATCATGAGCGCCGTATTTATAGCGCCATCAGTATTTATATAGAATCGAGAAAAGTTGCACAAAAGCGTGCCGAGTTCTACTAGTGCATATGCGTCGGTCATTAAATCGCTCTGTCAACCCGTAGCACGCGCAATCGATACTACACAAGAGCCATCATCACAACTGCTGGTACATTAGGTTTATTACCACATTTAAAAACTTTCGGGAGGAGCCGCCGTAGCCTAGCCATAGCATGCTTGCTTGGAATCTCGAGGGCCGTGGTTCGATACCTGCCGACCGCTTCGCTTGATAGATGGCTTCAGATAATACAGCGCGTTCGGGGTTACCTACGTGTTTGTTATTTCAGCGTCATACCACGACAAACAGTATGCCTTCTTTATTTTCAAGTTAAACGTCTGTTTTAGTTGGCCCGAGATTGCCATTGGTTGTATAAAGTTAAATTACTTCAGGGGCATACCCGAATACCACGGGTTGAACATTACGGGTATGAGCCACGCATGATTCCCATGTCGTTAATTGTGACCAATATGACGAGTATATCATTTTAGTAGTCTAAGGATCAATCTCTCGAGTTCGTCATAAATTCGTATCCTACCAGCGAAGCCTCGGTGCATATCGGGTGAACAAGACCTAGGCGGCTACATAGGCAGATACAGTCAAAGCTGCTCTATTTCGCCAAGAAATGCTTCGGATTTTAAACTTCTTTTTATTTTACTGCGCAACTACAAAAAGTCCCCAAAATTATTCTTTCCGTTGTGATTTGCTTTCCGGAGAACTGACGGCTAAACTGTCTTCTGCTGCCTCTGCACTGGGAGAACTTGAAGTACGAATGAAAGCGTTTGCTGAAGATTACGTTATGGAAAGCGAAAAAACACTTCCATTGAAGTATTTACTTGTTGTCTTTGTAAGTACAGGGCGGTCCAGTGTGTTAGCAGGTGCAAGGTGTGCATTGAACAGGCTCGGCGTCACAGCACTTGATAAGGTGTGGCTGCAGAACCAACAACAAAGTCCTAGTCTTCCTATTCTGCCGAAGCTCCTGTGTTACCGCAGCTGCCTTTCCTCTATCGCTGATGCAGCGTTTACTTGTGCATAACAATGGGCGCTGCGGTTTTATGCAGCTCACAAAGATGTAAGAGCATGCACACCACCACGGACCACTTTTAAAGGGAACACTCGAATGCGCACCGCTCACACTCATCCCGCTGTAATTGCGAATGGCGGTGGAAACAACGCCCACGCACGGTACACATGTGCCGAAATGTGTCGGAATTCCGAAACCGAGGCCACGTTCTGCACATTTGCGCGACTTCGCCACTGTGAGAGGTCAAGATCTGGACATGCTCCACTCGCGACTGTTTCCTTTAAATGTGGGCGCCCCCGTACATTCGCTCGCTGTTCTCGTTGATTGTTGCGGCAACAGTACGCTAAAACGCATATGAATAAAACATAGCCATCCTTTTATTTTAATAAACGCGAGGTGTATCTACAGGGAAACGCATGTCGCATACGAGTCATAGTTCTGTATCCTATTTATTAACCTCATCACGGTATGTTCATTTCAAAGGGGCCCTGAACCACCCCTCGGGCTCGGTTTTGAAAACGGCTGGATGTGTATTGAAAGCCTCTCGGGGGAAATTCACAGCCTAAAGAACTTTTCATAAAGGTTTGTTAGGAGCGAAGATATTGCCACCGGAAAACCTCCCTTTTCAGTTGTGCCTCAACTATGCGGAATAGAGCCCATAGAGCACTTGTGGGCGGTGTCGAAGGAGGTGCCCCGCCCACCGCGTTACGTCACAAGACTTCAACGACGTGTCAGAGGCGTTGATTGAAAGCTCGCGACTGCCGGGGCTTTGGCAGCACGCGCTTGTGGCCGCCTGCTCACTCCGCGCCTGGGCTCGGTCGCGTGCCCTCGCGATCACTGCATTTTTCCGATCCTCCGAAGCTTTGTTTTCTTTCACGTCTAGGCCGTTTAGACTAGGCGCGCTTGCATTGTCAGTGCGCTGCTTATCTTCAATGTTGCGCATACGACAGCGTCAGGATGAACTGTGCAACTACCAACGTTGTTCCACATAGTTCTGCATAACCCCAAATATAGTTAATGGTTGATTAGTGATTGTAGACGGTCTAATCATCCTGTCGGGCTTGAACGCGCGGCTACTATGATTCTAAAGGAAGACCTCACGACTCGAACCCCCGTCTACATATTACTCTGGAATAAAATGCGTTCAGATGCGGTAAGATCAATTTAAAGTGTGATGCACCCTAATATGCAGAAGTTCAATTTTAACATCGAAGCTGTTTAAGCTACTAGTGAAAATGGGAAATCTGCACAAACCACCGCTGCCACGTAATGATAGCAAGTCAATTAAAGCTGCCCAAGACGATAGTTAGGTAAGGCCTAAATAAGCTATGTGTATTCCAGTAGAGCCTAATTAAGGCTGATTAAGTGAAGCCGAGTCCAGGCGAAACTAATCTTACCAAGCAGAACTGAACGAATTCGAAGCTTAATTAAGCTGTGACAAATAAGTCATACCTAATTAAGCCGAACGCGACTGTGTATGAGTTATTAAGACATAAGGCTAATAAGTAAGCTTAATTAATGTAAAGCAAATTAAGTCAGCCTTAATTAAGCTGATATAAACGAGTCTAGTCTAAGCAAGCTTAAACTAATTAGGCCGATTATGATTCACCTATTACTGATTAAGCCATGCATAACTGAGCTATCACTAATTAAGTCATACGTAAGTAAGCTAGGACTAATTAATCATGGGTTAATTAAGACAGGACTAATGAAGTGCAACCTAGTTAAGGTGAGGCTAAATATGTCCGGGCTAATTAGGGTAACACTGAGCAAATCAGACGTAATTAGCGTAATCCTCATTACGATACGCTTAATTATACTAATATGATAAAGTCTAGCGTAACTGGGCCTGGACTAATTAGGTCTAGTTTAATTACAGTGCAGACTAGCCGTAGAATAGGTTTTTTTTTTTTTCACCGAACCCGGTGGGTGGTTCAAGACTCCTTTAAGTCTTGCCAAAGCACACGGCTTATGGTATAGAATCACGCGCATAGCCCATGTGCTTTGTTTACTTCGTGTAATTCGCGTTTGAAAAAAGAACGCAGTCTATTGCCCGTAAGCGTTGTTGATAGTGTCAGACCTGAAGATGACGTCGCGTGAAGGTCGCTGCTCTACAAATGGCAGATTTGCTTTTCCATCTGTTGCTTTACATATGCGATAAAAATGTTTCAAAGGTGTGGTCTTGCTACGGCATCCTGTCGATAAAAATGCGGTAATGTGAAAGCACTCTCTGTCAAAACATTCTGGCGCTTTTGAAATGCCCTAACAGAATTATCAAAACGTAGATCTGTATACGTTCTTCCTGTATATGCATGCTCCCAGGTGTATACAAGAATCAAGCGTTTGCTTTACCGGTGCACTTTTCACCAACAGGCAGCTTAAGGTTCTATGAGCAAACGCTTTTGCGAATTGCAACAAGTGTCCATGCTCTCATCTGTGCAGACATCTCCTATCTGTCCGCTTCGCTCGCGCCTCTTGGACCAATTCGCTCTGGTCATGGACTGTTCCTGTATTTGCTGTACGCGTGTGTTCATCAAGTCGAAATAGTTTAAGAATTAAAAAGGTTAATAATACACTGCTTAGTGTGTTTTTCTTTTGCTTCCTTGACTCACATACACAGATGTGCAGCTACAGATAGGCGCCACCACGCTTCGGCGTTTTACGACTCCTTAAAAAGTCCCACTACAGTTGCTTTTGACTACACTGGTGCACGCATGCGCATTTACTGTAAATTCGGGCTCTGCTGTACCAAATTATATTCCAATAGTTGAAGCCTGTAGCGCCCGACCTTTCGCTTCCACTCTCCCTCTGTCTCTTGTTCGCGCTGAAGTGTGCTCCCGGACTAAAGGGTCGACGTCGCACCGGACTGTGACGAAGTTCGTACAGAAAGGCAGTCTTGGCATAGACTGGAAGGCCTGACCGAGGGCACAATGAACGCACACTGACCTGATGTCCAGCGTGTTTTAAACATTCAGAGCGAACGACCGATATTAGCGCCGTTCCTGTGTCTACATTTTTGGGTAGTTGCTTTACCATGACCCAACAGAATAGTGCAAGCGCTCAAGACAATAGTGTTTTTGCGGGCCTTTTGGTAAGTCATTTTCGGTGCTTGGTATTGTGGAGCGCAAAAGGTACGTGGACAATAAACACGGATGATCCCGGCACCGAAAAATCTCCGCTACTTTATGGGATTGCGCACACCAAGCTCATTAAAAGAGGTATTATGTATCAACCCTTTACTGATGAAAAGTTGTCACCGCACCGTTGCAGGAAGCAAACATGTTTGAGCGCTCGACTGTTGTCAGGTGTCCTCAAGTAGTCATAGCTTCCGTGCTTCCAGGGAGAATGCCTCGAAACCGCATGCAGAAAGAGAGCACCAGAAGTCATTCCTTACATTTCTCACATTATTACAAAGATGGCCGACAGGAAACATCCGGTTCGCTTTCCCGCCCCGCGCAAACTAGCTATAATTTGACCTTTGCTAGCCATCAGGAAGAAGAATTGTACAAAGAAACACATTCTTACATGCACTGATTGCACAACGCACGTGGTCTGTCAAATTCCGATCAGTGCTGGTATGCACACATGCGTCAGACGAGCCGATGCTTCCAAATAAGGTTGCGCGACCATGACATAGAAGTGACCAATAAACCTGGAGGTCGCCCCGCCATGGTGGTCTAGTGGCTATGGTACTCGGCTGCTGATCCGAAGGTCGTGGGATCGAATCCCGGCCGCGGCGGCTGCATTTCGCTGGGGGCGAAATGTTGAGTTTGATGGTAGCGCACGCAGGACACGGACACCAGGGAGACACACTTGACACACCACAGCGCTAATCCCGGCCGCGGCGTCTGCATTTCGCCTCCATCGAAATGCAGACGCCGCGGCCGGGATTCGATCCCGCGACCTTCGGATCTGCAGCTGAGAACCGTTGCGACTAGGCCACCGTGGCGGCCACTGGTGGCCGCCACGGTGGCCTCTGCAACTTAAACGGGATACTCGGAACGCGTGAAGGCCAGCACGTTTCGGGCTACTGGAGTACGCTGGGTGATCACAAAGGGACCAGCTGGAATCACAATGTTTCAGAAACGCTTCGGCGTTCACGTAATACTACAACGAATCAACCCGGCGTCCACAGCCCGAAGCGGTTAAGCAGCAATTATATAGGCAGCTCACGGGCTCCCCCTAATTTGTGCCACTAATTAGGACGAGCTAATGAGCTCCCTATATGCCATATGATATGGGACAGCGAAGACACCGCATGTCGTAGTTCGTACCGTAACGTAATGGCGGGAGACATTCTTCAGTAACCGTCTTGAATACAGCGACAGTTGTAAGACGATTTCGTAGAGCTCCTGCAGAAGAATGCGGCAGCGAAGGGCAGAGGAGTAACCCGTTTTGACTGCCTTCTCAAGACGTACAGTACACAGCCACGGTTACATGAGCTCCAACAGCGCTGTCGAGCGCGTCGTCGAAGGTGATAGTCGTGATAGCGAATGTTGGCGACAAGTCATATGAGTTTGTATATAAGATTGAATGTGCGATCATCTTGCGAAACACTGCTGTTCTTTTTCGTTAACGCAAGGTGCCGACGCGGCAACACCTGCGCGGGCAAGCATCGGTGCACGCTAGTGTTAGCGGCCAGTTAGCGCCACTGCGTGCGACTTATCGCCTCTGGCACCATCTGTCACGATCTGGAAATGCGTGCTCGGCAGCGCTGTTGACGCTCTCGTAACTATGGCGGTGCACACTGCACGCTTTTAGCCGGTAGCCGAAACGAGTTGCCGACCAATTGGCAGCTTCATCCACCTCTTCGGAATGCCTTGCAGTAGCCTGACCTTGTGGGATAATTCCTTCATGGCAGCATTCAGTATTTTTATCATTTGCTTCATTCTGCGATATTTCACCTAATCCATCATAACATGACAAGCCAACCTTGACAGTGAGTTCTGATAGTACCCTTTCTATTGAGAGTTTAATAATGCACTTTATTTTAACAATTATGTGTTACAATATCATCACTAATGGCGCATTTGCGTTTCAATATTCGAATTGATATTGGAACTTAGCTATTCGCACTTAAAAAATCGTAGTCGTACTTAGAAAAATTGATAGTCGCACACCCCTGCTTTCGATGTCTGTTTCAGCTGCCGAAGACCACACCTGTGTCTCTCACTTCTTGCGTCAAATATCTTCTCTCAACACCTGGGACAACAACCGCAGTGATCATTCCCTGTCATGTTTAGGACAGTTCGCATTGTTTCAATACAGCGAGCGGCTGCGTTAAAAAATTTACAGCATATCCACGGAGTGAATGATGATGAGTGGGCGAAGCTCGGGATGTGCATCGTAGATCGTGCCGAGTTCCGGATTAATTTAGTTAACGCGCATGCTACGAATCCTCACGGTTCAACTATGCACAATGCACAAGTGAAATCTCCCACCGGCACTTCATTGCAAGTCAAGATCCAGTGTATATATATATATATATATATATATATATATATATATATATATGGGTTTTGCCGGTGAACGCTTCTCCAACGCGAGCAGTCGGTATTTCTCAATCAAGAAACTCGCTAGGAGACGCTGCCTGCGCCAACGTTGTCTCTCGCGTTTGCCGGGGCATTGTCGAGTTTGCCGGGGAGCGCGTGGCTCCCGGCGCTCGCGGCGAGGGCGAGCGCCAGGTGCCACGCGCTCGCCCTCGGTGCGTGCGTGCGCTCCAGCAGGCACGCGCCGGTGGCTACCTACTACTAACTACTACTACTACTACTACTACTACTACTACTACTACTACTACATACATCGGGGACGCACGAAATGGCTGCTAATGGGGAATGAGAGACAGAAGAATTCGGCTTTTAGTTAACGCGCACGCTGCGAATTTTTTATTGTTCAACATCATCATCATCATCATCATCATCATCAGCCAATTTTATGTCCACTGCAGGACGAAAGCCTCTCCCAATCCTCGCCATCCTTGCCTGTCCTGTGCGAGCTGATTCCATTTGATGCCTGCGAATTTCTTGATTTCGTCCCCCCATCTTACTCTCTGCCGCCCACGGCTGCGCTTACCCTCTCTTGGTATCCATTCCGTCGTTCTAACTGTCCATCGGTTATCTAGCCTTCTCATCACGTGGCCTGCCCATGTCCATTTTTTCTTCTTAATGTC
The DNA here is from genome assembly GCA_013339685.2 of Hyalomma asiaticum. Taxonomy (NCBI): domain Eukaryota; kingdom Metazoa; phylum Arthropoda; class Arachnida; order Ixodida; family Ixodidae; genus Hyalomma; species Hyalomma asiaticum. The sequence goes on from CM023490.1 coordinate 80,475,271, forward strand.
GTTCATTATGTCGGCGACCCCCGTTTGTTCTCTGACCCACTCGGCTGTCTTCCTATCCCTTAGTGTAACGCCTATCATTTTCCGTTCCATCGCCCGCTGCGCGGTTCTTAACTTCCTCTCTAGCTTCTTTGTAATTCTCCAGGTTTCTGATCCGTAAGTCAGTACTGGCAGGATGCAGTAGTTATATAGTTTCCGTTTGAGTGATAGTGGTAGGTTTCCGTTCATGAGTTGTGAATGTCTGCCATATGCGCGCCATCCCATGTTTATTCTACGGTGGATTTCTTTTATATGGGTGGGTTCTCCAGTAAGTAGCTGTCCTAGGTACAGATATTCTTCTACGACTTCTAATGTATGGGTTTCGACCTTGAATAGACGTCTTTTCGCCGTGCCACTTACCATTATCTTTGTTTTCTGCATGTTCATCCTTAATCCTACCTTAGCGCTTTCTCGGCTTAAGTCTTCAATCATCTTTTGCAATTCGTCGCCATCATTGCTAAAGAGTACTATGTCATCTGCAAATCGCAGGTTACTCAGATATTCGCCGTTAATCCTGAGCCCTGTCTCTTCCCAGTCTAACCTTTTGAAGATTTCTTCCAAACATGCAGTAAAAAGCATGGGAGAAATTGTATCTCCCTGTCTGACACCTTTCTGTATTGGGATTTTTCTGCTTTTCTTATGGAGGAGCAGGGTGGCTGTAGAATCTTTATAGATGTTGGCTATTGTGTTTATATAGCTATCACATATTCCTTGACGACGTAGTGCCTCCAGAACTGCTGGTATCTCTACCGAGTCGAAAGCCTTTTCGTAATCTATGAAAGCCATATAGAGGGGTTTGTTGTATTCAGCGGATTTCTCGATTACTTGATTGACCGCATGCAGGTGGTCCATGGTAGAGTATCCTTTTCTGAACCCTGCTTGCTCTCTGGGTTGATTAAATTCAAGTGTGGCCCTTATTCTGTTTGAGATAACCTTTGTGAATATTTTGTAAAGTGCTGAGAGTAGACTGATCGGCCTGTAGTTCCTCAAGTCTTTAACATCTCCCTTCTTATGTAATAATAGAATATTTGCGTTTTTCCAGCTTTCGGGTACATTTGAAGTTTTGAGGCATTGAGTGTATAGTGTCGCGAGCTTTCCAATAAGGAAGTCTCCGCCATCTTTGATCAAGTCGGTGGTTATGCCGTCATCTCCAGCCGCTTTTCCGCGGGACATGCCCTGTATTGCTTTCCTAACTTCGTCCGCAGTGACGCATGGGATTTCGTAGTCCTGCTCGGCATTTAATACACTCATGGTGGGGAGACTCCTATTTGAGCTGTATAGTTCGGAATAGAAATCCTCGGCCACTTTGGTTATGCCACTAAAGTTAGTAACGATGTTGCCCTGCTTATCTTTCACTGCATGCATTATGTTCTTTCCCGCACAAAGCTTCGTTTTGGTTGTTTTGATGTTGACTCCTTTTCTGACGGCTGCTTCTATTTCTTTCACGTTATGGTTACGTACGTCCCTGACTCTACTTTTACTGATGAGCTTAGATAGCTCGGCGTATTCTATCTTGTCTCTTGAGTTAGTTATTCTCATCTGTTGGCGTTGCTTGATTAGATTTTTAGTAGACTCCGAGAGTTTACTCACAACATGTCTTGGTGCTTTGCCCCCTACTTCGATTGCTGTTTCGGTGATCAGATTAGTAATGTCTTCGTTCGTCTTCTCTATATCCTCATTATCTTCCAGTCCTAGAGCCTCATACTTGTTCTTAAGTGCAATGCTAAATTCTCCTCTTTTCGCCCTGACGCTATCGAGGTTGGCCTGTTTCCTTGTGATTAACTTTGTCCTTGTTCGCTTTAGATTGAGGGATATCTTCGCCCTTATTAGTCTGTGGTCACTAATTATAATCTTATTAACCACTTCTGTGTCTTGTACTATACCTAGATCAGTGCACATTATGAAATCTATTTCGTTTTTCGTTTCTCCGTTGGGGCTTTTCCACGTCCATTTCCTGTTCCTACGTTTCTTGAAGAAAGTATTCGTTACACGGAGGTGGTTTCTTTCGGCGAATTCTACTAGCATGTCCCCTCTGCTATTCCTATCTCCTTCTCCGTAATTACCGACGGCACGTTCTCCTTTTAGTTTCTTTCCTATTTTCGCGTTGAAGTCCCCCATAACAATCGTATATTGGGTCTGTACCTTGTTCATTGCCGTTTCTACATCCTCGTAGAACTGTTCTACAGCCTCGTCACTGTGGTTGGTCGTTGGTGCGTAACTTTGTACTAGCTTTAGTTTGTATCTCCTATTTAATTTTATCACGAGCCCTGCTACCCTTTCGTTGATGCTATAGAATTCTTCGATGTTGCCTGCTATGTCTTTGTGTATAAGGAACCCCACGCCGTATTCGCGCTTCTCTGGTAGTCCTCTGTAGCAAAGAACGTGTCCCTCATTAAGCGATAAGTACCCTTCTCCTGGTTTCCTAACCTCGCTAAGGCCAATGATATCCCAATTAATACCCCTTAATTCTTCTAGTAGTTCAGCTAATCTGGCTTCGCTTGAAAGGGTTCGCGTGTTAAGAGTCGCTACGTTTAATTTCCAATGACGGCCTGTCCGAGTCCAGAGGCTCTTTGAGTCTTTTGTTCTAATACCTGTGTGGTCACATCCGTGGCTGGAAGCTCTGTTGATGTCGTCGTCGTAGCTCCAGGGTTTGGTTGGTCCGGTGACTTGGGAGGTGTTGGCCATGGTGTCGCACAAGGGGGGCCAGTTCCTGTTCTGGTGCTCAGGTGAGTGAGGTAGATGAAGCATGGTGATGGTGGGCGCCCATATGCATCTTTTGTCCAAAGGCTCCCCGGGGGGAGGAGACTTTCAGAGGTGTTGCAGTGAGTGGTTTAATCAGGACAGGGTATGATTATTAAAGAGAAGTAGTCAGTACAAATAAGATACCTCAGGAGCGTAGAGAGACCATAAAGGATCAAAGGGTAAAAGGCAGAAGTGCTAAAAAAAAGAAAAAAACTTCTTATACGCTTAGGGATTCGAACTCGGGACCCCTTGGTCTACTACAAAAGCATGGCCGAGTCGTCTGGGTTGTCGGGTCGCCGAGGTGTTTAAGAACAGATTACTGCTGTGCCCTCTCGTCAATTGTGACGCGATTAATTTCAAAATGTCCGCAATGCAGCATTTTTGCTGATTTCGAATACAAGAAAGGCATGCCTGATTGTCTCGCCTGCGACGCGGGAGTTTACGGCGTGTTTGTCGCGTCATCACGTGCAGCTTGACCAGAGTGTGTCGTTATCCTTCTGTTCTCTGCCGCGGCAAAGTGGCTGTCTGAGGGAGAGAGAGATAGCGAGGGCAAAAGGAGGGCGATAGCTGGGGGGAAAGGGGGGGAGTGAAGTAAGAAACGGGAAAAGTATGCATAGCGACCTAGCTCGCACAAACGTAATCACAGTGATAATAAATTCTGTGTTCGTCTGTCGGCGTTCAGCCTACATCGTAATATGTTGAATGTGGTTTCCTATATACCACGGAAGTGCTGCGGCCTTGTAATTTAGAGAGAAGCAGAACTCATCGTGTGTTATGCTCGTAGCGCGTAGCTCATTCCTTGTCCGTTTACCCCGATAGGCGATTTTTGCGAATAGCTTAGCATCTTAGCGGAAGATTGATATCAAACAAGTTCTGGCATCGTTAACTCCTGGTAACTTGCTATTTAGAGCACCAGTTTTAGCAGTCAGGGCGGGAGTCTTAATAAGTCGTTCTGACGTATCCTTGAAAGGTCGTTTTCACAAAACATTGGTACCTCCTTATGTCTTTTTTTTTTCCTTTTTCGCCTGGCAGCCGCAATTGTTTGTGTTTTCGACGATGTGCGCGCTCGTATATGCCATTTCCCTTCAATAATGCGTTTACGGTCAGCGCCTGTCACTTCTTTCGTGTGCCTACTTCGTCTATTCGCGCTGAAATAATATATGGTTTTAGTGCAGCTTAAGTTTTGAGTTGCGTCCCGCTAAACGTTAACATTTATCGGGGTCAGACTGCGCATGCGTACGCACGCTATTCCAGCTTTGCGTTTAGCGATCGCTCGCTATTTTCAGAATTTACCGGAGACGCAAAGCGCTCGCTAAGTTTGTTTAGCGCGAAGAACATGGCGGGTCCCTACAAGTGACGGCTGCCCGTTTCGCATCTATAATGTCGTCTTGCATCATTGTGGGACTAGCTGATTTAAAATAAATCGTGTTTCTGGTTTTCACTTCGAGTATTCTTACTTCGCTAATAGCCAACCGATGGTAAGACAACGATCTTTTCGTTGTGTATTCTATTTTGACCACATTTACACATGGACAGCGAAAGCGAAACTCTGACATGTGAGACTACGGCAACATTTATGTAATTCTTATTGCACAATGTCTTTCTTTATTAATTCTTTTGCGCTTGCGTTGTTTTTAGTTACTAACAACGGCCGAAACGCCTCCGAGTTAGAGCGGCTTTGACACTTTCGCTATTCGCATTTAGATGGCGCAGCGAAGGTTTGTGTTTTGCGGCGCGTCGTCATCTCGCGTTATACTATAGAGCTATGGAATGCTATCGAACAGCACTCCGCAAAAATTTAGCGTACAGGAGAATTTAACGCACAGGAGAAATCTCCCACCGGCACCACCTTGGAGGTCAAAGCGTAAGACTGGTTACGCACTACTACGACTACGACGAGGGACGAACGGGTGCCGCTTTAAGGAGCTTCGCCCCTAAAATTTAAAGCAAGGTATCAACCTCGCCAACTCCATGACCACAGGGATAAGGCACAAACATATGCGCATGTGAAAGGCTGCGCTTTCTTTGTGTTTAGTCAACATTGTTGCTGTTTTGCGCTCTTCATTGGTTTCGGGGGTTTTACGTCCTGGAACCACGATACGATTATGAGAGACGCCGTAGTGGGGGCTCCGGAAAATTCGACCACTTAGGGTTCTTCAACGCGCAGTGACAACGTGTGTGCCTCAACATTTCGCCTTCATCGAAATGCCGCCGCGGTATGGATTCGATCTTGCGACCTTGGGATCAGCAGCCGAGTGCCATAGCCACTAGACCACCGTGGCTGGGCCAATTCGCGTAGTTGATATATATACCGTAGTTAACAGACATTAGCTCGCGCAACAACAGGCCTTAAAAAACTGCATTGGAATCATTGACTGCGTTTATTCAATATGTAAAAAAAACACAAAAAGGAAACGTTCCACTGAAGCATGATTTTCACATTGTAAAAGCCTCGAGTTTACCAGCCCGACTCCTCACGGATCGAGGGCAGAAGAGACCAGTTTTACTTTTTACGATGACTGGTTGGATCTGTTGGGCTCCGAATACACTGAACGGAATTCAGGCGAGAGTTGTCGTTGGTCCGGAACAGCCTGGCAGGGAAGGTTGCTGTTCGTAAAAGAAAGAGTGGGTCCTTCCCCGCGAGTCGCCTGGCTTCGCTTGCACTTCATGCGTCGGTTCTGGAACCATATCTTGACCTGCGTGAGAGACACATGCTTCAGCGTATTCGGCAATTCTTCAGGAGAAATTTTCAAAGTATTATCACAAATTTAAGCACCCCGTATATACAGAGATTATGTGTCTGGCCAACATAGAGATTGCAATAAGGAAGCTCACTTTTGAAGCATGCAGCAAGGGAAGTGCGTAGGCCCGGTTGTACACGACCTTCGAAATTTCACCCGACTCTTCGAATGGAACTACTCTAATGCCATTCACTGGACCCTTCCGCCGAAGTTCATAGCGAATGGGTATTAGGAGCGCGCAGCTCTTACTACATTACTAAAAAGTAGCACTGTCCTCCTGAACACATATTCAGGAAAATCTTTGCTCTTATACAACGAACCAATCACATCTATGCGCAATATGAACTAAAATACGCCCAACTACGTGTCAGCCAGTGGACCTACAGCTCGACGGATATGCAGTGTTTCCGAAGGGTTTGTTTTTAGGCAACATTATCATCTGGGAAGGACGGGACATGCGCGCCCCTCTGCAGGATTGCTGAGACCACATTTCTGGTTCTGTTCCACACGTGCAATCATCAAGGCTTCTTCGCAGCATACAAACGGGCATTGTCTCCACACCAGGTGTCCACGAATGAGCCCGGCACGGACGTGGAGGTACATGAACAAACACGCAAGCTCACACAACAACCAACGTCGAACAAAGGACTTCGATTTTCTGAGCGGGACGTGGAAAATTAGGTGTTCGATAGGTTGCAATTATAGAGGTGATTTGAATGTTCGGAACAGGCCATGTAGTCATCAGGCCGCAAAGGTTCTTTCTGTTTCCACCTGTTTCAACCTGAGGGCTTCGAACTCTTGGTTTTTCGGCCTACAAGCCTTCTATGGGAATTTGTCTGCACGATGGAGGCAGCTGTAACAATACGGGCTGCCTTCAAGAAACTTCACAGCGCAACATATTTTACGGACGACATAAATTATGCCGGAGCAGTGAGGTTTTTGACGGGACAGAAGAAAATACAGACGTGCGGCAGAGTATACTGAAAGGGTGATGCGTTCGACAGGCTCGTCCACACTTGGGGCTACGCCGTCACTGTCGAAGTTCGTAGGAATCCTTTATCTTTCCCGCTTATTACTAAATTAACAATGACGTTTGGGTTCGACATGTCATATTTGTGTGAATCAATACATCCGATCGCCGAACCGTGTTGTGATTGGTGATGCCGTAGCGGACGCCCGAAGTCTTCTGCGTTCTTGCACCCACTGCTCAAGTGCCTGAGCAAAAACGGTGAGGCACGCTGTTTCCGATGTTCTGGTAAGTAGTACCAGCTTTGCACACGACCGCTGTTTATCGCGATCAGGGCCGATGGGAATCAATACATTTCCCCGTCCCCTTGCGTAGTGGTCGCTACTTCATGACTCAAACTAATTTCGAACGAGCCTGACGCAGTTGTCCGCCAAGTCGCGATCACCTTGATCGCGATAAAGTGTAACTCTGTAGCGACACCTAACAGTATCGATCGAAAGCGCCCTGTAACAAGTGGCCGTCAAGTAACAACAAAACTGCGGCGCGTTTCGCTAGCGAGCAGAGGTGTCGCAGGGCCCCATAGTGCCGCGGAGCTCCCGCAGCATACTAGAGGGATCCATACTTACGATTGACGCTTACGAATTATACCACTTGCTGATGCGTTACGATGACGCGTATAAGTTTCGCCATTAGGTGCGCCCATGTAACCGATCGCTCCTTCGATGTATACCTGTCAAATCACTGCAGTGTGCGCTTGCTTAACCATGCACATTCATTGGTTTCTGCGTGACGTTATCGTGTGCGCAGCAAGCAAGAAAAAGGGCATCTGACGTTTAATAATTCCGTCGAAGATGCTGACACTATCTTGCTGATGTGCATGATCATAAGTTCACGTCTGCTGAAAATACCTAGTTGTGGGCGTTTAAGCTTTAATAACTTGGTGCGCATACAAAAAATACATATGGCTTTGATCGCACATGCCACTGCAGTTCCAGTACAGGGAAGTGTTGGGATAGTTGGTAGATAGTCATACTTGCGGAAAGAGCGTTTAAAATTCTGGAAGGAAAAGCGTGGACAGGAAAGACGCTCACTTGCAACTAAGTTTATTGATACGAAGAACAGCCACCCACGAGAAAACCTGAACTGCGCATGTTCAGATGTCTCGAAACGCCGTTCAACCACACCGAGAAGCCGAAAAAGGAAGCGAATGACGCAACAAGGTGTGAAGCTAGCCTAGAGCCACGCATGCGTCGATACTTAGGAGCAAAAGGTGCGAGATTTTTGTTGATCACTAGCACGTGCGGGAACTACACAAGCAAATAACACAAGACGATGAAGGGTGGAAAGGGGCACTAGTCGGTTCGAACATATGTCAAAGAGCATCATCTCTTTGTCCTTCAGGTGCACAGACGGAGCGCTAACACAGCGATCACCGTGCTCGTTAATCTGATAAGCCTCAAGGATTTCCCTATCCAGACGACCCTTACCCCCGTATTCATAAACGCTCCTTGACTCGACCCTTCACTCGAAACGCTCCTTGAGGGCGGTTTTCCAATTCACAGATCGCCCTCCACTCGAAGCGTTCCTCGACTGGAGGAAATCTCGAGCGTTTTACTCGAGATAGTCGAGGTAGGGCCAGAGATACCTTGAACCTTTCCTTGAGTGAAGTATCATGGTGGATTACGCTTCGTTTGTCGACTATGTTCTCCGCGTCGGCGAGCTGTTTGACGACGTGGAAAACTGCGTAGGCATACCACGACGACGGTTGAGGGACCGGTAAATCCAATGGGTCACTACACCGACAGCGAATTTCTGGCGCGCTATCGCTTCACGAAGTGCAGCGTGAAGAAGCTGCTTGACTGCTTGCCCCTTGAGGAGAGCTGCAGCAACCGTGGCCACCCTCTTCCACCAATGACGCAGCTTCTGATTGCGCTGCGCTTTTATGGAGCAGGCACGTTTCAAGTAGTGGCGGGCGACCTGGTGAATGCGTCTCAGCCGACGGTGAGCCGCATCATTGAACGTGTGTCGCGGGTGATCGCGAAGCATTTGTTCCCAGCCGTCGTGAAGTTCCCCGACACCGATGACGGGTTCCGTGAGACGATGGTCGAATTCCGCCGAATTGCCAAGCTCCCTGGGGTGACAGGGTGCATAGACTGCACCCACATCCGTATAAAAGCACCACATCCGTATAAAAGTTTCTCCCAGGGACTGTCCTTAGCGCGCTTGGACACATTGTCGGTGTGTCTGTTTTCAATTGCCGATCTGTGGCGCGTCACCAAATTACACAGTAATTCGCACTCTTCGCGCGTGTAAACGAACCTCCGTGCGGTCGTCTTACCGCCGTCGCGCGTGACGCTGTCCGTGCTCATGTCGCCGTCTGTCACGGCAAGCAGGACGCCACGAGAGAGAGAGAGAGAGAGAGAGAGAGAGAGAGAGAGAGAGAGCTCTTTATTGAAAGGCAGAGAATTTAGCCGGCGTTGAAATATCGCTGACATGCTACTCTGCGTGGGGAGGGAGTTTGGGGAGAGAAAGACGAGTACAAAGAAGTGCAAGAGACAGTGAAAAAGAAAAGAGAAAGTTGGGCTTTGTGTTTCTGACAATGATGCCTAATTGCATCCAAAGATAGTTGACGTTTTCACCAACCCGCAGTGATGTGATAGGAGTGTTGCATGATGGGTGAGTGATGATGACGACGGAGATAAAGTTAAAGTCCATCGAGTTGACCTATACTTTTTAAATATGTAAACAAAAAGTCCATCGCACGCCTCTGTTGTGTGGGGCAAGCTAGGGGGCCTAAAACACACTGAGATGATAAAGGGAGCTGTGTAAGTGACTGCATGCAATGTTCATAGAGCGCACGCTCATCACTGTTCGCTCGGCATTCAAACAAAATATGTTCTACGGTTTCAGTAGAGCCACAGTTGCTACAGTGTGGGCTTATCTCCTGATGGAAGCGGTACCGTAAGTCGCTTGAACGTGCAATGTTCAGCCGTAGTCGATGATACAAAGTTTCCAGACGTCGAGGAATGTTGGATTGTAGTTTTGATTTGGGATCTGGGTCGACTGAGTATAAGAAAGGGTGATGATTTGTCGGTAACTTCCATAGCCGGTTCCTTTATTTGTAAGCGAATCGTTTAGCCATATGGGAAGCATAAGATTTGGTGAAATAGATTCGCTTATAGTTTTGATATCGAAGACCGTTACGTGCTGTTTCGTCGGCTTTTTCGTTGGGCAGAATGCCGCAGTGAGCTGGTATCCATTGAAATGTAATGCAGTGTCCTGCGGTAAAAGCCAGGTGATGTAAATAGGCAATGTCGGCAGAAACGGGTTGATGATTAGTTTTCTTCAGGTAGTTGTACAATGTTTGCAGCGCTCCTTTGGAGTCGGTACGCTACGATGCAACAAGCAGCTTAACAGCGCACCACGGAACATCAAGATAAAATCTGGCGCACGCATACAATGCGCGAACAGTCGCACATCCGGACCAGTCCGGGCATGCTATCCCAGCGGATTCGGCTCTGGCGTGGCTTGGATGAATGTAGCATTGCCTGCTGTCGAAACTAGCCGATAATGTTTCAAATTTCACTTATAACTTCCAATGCAACATGCATTTAATAATAGGTGATAATTTTTAAATCGTTGATTAGCATTTCAACCGAAAATTCTCGTACTTGTTGTAGTATTGGGCTGTACACCCTCGCTACAAGACGCGTGTTTCGTAACTCAAGTGAAGGAATGTTTCTCGAGCAACCTCTTGGCGGAGGAGCGCTCGAGTGGCGTTCTTGAAACCCAGCGGCTCCTTGAGGAGAGGAAGGCGCTGCGCCTCGACTCGGTGAAGTCGAGTAGGAGCGTTGAGTGAAGGTGCGTTTGTGAATACGGGGGTTAGCCATAGAGAAAGAAAAATGGGTTAGCCCTCCCAGTGACCTTGGTGTTGTATAGAAGCGCAGTGCATCCACATCTGCTAGTGAGCGCTGGTAGGTGCGCGGCGTTGTTGACGACCCCAAAAAATACGCATGCTCCTTTAACCTCTCGTTGAGGCACCTGAACCTCTCGTTGAGGCACCCGTCTGCGTTGAGGCACTCTCCCGGCTGTGCGCACTCGCAAGCAGGGCGACCAAGAGAAAGTTGTCTGACAAAAGCCACACGCCGCCCTACGTGCCCTGTACCACTGAGGTGGTGTACATGATTCCGCTTAGTTGCGGCAAAGTTTATATAGGGCAGACGGGGCGGTGCCTCAACGAGAGGTTAAAGGAGCATGCGTATTCTTGCGGTCGTCAACAACGCCGCGGTCGTCATCATGCGGTCGTCAACATGCGGTCGTCAACAACGCCGCGCACCTACCAGCGCACACTAGGAGATGTGGATGCACTGTGCTTCTATACAACACCAAGGTCACTGGGAGGGCTAACCCCCGTATTCATAAACGCTCCTCGACTCGACCCTTCACTCGAAACGCTCCTTGAGGGCGGTTTTCCAATTCACAGATCGCCCTCCACTCGAAGCGTTCCTCGACTGGAGGAAATCTCGAGCGTTTTACTCGAGATAGTCGAGGTAGGGCCAGAGCTACCTTGAACCTTTCCTTGAGTGAAGTATCATGGCGGATTACGCTTCGTTTGTCGACTATGTGCTCCGCGTCGGCGAGCTGTTTGACGACGTAGAAAACTGCGTAGGCATACCACGACGACGGTTGAGGGACCGGATAAATCCAATGGATCACTACACCGACAGCGAATTTCTGGCGCGCTATCGCTTCACGAAGTGCTGCGTGAAGAAGCTGCTTGAATGCTTGCTCCTTGAGGAGAGCTGCAGCAACCGTGGCCACCCTCTTCCACCAATGACGCAGCTTCTGATTGCGCTGCGCTTTTATGGAGCAGGCACGTTTCAAGTAGGGGCGGGCGACCTGGTGAATGTGTCTCAGCCGACAGTGAGCCGCATCATCGAACGTGTGTCGCGGGTGATCGCGAAGTATTTGTTCCCAACCGTCGTGAAGTTCCCCGACACGGATGACGGGTTCCGTGAGACGATGCTCAATTCCACCGAATTTCGAAGTTCCCCGGGGAGACAGGGTGCATAGACTGCACCCACATCCGTATAAAAGCACCACATCCGTATAAAAGTTTCTCCCAGGCACTGTCCTTAGTGCGCTTGGACGCGCTGTCGGTGTTTCTGTTTTCAATTACCGATCTGTGGCGCATCACCAAATTACACAGTAATTCGCACTCTTCGCGCGTGTAAGCGAACCTCCGTGCGGTCGTCTTACCGCCGTCGCGCGTGACGCTGTCGTTCCTGCTCATGTCGCCGTCTGTCAGGGCAAGCAGGACGCCACGAGCGAGAGAGAGAGAGAGCTCTTTATCGAAAGGCAGAGAATTTAGCCGGCGTTGAAATATCGCTGACATGCTACTCTGCGTGGCGGAGTTTGGGGAGCGAAAGAAGTGCAAGAGACAGTGAAAAAGAAAAGAGAAAAAAAGTTGGGCTTTGTGTTTCTGACTATGATGCCTAATTGCGTCCAAAGATAGTTAACGTTTTCACCAACCCGCAGTGATGTGATAGGATGTGTTGCATGATGGGTGAGTGATGGTGACGACGGAGACGGTGACGACGGAGTTAAAGTCTATCGAGTTGACCTGTACTTTTTAAATATGTAAACAAAAAGTCCATCGCACGTCTCTGTTGTGCGGGGCAAGCTAGAGGGCCTAAAACACACTGTGGTGATAAAGGGAGCTGTGTAAGTGACTGCATGCAATGTTCATAGAGCGCACGCTCATCACTGTTCGCTCTGCATTCGAATAAAATATGCTCTACGGTTTCAGTAGAGCCACAGTTGCTGCAGTGTGGGCTTGTCTCCTGATGGAAGCGGTATACTGTAAGTCGTTTGAATATGCAATGTTCAGCCGTAGTCGATGATACAAAGTTTCCAGATGTCGAGGAATGTTGGATTGTAGTTTTGATTTGGGATATGGGTCGACTGAGTATAACAAAGTGTGATGATGTGTCGGTAACTTCCATAGCCGGCTCCTTTATTCGTAAGCGAATCGTTTAGCCATATGGGAAGCATCAGAGTTGGTGAAACAGATTCGCTTATAGTTTTGATATCGAAGACCGTTACGTGCTGCTTCGTCGGCTTTTTCGTTGGGCAGAATGCCGCAGTGAGCTGGTATCCATTGAAATGTAATGCAGTGTCCTGCGCTAAAGCCAGGTGGTGTAAATAGGCAATGTCGGCAGAAACGGGTTGATGATTAGTTTTCTTCACGTAGTTGTATGTTTGCAGCGCTCCTTTGGAGTCGGTACGCCACGATGCAACAAGCAGCTTGCACAGCGCACCACAGAACATCAAGATAAAATCTGGCGCGCGCACACAATACGCGAACAACAGTCGCACATCCGGACCTGTCCGGTCATGCTATCCCAGCGGATTCGGCCCTGGCGTGGCTTGGATGAACGTAGCATCGCCTGCTGTCGAAACTAGCTGATAATGTTTCAAATTTCACTTATAACTTCCAATGCAACATGTATTTAATAATAGGTGATAATTTTTAAATCGTTGGCTAGCATTTCAACCGAAAATTCTCGTACTTATTGTAGTATTGGGCTGTACACCCTCGCTACCAGACGCGTCTTTCGTAACTCAAGTGAAGGAATGTTTCTCGAGCAGCCTCTTGGCGGAGGAGCGCTCGAGTGGCGTTCTTGAAACCCAGCGGCCCCTTGAGAGGAGGAAGGCGCTGCGCCTCGACTCGGTGAAGTCGAGGAGGAGCGTTGAGTGAAGGTGCGTTTGTGAATACGGGGGTAAGGGTCGTCTGGATAGGGAAATCCTTGAGGCCTATCAGATTAACGAGCACGGTGATCGCTGTATTAGCGCTCCGTCTGTGCACCTGAAGGACAAAGAGATGATGCTCTTTGACATATGTTCGAACTGACTAGTGCCCCTTTCCACCATTCATCTTCGTCTGTTATTTGCTTGTGTAGCTCCCGCACGTGCTAGTGATCAACAAAAATCTCGCACCTTTTGCTCCTAAGTAGCGACGCATGCGTGGCTCTAGGCTAGCTTCACACCTTGTTGCGTCATTCGCTTCCTTTTTCGGCTTCTGGGTGTGGTTGGACGGCGTTTCGAGACATCTGAACATGCGCAGTTCAGGTTTTCTCGTGGGTGGCTGTTCTTCGTATCAATAAACTTGGTTGCAAGTCAGCGTCTTTCCTGTCCACACTTTTCCTTCCAAAATTTTAAACGCTCTATTCCGCAAGTATTACCACTGCAGTTAATTTAATCGTAATATTCAGGGGACCCATCGCGGGTAGCCGTAAACATGCTGCAGTGGCTGCAGCTTTTTTGGACAGTGAAAACTCAGCAACAACTTGTAGCAACCAAGCAGATGAAAAGTAGAAACCAACTATATTTTCTTGAGCTAAACTAAAAGTGTGCAGTTTAAGGAAATGCCAAAGGGAAAAGTGCCTCTGAGAATTGTCGATACCTTGTCCATTCCATATCACGTCGTGAAAATGAAAAGTGCACTAGTATGGATGTGAACGGCCTTTCTAAGTCTGAAACGGAAGCTCGAAGAGTTCCTTCAAAAGATCGGATGGCGTTCATGTTGTTATTCGTCACCGGTGGTAACATAGACATTGAAAGCATGCAACGCATCATACTCGATGGGGGCAAAGGCGATGATCTAGATGTAAAAATCCACGCATCTCCAAGAAGTGAATCATGACGATTGAGCGAAGCATTGGGGATCGTTTGGTGTTACCGTAAATCACCCGCGACATTGCCTACTCGCGCATTAAATGAGTGACAAAGCGTGTGCATGTTTACACACGAGTTGTCATTTATGCTCCTGGTCTTTATCAGGTTCCTGCGCTCCCATGTCGTAGATCGTGCCGAGTTCCGGATTATTTTTTAGTTAACGCACACACTGCGAATCTTTATTGTTCAACTGCGCACAAGAGAAGTCTCCCACTAGCACTACATTGCAGGTCAAGATCCAGTGCCTACATATACGGGTGGCCGCTGAACGGGTGTGCAACGCGAGCAGTCGGTTTTTTCCCTCAAGAAACTAGCTAGCAGGCGCTGCCTGCGTCAGCACAGTCTCTCGCCACGGCCGGACTCGACTCTCCTCTCCTCCGCGTTCCTGTTGACCACACTCACACGCACTCATGTTGTTCTGTGCGGTTTTTGAATTTCGGTTTCGGTTTTGTGTAGCGTGACAGACGCGGACAACGACAAGGGTTAACCCATAAGGAGCTTCGCCCCTAAAAAGCCTTCATCATACGCTGTGCCCCGAGTGGTGGATTTTTCGCAGGGAGAGGTACTCTGCGAGTTGTCTGGTATGACGCGGAAAGGCAGCAACGGCCTTCGAGAAGATCGATTCTGTGGATGGTTTCCTTCCCCGCTAAATGTACTGAAATACCGCGGTTCAGGGAACGCTTTATTCCGTGAAAACCAAGATGGCACCCACGAAGAAGACACGAGATGATGACTGTAGTGAGTGAAAGGACCGCCACGTTTGCTCACGTGCGGTGCGGTGAATGAGGAATGCGGTACACGGTAGGCAAGTAAGCACACACACATACATTCAATGGGCACTCTCAAAATGGGCACTCTTAAATAAACAAAACAGCAATGCTCGCGGGCTACACATTCAGTCTTACGCATGCATCGTTCTAAATGTGGAAAGTTACGTGTATGTGCGCAAGCTCACGGCTATGTACACGTCGGTAGCTCGAGGCGTCAGTGTGGTGCCTTCGGGGACGCGGCGGGCAGGCGAGGTTGTGGAGCTCGAACGCTGGTGGCGGCTCTGGCTCTCGAACGCAGCACGGAGTGGCGTCGGCCCAGCGCAGGTAAAGGCCGAAACCCTAAACCAGTAGGTAGCGGCCACACTGGTCACCCGGCGAGGTCAGGCAGCAGTCGCCGGCGAACGACGTTCGCAGGGCCGTTCAGGAGGCTGCCCAGCGCTTCAGCCCGGGTAGCCCTCTTCAGACCTCGGCTCCTCGAACGCCGTCTTCTTTTGCCTTAGTGGCGGCCGTCCTGCTCCTCGTGCCTTCCTCCTACTCCTTCTTCTTTTTCTCTCCGCTCCGCCACGTGCACCCTTTTCGCTTCTCCCACAACGCACCGCTCGCGTAGCTACTTTCGTCGTTGTCTTCTCACCACACTACCCCTCACCGAAGAAAGTTGTTCCTCCTCAAACAACCTTGCTCTGAGGAGTGGACTAGCAGAGGTGCACTGACTTTACTTGCACTTAGCACGCAAATGGGAATGTTCACAGCTATTTAGCAATACTGTCAATCCCGTCAGGGAGTTTTGCACTGTTCGCACTGTCCGCACATTCACTTATTCACACTGTTCGCACGTTCCTAAACGCTACAGGCACACTTACAAACAGAGTCATAACATTAGTACATATTGCAGCAAGACTGATAGCTGGGCTAGTTGGTAGTTATCCATATCAAACAGTTGAGAGTTAGCGCTCGTGTGTCCTTTTCTGTGTCTGTGTCTTTCGTGCGCGCTAAAAAAGTTTAAATATGATTAGTACATATATACATACAATGTCATTACTGACAATATAGAGAGCTTTCCAGTGCTACGGGCAAAAAAAAATTAATTTCACACACAGGTTCCGCCATGACAACATCTGGTTGTATTCCTTCTTCTTCTTCTTCTTTTTTTTTTTTGCAGTGAGTTCGGTGACTGTTCTCAGTCGACCCTTTGCGTTTTCTCCGCCTTTTGTTAAAGCGCGTGCGCTTCCTCAGGTGCAGGTCACCCTGACGTGCTCGCTGTGGTACGAGCCCTACGTCAGAACAGGGAGCCTCTGCCACATTAAATACTGAAAATTGCAGACAAAGCTTCGCGAAACGCTTTGGATCACTTAGTTTGCCAGTGGCCTTTCGTGTCAGCCACCAGAAATAACGGGAGGAATTCTTATTTCCGCAAGGAGTTCCACGGAGCTGGCTGGCACCGTAGTTTAAGAAAGGGTCCTTTCCCTGAGCTCGTTCCTCCGATATTGAGCTCTGAACCTCGTCACACAATATGGGGCCTGCTGCTGTCTCGTTTGCCACGGAACATTTTGCATGGACAGCATCTCTCGCAGTTACCTCAATTCTAAGTTTACCACCTTGAACATTGTTTGTCAGTGGGGGGCTTTCATCACTCCTACGGAAAGCTCTGAGCGGTATTTCTTTAGCTTCATATTCGCTCGAGACTCCCACCTCAAAATTCATAACATTTACAGCCATTTCCTGGCTATCTGCTCGCTCCACACGCCATCCAGGCCATGTCACACTCTTGTCGGTAGTGACACCAGATGTGTAGCCTTTGCCAGACATTGAGACACTCTTTGCCTCTTTAACATCTGCTGTAGACGCACTCTCACGCAAGCAACTAACATGACCTAACAGATCTGGGCCATTTTCTAAACTTGGTTTGTCAAATCCTTCTGATATGACAGGGTCCAAGCTCACATTTGTTCTGGCCTCACCATAGTCGCCTTCAATATACGACATATTAGTGTCCATGTTGTTGCTCGCGTAGTCCTCAACACTAGAGTCACTTGATACTGACCGCCTATTTCGCGCGGCAAGCTCTATCTGTTGCAAAGCTGCTCTGAGCTGAGCAGCCTCCGCCTCTATACGAGCCATCTCTTGCTCATGCTCCTCATGTATGCTAGGCCTCTTAGAGGCTCTACAAGAAGACTGATCCGTTAGTTCGGCGGGGACTGCTTGTTGCAGTTCCTGCATGCATAGCCGACGCTCTAACAACTGGCGTTCCCCGGCTTGCCGCTGCAACTCCCGCTCGTGATATTCTTTCGCAGCTTCGCGCTCTAGTGCATACCTCTCGCGTTCCCACTCCCGCTCCTTCTCTAACCATTGCTGAAGAGCCTTGCCTGTGAGTCCCAACTGTTTACCGAGACCTATCAGTCTTTCCACATCCATCTTCAACCACCGCACATGAACAAAGTGAGGTTCTCAGAAGGTCTTACGAGAGCTTAGTCCTGTTCGCGGATGCCAGAAATGTAGTGAGTGAAAGGACCGTCACGTTTGCTCACGTGCGGTGCGGTGAATGAGGAATGCGGTACACGGTAGGCAAGTAAGCACACACACATATATTCAATGGGCACTCTCAAAATGGGCACTCTCAAATAAACAAAACAGCAATGCTCGCGGGCTACACATTCAGTCTTACGCATGCATCGTTCTAAATGTGGAAAGTTACGTGCATGTGCGCAAGCTCACGGCTATGTACACGTCGGTAGCTCGAGGCGTCAGTGTGGTGCCTTCGGGGACGCGGCGGGCAGGCGAGGTTGTGGAGCTCGAACGCTGGTGGCGGCTCTGGCTCTCGAACGCAGCACGGAGTGGCGTCGGCCCAGCGCATGTAAACGCCGAAACCCTAAACCAGTAGGTAGCGGCCACACTGGTCACCCGGCGAGGTCAGGCAGCAGTCGCCGGCGAACGACGTTCGCAGGGCCGGTCAGGAGGCTGCCCAGCGCTTCAGCCCGGGTAGCCCTCTTCAGACCTCGGCTCCTCGAACGCCGTCTTCTTTTGCCTTAGTGGCGGCCGTCCTGCTCCTCGTGCCTTCCTCCTACTCCTTCTTCTTTTTCTCTCCGCTCCGCCACGTGCACCCTTTTCGCTTCTCCCACAACGCACCGCTCGCGTAGCTACTTTCGTCGTTGTCTTCTCACAACAATGACTGATGATGGTTTTTGTACAGGTGATGAAGACGAAGTCCGAATCAGTGCCTACACTAATTCCCCCGTGGACGGAAGCGGCCAACCTGGCCGCGAGTTGACAGTGGAACGCAGATGAAAGGGTTTAAGGCGGGAGACATGCACGATTTCTGTTCCGCGGCAGCGTCGGTCAGTGGGAGCATGAACAGGTGTAACTCGGTAGTTCACAGGCGAGGTCTGCTCGATGACTTTGTAGGGGCCAATATGACGAGATTCGAGCTTTTCACATA
Source organism: Hyalomma asiaticum (assembly GCA_013339685.2). NCBI lineage: Eukaryota > Metazoa > Arthropoda > Arachnida > Ixodida > Ixodidae > Hyalomma > Hyalomma asiaticum. The sequence continues at coordinate 80,493,697 of CM023490.1, forward strand.
AACCGGGCGTGCGTGCGGGAGTCCACAATAGTACATCGTCACCCGGGCGGTAGACGACGACGCGGTGAGCGGCATCGTAGCGAAGTTTGCGGTCGTCTTGACTAGCTTCGGTGTTCATCAGGGCGCGACGGCGGCATTGGGCAAGGCGAAACACAAACTGGTCGCAAATAAATGGTGAAGGGTTGACGGGGCCAGCAAAAAAAAGAAACGTCCAGTGATGAGGTTGGTTGACGGCCGTATACCAGGAAAAACAGAGAGTACCCTGTAGTACGTTGAACAGCGGTGTTGTATGCAAATGTGACAAATGGGAGAATGGCATCCCAGTTACGATGGTCAGGTTTATGTACAGGTCGGCCCACTGTTAGAGAGAACACGCGCGCGCGTGTCCGCGCTCCGCGGAGTGCCAGTGTATCCGGCGCGGCCGCGCATCGAAGCGAAGCGGCGCAGGCGCTCAAGAACCCAGGGGAGGTGCTTCGTGTCGTCTGCTATAGCTCTGGAGCGCGAAGCAAGAGCGGTGCCATAGGAGGCCATGGGCGCCAATCTTGCTGCGGGCTACAGCGCTGTAGCAGACGACACGAAGCACCTCCCCTGGGTTCTTTTGCGCCTGCGCCGCTTCGCTTCGATGCGCGGCCGCGCCGGATACACTGGCACTCCGCGGAGCGCGGACACGCGCGCGCGTGTTCCCTCTAACAGTGGACCTAGCTGTAGATAGACAACTTGTCGCACAGGGTCCGGTGAAAACGCTCCGTTAGACCATATGTTTGAGGGTGGTAGCTGGACGTTGTTTTATGCACGGTGTTGGAAGCTTGAAGAACTTCTTGAAGTGTGCTTGAAATAAATGCCTTGCCTCGGTCACTCAAAAGTACGCGAGGGGCCCCATGGCGCAGGTAAATGGCTTTTAAGAAGAAGCTTGCTGCCTCCAAAGCCGTGGCTGAGGGGACTGCGGCTGTTTCAGTGTACCGGGTCAAATGGTCGACAGCAGTGATGATCCATCGGTTGCCGGTAGTAATATTTGGGAGAGGTCCGAAAAAGTCAATTCCAACGACGGAACACGGGTCTGCTGGACAAGGAAGTGGTTGGAGAGTTCCGACCGGAGCAGTAGTAAGCCGCTTGCGGCATTGGCAAAGCTCGCACGAGGAAATATATTTAGCGACGCTCGTGGAAAGACCTGGCCAGAAGAATCGGCCCCGTATGCGTTCGTGGGTCTTGTGGTAACCCAAGTGTCCCGACGTAGGGTCGTCGTGTGAAGCCTGCAAAACTTCAGCGCGAAGAGACTGCGGTACAACAGGAACCCATCGATGGCCCTCCGGGTGAAAAATGTAGCGGTAGAGTACGTCATCTTCGAACTTGAATAGCTTGAGCTGTTTTCGTAGCCTTGCATTTGGCGAGAATGAAACACCTGTAAGCCGACTGATGACGCCATTGCAGTAAGGGTCGACACGCTGGTGAGTAGAAAGCATTGAAGGGCGTTTGGATGGAGTACCGGAAGAGATAGTACTAATCGACGATGCATCCTCAGCGCGGCCAATTTGATGAGGTGATGTGATGTGCTCCGTTGATGGCGGCAACGAGCAGCGTGAAAGAGCGTCGGCGTCTTGGTGCTTTCTTCCAGTCTTGTAGATGACATCGAAGTCATAGGCTTGTAATCGGAGGATCCAACGGCCAAGGCGTCCAGACAAGTTTTTGAGTGTCGACAACCAGCACAGAGCATGATGGTCGGTCACAACAGTGAAATGTCGACCGTGGAGGTAAGGACGAAATTTTCGTATGGACCAGACAACAGCCAAACACTCTTGTTCGGTTATGGAGTACTTCTGTTCCGGTAGTCAAAACGCGGCTTGCATACGCAACAACCTTCTCGCAAGATTCCCCGTCGCGTTGCAGCAGTACGGCACAAATTCCTTGACCACTGGCGTCGGTGTGCAACAATGTGGGCGCCTTGTCGTCGAAGTGACGAAGGACGGGTGGCGAGGTGAATGCGCGCTTGAGGCCTTCGAACGAGGCTTCGCATTGATCGTTCCAATCGAAGGAAGCTATACTAGACTGAAGTTTATGGAGGGGCGATGCAATATTGGCAAAATTCCGGATGAAACGTCGAAAATATGACGCGAGGCCAAGGAAGCTGCGCAGTTCTTTTGGACGAAGTGGGCGTGGAAAGTTCAATACAGCAGATATTTTGTCCGGGTCGGGTTGGATGCCGTCTTTGCTAACAAGATGACCCAGAACTTTGATCGTCGTGCTAGCGAAGCGGCACTTCTTCGTGTTTATTTGAAGGCCGGCATTGGAAAGGCACGTGAGCACTTCGTCCAGGCGTTGCAGATGATCAGGGAAGGTCGAGGAAAAACCCACGATGTCGTCGAGGTAGCATAGACAAGTTTTCCACTTGAGGCTTCGAAGAACTGTGTCTATCATCCGTTCAAAAGTGGCGGGAGCATTATATAAGCCGAAATGCATTACGTTAAACTCGTAAAGACTGTCCGGAGTAGAAAAAGCGGTCTTCTCTTTGTCTGCTTCGTGCATTGGAATTTGCCAATACCCGGAGCGAAAGTCAAGGCTGGAGAAGTATTGCGCGCCTTGCAAAGAATCAAGTGCGTCATCTATACGGGGCATGGGATATACATCCTTGCGGGTGATCTTGTTGAGCCCGCGGTAATCGACACAAAATCGTACCGACCCGTCCTTCTTCTGTACTAATACAACGGGAGATGACCAAGAACTCGCGGAGGGACGTATGATGTTTCGTTCTAGCATATCGGCGACGTTCTCTTCGATGAGTTTGCGTTCTGTCGGAGAGACTCGGTAGGGACGGCGACGAACAATAGTCTGACCATCAGTGACGATACGACGAGACGCAACGGAGGTCTGTCCGAGTGATGAAGTGTTGGTGTCGAAAGAGGCCTGATGCTTCGTCAGCAATTTTAGCAACGTTTCACGCTGGGGAGCGGTTAAATGAGGGCTTATGGCGGAAACAAGGGCGGATGAATCAGGAGATTTGCCTTGCTGAGGCCACGCTTGGGAGGCGTCAAGAGCAACCAGAGAGACTGGTTGGGTATCTACATAACAAGTCAGCGTTGATCCTTGGGGTAGGAGGATGGTCTGAGTGGTCGTATTCAAACCAATGAATGCTGCAGAGTTTTCCTGGAAGCGAACGCGATTCCACGGGCAAGACAGCGACCGTAGGGAGTGATGAACACGTCGCCATTCAAAATATTGGTAGATAAAAGTGTGATGAGCTGTTCTTGACCGGGAGGCATCACCGAATCTGCGGCTGTAAAAAAACGCAATCGTTGCTCGTCGATACCTCCGTTGCAATGATCGGTCTCTGTGATATGGACTACACGCTGGCGACAGGAGATTAAGGCGGACGCTGACGAGAGGAAGTCCCAGCCCAAAATGAGTTCATGAGCGCACGGAAATAAAACTGCGAACGTTATGTGATGACGGATACCATCAATGAAGACGCGCTGTGCATCGGGCGGATGGCCGAATGCTTGCTCCGTTAGCTCCAATCAAGGACGAACCCATGTAAGGCGTCTTCACTTTTCGCAAACGAGAACACAGGTCCGCACGCATAACAGAAATAGAAGCACCCGTGTCTACCAAAGCTAATAACTGAACACCTTCCACAGACACCAATAACATGTTCGACGGGCGTTGAGGAGGACTTGAAACACATTGCGGCGATGCAGCTTTCCCTCCAAAAACTGCATTGGTTAGTTTTCCGATCGTTGCACAGGGAGTTGCGACACAGGCCGGAGTGGAGAAACAGAGCGCCGGAGTGGTGATGGGGAGCGGCGTCTCGAGGCACCGTTGTTCGAGAAGTCGGGCGGAGATGGAGATCGGCGAGGTGCAGCAATGTCGACAGAACGGTTGTCAAAGCGAGGTGGTGGCTCATCGCGTTTAAAGGCGGCATAACCACGACGTTCGTCTTGCTGACGGCGACGGCAAAACCGGGAGATGTGGCCTCGAAAGCCACAGTAATAACATGTGGGACGCGAGGAACGCCAGGCAGAATAGTAAGGTGGATTCGGTGCTCGGGCGGATAAGGGCGCCAAATGGTCGTGAACAGGCACAGGAGCTGGACTTGGAGATGGTGCAGGAGGCATTGCAGTAACCTGTGCGTACGAGGCCGGTTGTGCACAAACAGAGGCGGTAGAATGGTGGGGGCTGTGAAGGGACGACAACTCTTCTTTAATAATGCCACGCAAGTCGGTATACACGGGTTGGACGTGAGCGCTGTCGCTAGGTGGCGAGCCGTAGGCTTGCAATTCCTCACGGATTATTGCTCGCATGATGGATCGGAGCTTCATGCTGTTTTCCAAGGGGTTGTCAGAAAAGTCCGATCGCAAGCGAACAGACTGCAGGGCATCGAGGCGTTGACACACGGAGATGACTTCCGACACCGTCGACGTGTTCTGCGCAGCGAGGGCGTTGAAAGCAGTGGGCCCTATGCCTTTAAGGAGATGTCGCACGCGGTCACTTTCGGGCATGGCATTGTCGACACGGTGGCAAAGCGCAAGAATGTCCTCAATATACGAGGTGTACGACTCGCCGTAATGTTGGACGCGCTCAGACAGCTTTTTCTTCGCGACTTCCGAGCGAACCGTGGGCGTGCCAAAAATCCGCCGTAGCTGTTCCTTGAAAGAAGGCCAGTCGCGGAAGTCGCTCTCATGATTTAGGAACCATGTCTTGGCTACTTGGGACACGTAGAACGGCACGTTGGTTAGTTTCGACGGCTGGTTCCGGTTGTTGTATGCGCTCACCCGGTCATAATTGTCTAGCCAGTCTTCGACGTCCTCACCAGGCAGGCCGGAGAAGATTTCCGGATCGCGGTGACGGCTTTTGGCATTGCTGGGAGGAGGGGCGGTTGGGGCTTGGGCCGAGCGGGAGGACGCTGCGGGCTCGTCTTGCGACATCGTGGGCTGCTGGCGTAAGCGGCGTCCTGAACTTAGCCCCAGGAGAGATGTTGAAAAGGCGAGAGGGCGAAGGGATCTTAAAGCACTTCCACCACTTGAAATACCACGGTTCAGGGAACGCTTTATTCCGTGAAAACCAAGATGGCACCCACGAAGAAGACACACGAGACGATGACTGATGATGGTTTTGTACAGGTGATGAAGACGAAGTCCGAATCAGTGCCTACAGTACACTGTACATAACCACTTTGCCGGCTTCCACTGGTTTCTGTCTGCACTGTAAAATATCAGTGAGGTTGGGCGGAGCGTAGATTCACAGCACACTCGCGACAATGTGCAGTTTGTAAACAATTGCGAACCACTTACTACGAAGGATGTTCCGCTAATCCACCGTTCGCGATGGCCTTCGGGGCACTGTGTTGCCGGAAAACCGAAGAATTTTGTTCCAGGCAGGTAGTTCCTGTAGCTATAAGTACAGATTACGACGCAGAAGTTAATACGCGACATTGCAACGCTGCGCTAGCAACCTGACGCGGTTTGCCTAATGGGCCGGCTGCAGGACGAAGCACGCGAGATGTTTTCGTTTGCTTCCGTTTCGCGGCGCCAACCGCCGATTGCGCGTTTCACATACGGCCAACTTCTTAACACGAATGTGTTTAATGCCGGGTCCACCTGGACCTCATACGTAATTTCCTGTAACGGATGCACGCAATAAAACACACAGGTATAAACGAGAAAGAAAAAAAATCCCCGCGTCTCCACGAAGTGAACCATGACGAGAGGGCGAAGCTGGGGATCGCTCTGCGTTACCGCAAATCACCCATGACATTGCCCACACATGCGTGTAAATGAGTGACAAAGCGTGTCACTTACACATGCGTTGTCATTTATGCTCTTTGTCTTTATAAGATTCCTGCGCTCCCACGTCGTAGATCGTTGCGAGTTCCGGATTACTTTAGTTAACTCGCACGCTGTGAATCCTGATGCTTCAACTACGCACCAGAGAAAGAGCGTTTCCATAGTCAAAGCGCCGTTCGCGCTCTCTCACGACAGCAGATGACGTTGTCTTGGTGCACTGCCTCCGAGATCGGCCCACACATGCACACACACACACACACACACACACACCGTCTGACTGCACTCGTGACTGCCGCTGTCGAAGAGAGAGAGATCGCGCGCCGAGAGCGAGCGCGAGCGTGGCTACGACTTTACAACGGCAGACAAGGCTTGACCCTAAGGAGCTTCGCCCCTAAAACTAGCAGAAAATCTTTCGCTGTCGCACTGGAAAACGAACCCAGGACCGCTCGTTCCACGACGAAAGCTGCCCGAGCGTTGTATTGACTGCGCTATTCCGCCACATATTCAACGATCTATGCAAACGCGCCTCATATCCTATATCTTATCAGCCTTTTCCCTCCCTCTCTGTTCGTACGTTCGCCTCCGCGGATGCACAGCTGGGGCGGCGCCGCCATAGGAGCGCTTAAGCGAAGTCCGAAGCATTGCAGTCTTAAAGGGACTGTCTACCGCTCAGAAAATTTTTTATGATTGTGGCAAAATTGGGCAGATCGTGCATCACATTTACGGGAACGAGCACGCTCTCACCCCACAAAAAGGGAATTATGTTTTTAATTTCGCTCTGAAAGTGGTGCAAAAAACGCCGCTAGTGACACCCAACAGCGTGTTCGTCATTTTCCAAGTGTACGAGAACCAGCCCACGCAGGTATGCATACTCTGCTGAAAACTATTATGTATGTCTTACAAGCGTACTTCACCCTATGAGACACGTTGTTATAGCGTGCAAGAGCAATTTGTTCTTTTTTTCGCTGCTTTCGGGGTGGAGCAGGTGGCGCTTCCTTCGAATTCGTCTGCCTGCGGAGGCGCGTAGTTTTTTATTTTTTTTATTTAGCAATACTGCAGACCACCGTGTGGTCCATGCAGGAGGGGCTGTACAGTGATTACAAAATCATGACGAACATCGCAATCACAGCGAGAAAACAAAAAAAAATTCATAGCATATCCACGGGGTGAATGATGATGAGTGGGCGAAGCTCCGGAGTGAACCACCGATAAACCGTTAATCTTCCGTGTAATTCGCCCAGTCGATCATCATGTAAAGACGTCAGAAACACTCTATTCGAACGCTGGGATCTGGCGTTTAAGGGGACGCTAGCACAAACGCGTTACAAACATGCAGTACACTCTAGTAAGGGGGAGAGGCCACAGCGTCTTACGCAGCCCCTTCCTTACACAGGCCGGAACACGCACCGCGTTTGCCGACGCCATCACATGACTGCTGAAAGAGTATAAGGCGGAAAGGCCACAGCGTCTTACACCAGCTTCTTACACGCGCCGTAACGCGCTAGCACAAACCCATCATCATCGTTAGAAACGGACAGTCTTTCGCTCTCTCTCTCTCTCTCTCTCTTTCTGTCTCACACAAGACAGCAGATGGAAGAGTGAGAGAGCTCGCGCGCCACCTGACGTTCCTGAAGGCAACTCGGAGGTAAACAATGACTGCTAATGGGAATGAGAGACAGAAGAAGTCGGCTTTTAGCTAACACTTACACTTCTACTTCTACTAACGTTTCCTACTGGAACATGCCAATGGCTGCTAATGGGGAATGAGAGACAGAAGAATTCGGCTTTTAGTTAACGCGCACGCTGCGAATTTTTTATTGTTCAACAACGCACAGGAGAAATCTCCCACCGGCACCACCTTGGAGGTCAAAGCGTAAGACTGGTTACGCACTACGACTACGACTACGACGAGGGACGAACGGGTGGCGCTTTAAGGAGCTTCGCCCCTAAAAATAAGAACAATGAGAAAAGGAAACGCAAGAGAAACATCGATTACAATCACGACACACAATACAAATTTTCCAGTTCGGGTACAAAGTCATTGGCATCAACAACAGTGGAAGGTAAGGCATTCCATTCGGACACAGTTCTAGGAAATAAGCTGTATTTATGCGGTTTTGTTTTCGCGAAAATTGGGGCAAGTGCCCTACTGTGGGTGTGTCTAGTTTTTCTAGTTGAGTGGGGACGCACACAATCAGGCATAGTTACTTTTGTATTTCCGGTAAGACACTTTTGAAGGAAAGTCAACCTACTGACCTTTCTGCGAGATTCTAACGATGGGATGTTATGTTGCTTCATTAATAAGGAAGGCGAGTCAGTCATCCTATACTTATTAAATATGAAGCGCACTGCTTTTCCTTCAACACGTTCTAGTTCTTGAATATCACTTTTGTTGTGGGGATCCCATACAATTGAAGCATATTCTAATTTAGTTCTGACGAGGGTGTTATATGCCAGAAGCTTAACTCTCGATGGTGCGGTTTTCAGTTTCCTTTTGAGAAACCACAACTTCTGCAGCGCAGAGGTACAAGTCGCCGATATATGTGTTGACCAGGTGAGTTTGTTATTGATAGTGATACCCAGATACCTACATTTGTCTACCACCTGCATATCACGCTGGTTAATAGAGTAAGTGAACGTGCTAGGCATTTTCTTTCTTGTAATACGCAGAAGTACACTTTTTTCTGTGTTTAACTCCATGTCCCATTGAATGCACCAATCCCCAAGAGCCTGTAGGTTTTCTTGTAGTAGGACATGATCGTTTGGAGCGCGAATTTCATTAAAAACAACGCAGTCATCCGCGAACAGTCGAATGCTAACGTCATTATTAATTAAGTCTGCCAAGTCATTAATATAAATTAGAAACAACAATGGTCCCAAACACTTCCCTGAGGCACTCCAGAAGTCACATACAACAGTTCTGAGGAGTGATCCGAAACTTGTACGAATTGCCGCCTGTCTCGAAGGTAGGCGCCAATCCATTTAACAACATTAGACGGAACACCCAAATATTCCAGCTTCCGTAATAACTTTCCATGAGGCACTTTATCAAATGCCTTCGAAAAATCTAAGAACAAGGCATCCACCTGTCCAGTCATATCAAGTATATGCGAAAAATCGTGTACCGTTGTTACAAGCTGTGTAACTGTAGACAAGTTCTTTCCAAAACCATGTTGATATGGTGATAATGCATTGCGTTTTTCAAGAAAATCAATAAGGTACTTTGAAATGACGTGCTCCAACAACTTACAACATGTGCTTGTAATAGATATGGGCCGATAGTTATTCACAGACAAACGATCACCTTTTTTGTGAATGGGAGTGATTGATTTGATTGATTTGTGGGGTTTAACGTCCCAAAACCAGCTCTGATTATGAGAGACGCCGTAGTGGAGGTCTCCGGAAATTTCGACCGCCTGGGGTTCTTTAACGTGCACTGACATCGCACAGCACACGGGCCTCAACATTTCGCCTCCATCGAAATGTAGCCGCCGGTGAATGGGAGTGATGCGCGCTAAACGCCAGTCGTCCGGAATTTCGCCTGTGGCAATTGATAAACTGAAGAAATCTGTCAGAAAACGAGATACCTGCTCTGCGTACCGATGTAAGAAAGCATTAGGGATACCATCCGGCCCTGACGGCTTTTTTGGATTAACATTAAGGAGCATAGACACGACGCCTTCATGCGACACTGCTAAATCGTCAGCTAAACATGAATCAGTGCTCTGAGGTGCATAACTATCGCCCCTCGAAAAAACACTGTGGAAGTAATTATTAAAATGATCTGATATCTGTCGAGCATCAGTAGCTATCATGTCACCAATTTTTATTTTAGAAACATTCTGTCTGCCTTCATTTAAAAACTTCAGAACTTTTGGCTGTCACATTTAATAAACTGAGAAAGACAATTATTGAAGTAGGCACTTCGGGACTCTCTTAATTTCAGTAATAGGTTCTGTTCCAGGTCAATATAAATAGAGCATGACATTTTTTTCTGCTTGCGGAGCCGTTTAATTTTACGTTTTGTATGAATAATATCCCTAGTTATCCAAGGGTTTACACGTCGCTGCTTAAGGACTTTGGTAGGCGTAAACTTTGTAACGCAAAAATTTATCGCCTCTCGGAACCTCAACCATGAAGTCTCGATGTTATCAACCGCAAAGTCAAGGTGTATGTCTAGGTAATCAATCACTGAAACGTCATCGGCGTTTTCAAAGTCCCGAACGAATGAAGAATTTTTCGCTAGCTTCGGCCTATTACTTGTTAGCTGCCAACAAAAATAGATTAGATCATGATCTGAAATTCCGGGCTCTACTGATGTTGAAGCACGGTTAAATATTTCTGTTATGAATAATAGATCTAGGATGGATTTACCACGTGTGCACTGACGCACCATCTGCTCTAAATTTAAGCAAAACATCACATCCAATATAACATCCCAGGCAGCACAACAACATTGGACCGACCTTCGCGCAACGTTGGAAAACATTGGATACAATATTGGAACTACATTGGATTTCGGGTCCCATGCTACACTTTTGACTAGATTAGTCCAATGTTGGATACCAGTCGTATAACGTTGGAAAAAATTGGGAAAGAATGGCTTTGGCCAACATTGTCCATCGTTTGTATTTTCAATATTGGAAAGCTTATATAAACAATGGAAGCTCTAACCATTCTTTCCAGCCTTTATTGATGGCTGTCCATCATTTTTTGCCAGCGTTCATCGTTGGATGAGGCAGAATTTCTTGCCAGCCTCCTTTATTGGCTGATTCTATATTTTCCCCACCTTTTTTATTGGCTATCATGCATGCACTTAAATTTGTTTTACCGAGGATTCTGGCTCTAGGCAAAAAGCAAGAATATCCAGTAAATTATGGGAGTAACAATAGCTTTATTTTGTACTTAGTATGCATGTATGTATTGCCAGCTTGGGAAATGAATTTGGTTATGTTCACGATTCGTGGTTATGACGATAGCATAAAACAGACATAAATGGTCTATGCACTCGTATGTTAATGGCGAAACGTATCTTTCGAACACATACACACATACAAATAAGCAAAATGTCTTCTTTGTGACACATTTTATTCGTGAGTATAAGAGACATGAGAAGGGATTGAAAAGAAAGTACTGATAAAATCAACAAATCAATATTCACTCTGAGTTTGAAGTCCATTGTATATGATCAGCCTCGAGAAAAATAAACGCATAAGCACCATAAGCAAAAAGAAGAGGCACAAGAAAACATACGCCTAAACCTATGCGACACGTTTTGGTTTACGTGTTTACGTGGACCTGCTGAAGCTTGAAAGGTTCCTGAAACGATTCCACGAAACAGCTGAATTGTAGAAATTTAACACTTCCTCAAATAACACATCATAAGTGAATGTTAGGATACGGTGATATGTTTCTGCATGCAGTATCCGGAACGGAGGGTATGTGGGGACAAACCGACGACTTCGAAAGAACCGAAAACCAGAAACAAGAAATGACCGGTAAAGAGCATAGGGAAAACACGCGTTTCACGCAAGACAAAAACACAAACATGAAAGTCACACGAACCAAAACAGCTTTGCTAGAACCGATTACTTCATCTGCCGCGGCGTATACAACAAAGCCCACCACGTGTGTATTTACAAATAGACAAATATAAAGAAAATACGCAGTAATACATGCTATAATAAACCCGGCACATGCCACAATGAGGGTGCGAGCACAACAGAATGCACAATGAGTAAAATAAACGAATGGCTAAAATCGGTACGAAGCTTTTAGGAAAACCTTTAGAACTGTCGCAACACGTCGAGCCTCATCTGTTCAGTTCACTTAAAATGTCCGGTCCAAAGAAGCGCAGGGCTGCCACTTTTTCACTATGCAGAAGTTTGCAGTCGCAAGTTCCGTGTCTGTTGATTGCTCAGGTGTTCTGACTTCGTAAACTCGCCAGGTTCAGCAGATACACGATGCCCGTGCGACACAACCTGTGCGTCCGAAAAACCTCTGCAGAGTGGTGGTGGTGGTGGCTTGAGAGGAAAAGACGCTTCTTTCTGCAGCCCATGAGGGAGCACGGCTAAGCGTCTGGGGGGATGGGGAAGGGGGAAGCCCGCTTCGCCTGCCTCACCCCCAGCTCGCTGCCGCAAAACATGTCAAACAGGTATGCGAAGCAAAACGGATTAGTGCCGCCCACGCAGCTCCCCCTTCCGCCCCCCCTGCCGTGGTATGATTCCATGTTCGGCGGGATCCTGTGTCCGCTGCTCGAGGTAGAAAGATAACAAAGGCTTTTCTTTACCTTCCAACGTTTTGCATATACCGTATTTACTCATGCATAACTTATACCGTGCTTACTCGCGCATAACACGTAACTCGTGTTTTTTTTTCTCGATGAATCTAGGAGTTCCAAAAGGTGCGTAAATTACACTCAACAGAACGCGTACCTTAACAGCCAAATGCATTCGTGGGCTACATTCAAGCATTAGCGGATGTGCGACTCGGAATCGTAATCACTGGTGCTGTCAGCGGCATCTCTAAACTCCAGTATCAAGAGCGACTCGTATTCACGTGTCCAAATTATCGTGGCGGCACGGTTCTCAGTTAATCGGCAAACACTATGTTGAATTTGTTTTATAGGCTTTGGCGAAGCCTGGGCTACCGAACACTCAGTACTTAAAAAGGACAACACTAGCCTGCGCCACGTGGCACTAGATGTCATGGGGAGAGCATGCAAGTAATATTTTTGCGTAAACCGTACATAAAGTTGGGAGTGCAGAAATTACGCGTGGGCACTAATTATGCGAGTGTACACGGTACGTACATATATATTAACGTTGTTTCAAATGAAAAAGAGATCATTCTTGTAATATGTCATGTACTTCCCAATGTGAACAACATAGGCGCGACAGTATTTACGTCTGGACAATATTGTCTCGCAAGCAGCATTGGCTGTCCTGTATTGGAGAAACTAGACAGAATGTCTGGACAGTATACACAGCCTACTTCTATTATTTTGGAAATATTGCAATGACAACTGATAAACTGACCTGCTATGCCATGCACGTGGGCTCGGAAGCCACTAACATGCGGCTGGGCATTTTGGACCATATGATGGCGTTGTAGATGTAATTTGCTCAACTTCCAATGTGCGCGTTCTAGTCTACTTCACACACACTTAGCTAGAACTTGCACAAATAAACAATTACGTAAATTATGGAGATAATTTTTCCTTCTGCACTGAATACATACACAATGACCTTTCTGAACTCATTTGCGGCACCGAGTCGAGCTAGTGGTCCCTTCATATTGGTAAAACAGGAAAACAATCATGTGTACTTGCCACCATGTGTACCTGCCTCCCAATATATCATGTGTACTTGCAAATGTTACCAATATTGATGCTACAACTCTTGTGTGCGGACAATATTGTCCGACACAGAACATTGGAAGTCCATCATTGGCTATGCAGTGAGATTGATTGGACAATATATACAGCCTGCCGCCATTACATAACCAACATTGATAGGACTATGTAGAAACTGACCGATCATTACCATCCTTGTGCACTGGATGCACCAATAATGTATGCTGAGTGGCAACTATGGCCCACATATGCCTTCTTTACAGGATGGAAGAACCAATGTTGCAAATTGAATGGTTACGATGGGCCATTGTCGGAGGCCCTAATAGATGGAATTTCCAATGCTGGCTTATGAGTGGTATCACAGGGCCTTCATTGGACCTCCGTAAGCCAACAAAAAAACAATATTGGCCCGCGCATCTGTGCTGCCTGGGATCAATCGTTGTGGAACATCCATATTTTAATTGATCCCAGTTAATTTCAGGAAGGTTAAAATCACCCGTCAAGATCACATTTCTATCACGTAGACTAAGTAAATGTTCGTGCAGTTTTGACAAGTACACATCATTTGAGTCGGGCGGGCGGTATACAGTACAAAGGAAAAATTGCATTCCACAAAAACACACGTTTAGCAGTAAACTTTCTTGGTCAGCAATTTGATCTCCGACAGTAATATCGACAGAATGTTTAGCAAGAACAGCCACGCCTCCTCCTCGAGAACCCCTGTCACGCTGATACAAGCAGTACCCTGGTGGTGCAATTTCATCATCGCGTATATTGTCATGAAGCCAAGTTTCAGTGACCACGCAGACATGCGGGTCGTATAAGAGTAACACGGATTCAAGTGCGTCCGTTTTATTCACCACACTTCTAGCATTAAGCGAAATAAGGCGGAGCTGTTGTGCTTTCAATTGCTAGCTCTGGGACAATGGGGCGTTTTTGCTTGATATTGCTTTGCGTGTCATAGTAGCATCGTCCCATGCGTACAACTGATCATCGATGCGTAACTTATCATTTACCAAGCTTATTCTTTTGCCTTCGCCTTTATCATCTTTAGCGCTAGCCCAAAGCAGCTTACGTTTACGAAGTGTGTCCGCGCAGTAATCGTTTTGTAAGTAAACGTTTGTACCACTCAGCTTTCGTGCGTTACGCTGCACTGCTTCTTTTTCCCTGTAGTCTTGAAAGTGCAAAATAATGGGTCTGTTTGCTCGAGGTTTACCAAGCCTATGAATGCGATCAACAGAAGTGCAGTTCACGCCGAGCTTTTCTGCAAAAATTTCCTTGGTTACTTTTTCACGCAAGATTGACTCGGACTCATTCGGAACGCTTGGTATGCCAAATACTATCAAGTTCGAACTCCTGCTTCGATTTTCTAAGTCAACTAGTTTAACATAGGTTGACTCTGGAGTCTCTTGAATTTTGGAAATAGCTGACCGTAAATCGCCAGCTGCATTTGTCGCTTGATACGAGTACTGCGCTTGTCATGCATGCGGCGGTGCATGCCCGAGACGCACCCCCGCGCGCCGACTTTCCCTCGCCTCTCCTCCTCGGCGTCGCCTCTGGAATGTCGACCTTGAAGGCGGTTCGCGTTGAGATGCCTCCCGCGCCCGA